>CM059365.1:3000000-3457500 GCA_030370435.1 Auanema freiburgensis
GTCTTCGTGACAATATGCATATAAGAGTCAACAAGATTTCTAATAGTTTCAACTTGTCTCTCTAACTGTGGGTCCATTGATACTTCTTCTACTTCTTGAGAAGCCTGCAACAAAAATAACACTTTGTTTAAAAAAAAAGTAAAGTTAGGTGAAAGAATTAGACATTGAAAACCAACCTCCTGTAAAATATAATAGTTAGCTTGTATATATTAAACCACTTACTTCATCTTCAACAGGTTTCTGCTTTTCAGGATAAACTCCAGCACGTAGAAATGAGGCTTTCCAGGCATCGATCTCGTCAAGATTATTGCAACCAAGTTCCAACTGCTTGAAGTCTTTGTAGATATTTCTGAAAGAAGAAATCGAATTTTGTAGAGTGCAAACACAGGAACAACACTCATAAGCATGCAATCGTTCGAAAGGGGAAAGGAAGGCATGCGGTTTTTACAGAAAACAGGAAGAGCTAACAAGTAGGAGAATCAACAAAACCGTTCTAGACCCGAAAAGGAGCACTAGACACGCTTAATTTCACGAGTAAAACGAAACAACACAACACCGTAGACCGTTTTGGCTACAAAGAGGTGTAAGCTCTCACTTCCTGAAAAATGTTATTTGCAGGGAGAAAAATAGAATCGCTGTTTTAAGCATAGGGAAGGAGGTGCTATTAAATCATTATTAGAACGATGGGACGTTTAACCTATTCAATCCCTTTTGAGGTATAATTTCAAGGCTACCTACTGTCTGAAAACAGGGAATCAATTCTAGTTACTTCAGTCTTTTAAGCATTGGTCAATATATCGCAAGCTCGAAAAGCTTAGCGACTGTATAGTAGGAAACGTGTGACTCACTTTCCGTCAGGATAAAACAGAGCAAACTTGTGCTGGCGTGACATGAACCCGCTTTCCAAATCTCTGAGTTTGATACCATCCAGTGGCAACATATATTTCTTTTCCTTTTCCTGATAACGGAGACCAATTCAAAAATTTGAACAAATACAAAACAACCTCATCATCCTTATACCAACTTAAACTGTCGTTCATAAGAACGAACCAGCATTCCTTACTTCCTTTCATGAATGAAATATTATTGATGCTCAGCCAACCCTTTCGTATAACTTGGTTACCAAGATTCTTCTTTGTAACTTGGCCTTGAGCTGCTTTAGCTTCAGCACTGCACAAGAAAAATTCAATTTCTTCCAGCTGTTCGAGACCTACTTGGAAAATCCGATAAAGTCTTCATGGTTCGTGTTCATATAAGCAAGCTCGTCGTCTATTATCATACTTAAATGATTTTTAGCCATTTGATCCCTTTCATGTATGAAGCCAACAACAATCCGTTCAACTTCGTCTCGAAGACGAGGGAAACGAGTGAGCTAAATTGCTAATTTTTCTACGAGACTGCCATAAATTATCTCACCACTTGAGTACTAGATCGAACCACATTTGCTAATTCGGCTACTACAAGATCCACACATTTCAAAGAAGGTTCTTTCAAACGAGCTATTTGCTTCTTAGCCATAGCTTCAAAAGCTTTATCAGGAGTGAACAAGCCAACTCTAGAAGAAAACTTGGACTCAGAGTAATAAATTTACCCACATACCTGATGCCATGAATATTTCTGATAGCAAACTGAATTTCTCGTCTCATTTCTTTTTCATCGATTTCCATCTTCACAATTTCGAAGGGGAACCTCTCGTGGAATAGCCTGAATGATAATAAATAACTGTAAACAAAGGTAAAAAAAAACCTTTTTATTTTGGCTCCACCACTGAGTTCTTGAGTTGACACGGCAGCTGAAGAAGAGCCTTCGATAGAGCGTTCAACATCCTGAGTAAAGTTTTGAACCATTCTGATGATTGTTTAATAAACTCGGTGAAATAGTGTAGCGACTTACTGCATCAAAGCTTTAGTTTTCCTTCCAGGATCATTCGGTTGGAAATTTTTAAAGTCTGCTACATCTTTTTCCAGAGAGAATAGCTGTTTCTGTAAATTGTCTCGGAGTGATGGCAATGTATCTCTGAAAGTTGGAGAATGATTAATCTTCAAGCACATTTTACCTTATATGATTCGTCAGCTGCTGATTCAATGTGAGTTGAAGGTACGTAGTTCCTAGTCGATCAGCCATATGTCTATACAATTAATTAACTTAGTAGAATAGTAGAAATTCAAACCTATAAGATGGATGTGACAAGAAAAACTTGCGTTCTCCATCTAGAGCGGTTCGGATATCTTTGCGACCCACAATATCTTTTTGACCACGGTTAACTACTCCAACGTATCCTTGAGTAATTACATTCTATACTGTTTCTTCATTAGCAACAAACCTCTACGAAGAGGGAACAGTCTATTTTCCAAGATTTCACGAGCATCAGTTCCTTCGTCCATCAAGTCCAATTTAGTGAGGACTCCAATAGTTCGAAGACCTTGCGGATCAACTTCTTTAGCAAGTTTGAGAGCATCGGAAGTAGCCAAGTCACTATTGGCAGGAGTGACAGCGAGAATCAGACAAGTCTCTCTGCTAATGTAAGTCAAGATCATATCCCTGAAGGATATATTACTTATAATTGGGAAACATTCATTTATCTACCTAATTTGTTGTTCAATATCCGCGGGTTGATCTCCAACTGGTACTTTTGTTAAGCCAGGAAGATCAATGAGAGTAAGATTCAAAACTGAAAAGGAAAATACGACCTCTTCTAATAGAAATAGCAAACCATGAGGACTGAAAACACGTAGGTTAATTGGATGAGGAGAGATTCCTTTATTTTGCCCAGTTACTCGATCAGTCTCATCTTCAATCTCTTTCCGTACAGCTTCAAAATCAGAAAAATAATGTCCCTTCTTGTGAAGGAACTCGGCGTACTCTGAAAGAAACCATTAAATTATAAATGGTGTGAGAGAAGCTACTCTCACCATTTCTATCCTGAATCAATTGGAGAATCAGAGGGCGACGGGTAACGATTCCTGAGCCACGAGGAAGAAAATCCCTAAGGAAGTTGAATTAAGACAAGAAATAGATCAATACTCACTTCCCGACAAAATTTTCAAGTACTGAAGATTTACCGGCACTTTGACCTCCAACTACAGCAATCTGAGGAAGTTCGAAGCTGACTGGAGTTCCAAGTTGAGAAAAAGCATCCTGAAACATGACGATATCACATAAAGATGATGATTTTGCTTTCTTACCTGAACCCTGTTTATAACTGGGATAAGGGCAGACATGCCCTGGTTGGCCCAAGCCATTTTTGGTTACAATCGGGGAAAACTTCTAGTCCGGTGCCTTAAAAAATCAAATGAGAGCTGAAAGCACACGTGCAAAGAATATTAATATCAGTAAAAGAAGATATATTTCAAGCAAACATGATATACGGAAACTCAAGTGAACAACCGATGCATCGGAACCTATGATTGGTTTGGGGAGTTTGTTGCGATGTGAATACACGAAGATTATTCGACTCTATAACAAGATGGCAGACATAAACTATTGCAACGTTATACAGGTGAAGAAACAACACGTAGAGATAAACTAGAGTACCTTGAGAACATTTCATCGTTGGATAACATTATGAGTCATGGAAACGGGCTTAACTGGATTGCACTAGATACGTGCCAATCGATTTCATTAGCACATTCGCGGTCAATGCGTAAAAAAGAGTAAACATAAGAAGCTCAGATAAAACGTGAGCATGTATTCTTCCGAATGAACTTGAAACAAGTATGTTCTTGTTTTACTATAGCAGCGATAAATAATTCCACTAGGGAAAGTTTGAGCGCTTCGATTCGTCAATATTCAGCCGTCTGCGCTCTCTCCGCTCTCATTTTCTCAGCAATTGCTATTGAACCGAAGAAAGACTAAAGCAGAATACATAGGTGTCTCCTGAATCAATGCCCAGGATACTTAGCGATATGGAAAAAAAACGTATTTTTTTTATGCACATGCTAGAAATGCCAATTGTTCGTCCCAACGTGGCATATTTTCAAAAGCGCTTTAAATGTGAGGCTTTTTCTGTGAATAAGAGAATATTTTCTTGAAGGGTTTTACATTCCTGGAAAATGGAAACAAGCTCCGAAAAGTGGCGTTACCTCACTAAAACCGGCTGGATAGAGACTGAAACTACAAGAGCAGAAACAATCTGTATTTCAGGCTGTTTTTTGTCATGGCTGGGCAAAGGATAGTCATATGTTATTGATATACAAAATAAAATTTCTGTGACTTCAGAATGGTGATGAATGCAAAAACAGCGAGAAAATCGAGTTCTGCTTTATGGATTTCAGATGTAGACACGATGGGAGTTGCCGTATATCAGATGAGAAGACGAAAGAGAAGGGGGCCACGCATGCTGAATCGATGGGTTGGAGTTGGGCAGCAAAAGAAAAAACTACAGCAAAATATAAAGAGTGAAGGGAGTGAATGCAGTGAAATTAGTATAGTACTTGGTTGACCATAACATCAGTAAAGCTAACAACTGCTCTTAGACAGTGATAATGATTATCAGTAAACCATGAAGAAGAAAACTTCAAAATGTATAAGACCAAACTCCATGTTGGAATATAAAAAGATGTAGAAAAAGCTGTGGAATGAAACTGGAAAACAAGTCATAAGCCTCAGAAACTAACCAGTAACTTTTCTTTTTCTCATATTCAGGAAAGTGTTGAGCTTAGAAAAATTGAGGATATGTAAGCTGTTGTTGCTATGCAATCAGCTTCAAACCAGAGATAGGACAAAAATGCAGATCAATCACCTTTCTACGCAACTATGGGTAAGTCAAGCAAATCCTTTTAGGAATGTTGTAGTGGACAGCGTTTAAAATTTTAAGAAGACTGGAGAAGAAAATTTCCAGGAAGCGAAAAAGCGAAGTAGTATCTGAAGATGCAGAGGCAGGCATGCAGGCACTACCATAGATGGAAAAGCCTAGTCTATGACGACTAACAAGTCGGCAAAAACTCACATTTCAGGCTTTCAAACTTAGATGTTTGAATGGGTTTTGTGCTTTCAGCTTTCTTTTCGTTGATTTCAATACTCGCAACCGCTTCCAGCTTATTATGCTGTCAAAATGAATATTCACGTGATAATTCGAAACGTAAATCTGATGAATATGGTAGTCATCTCGATGAATAAATGCAAGCTTTGCTTTTGGAACCGACAGAGTAGGACATGTAGCTGTCTAGTATTTTAGAAATTGTTCTTTTAATTTCGTCTTTCTCAAACAAACTTCAGCGCAAAGAAGTAGAAACCTTGGCCATTAAAATGTATCGTGAAAGACGACCAATAATCAAGAGTTTGAGGTTACCAATAAACCATTCCATGTTGATTCGTTGATTTTGGGAACAATTTCTTTGACTCACTGCAATCTACGCCTTAGAAATCTTGATAACATGAGAATAACGTCCGATCTCCCTACAACAATCAGAGGTATGAAAACTATTTAAAAAAAACAGGCAGTGAATTAATATTGGAATCGCGTTTGTCTCAGCTTCATTCCACACTATGAAGACATCTATCACGAATGAGATAGATAACATGCTGTCATACATGGATTTTTTTACAACAAAAACATGTAACACAACATGATTTGTAGGGATTTGTTTCCTAATAATAACGAACAGAGGATAGAAGAAAATATCGATCACATAATGTTCAATCTTGCAAAGGCTTCTTGTCCGAATTTTGCTTCGATTGCAGTCCATTGGATGCTTGAAGTAATCACATCTAACAATGAAAGAATAGAAGCACGTAGGTTAGTCATCCCTTAATATTGATGAAGGAGGGTTAGTAGAGAAAGAAATCGGAGTAGAAATAAGAAAAGAGTAGGAGTGCATTCGAATTCGTTTGTTTCGATTTCAGTGAGGCGATGAGCCCATGATGTTCATAGCGTCATTCTATCGACATATATGCTCTCCCCTCTCACCCTCCGTAACTCTGCCTATCGAGATTCGCCGGGCTCTATCTTCTCACTCTCTCTTTAGTTTTCCATTTGTAATTTCACTAACAGCTATTCTATACTCTTCCATCTCTTTCATATCAAATGACACATATCCTTGTTATGACTATGAAAGATTGGCATAGGTAAAGAGGAAAAGAGAGGGTGTGAGGCATAATGAAAACAAATTGACAGTTTAGAACTAGCGTTTATAAAAGATACTTGATGGAATCAACCAGGATATTGCTGAGGAAAAGCTCACTTATATGATAAACAATTCACAAGCATACTTCATTGAACTGTGTGAATCTTCTACGTCGTTCGACTTCATTTACAAAAAAAGACATAAACATATATTCTTCTTAGGATATAAAAATACACTCATTATCTTTTCATTCAAAAACATCGCCAACAAAATCTTCCGAGGCAACCAACATCTTCTGAGCCAAAGCTCGAGCCTGCAAACAAACTCAGTGAGAAGAATAGGAGATTCAATCAGAGCTCAAGCATGCACTGAGCTCTATTACCCAGATACCTCAAATTACAAAAAAGAATCTCAGTGTAACTAACCTTCTTGTCCACAACATTAATAGCTTTTAAACCAGCAGCTTTCTCGAAAGATTGTTTCGCTTCATCTATGCGCCCCATATATTGATATAGGATACCTAAGTAGTAATAGTTGGCAGCTGAGAAACCTTGCTGAAGCAAATTTTTAAAGGAAAATAATGAGAAATCTACTTTGACTTGTTCTGCTTTTGTGAAGCATTGTAATGCTTCGTCCATTTGGTTTTTTCCATAATTGCTCACTCCTAAAAGCAAAACAGTTTTCAGATAGAAACTACATATTAAATGGACCTAGAGCATACCAAGCGAAAGGATCATTAGGGTTCGCTTTCAAGGCTCTTTTAAGTGTGTTCGTGTTTTTCTCCGACTTTAGTTCTGCCGGCATCTCGCGCCTTACAGGCACGAGGCTCACAGTTGGTTGGCCGTCTATGGTGAATCTAAATTAAAACATATGAGGAAGGCACGAAAATGAACAAGACTGATTATGCAAACTATAGAATAAAATTTTACTCTAAGAGGGCGGAATCTGATAATCCTTCTGCATGTGATTACTCAGATAATCACGTATTTGACGACTGTGCTGGTTTGGAAGCTTAGAAAACTTGAGAAAGCCTTCCAAATCCGCTTAAACGAATTAAAACATATGTGAAACCAAGAAGAAGAAGAACCAAAAACTTAATCAAACGCATATACTGAGGCTTTCATCGGATTATCTCTCATGATTGGATCGAAGACATCGGATTGGAAAACAATTCTCACTGTTCTAAAAAGATCTTTAGCAAAAGTTATTGACGTCAATGCTGTGGCCAGATTATCTGGTATTCGAATAAACAAAAGAAAGATTGAGCAGTTGAATAATTCATCCTGACGATGTTAATGATACAAATAGTATATGATACATTAGTTGAAAGATCAGTAATACCAAGTAATAAGAGATCATGAATATTCTTCAACAAACAAAGTCATCAAAATGTACGCGAGTCATGATTTCAGCCAATGTAGCTTCTTTGGATCGTAATTGATCATGAGTGATTTCAGATTCTTCCTGAATATTAGTTTGGTGAAATCTAACGATGATCTGAATATCTCACATCAGAACCTGACTCGTACTCATTTTCTTCATCTGATGCTGTGTAAGAAGAACAGTAAAAGGAACGTTCCTTGTTGTCATTCAATACTAGGTCCTCCTAAAACAAATATGTATAATATGAAATGCGAAATGAACTATACAGGAATATGAGTAAAATCATCGAAGTCAACAGACATTCCCCCAGCAAATGGTACTTCGACTTCCAAATCGTCGGCGTCACTCTCATCGTCCAGACAGTCTTCTTCAAAATCGTTTAGGTCAATTTCTTCAATGGTAGATAGAGTATTTCCCAACAAATCAGCGTTATCGTCCTCGGTTAGTATTATTGACACTTCCTAAGTTGATAACTACTGAAGAAGAATTGAAAATAATTACTCTTTCAACGCAGGAGTCTTTGAATGAATCGTCTTTTCCCCCAAAAGCTTCAACTTCTGAATCGCTATCATTGTACACAGCGAAGCTTCTTTTAGCTGCAGCAATATCACAGAGCTCTTCCAGAGAGTCAGCTTTTTTCTATGATTGTATGGTAGTCAATGAGTAGCTATCTCAACAAACCAGCTTATGTAACCGTGGTCCTGGTGGAATTTCGTTAGAAACAGAAAGCAGAACTTTCTTCACAGGAGGATCATCTGAGAAAACTTTGTTGTTTAGCACGTTTGAGCGAGCTTTGATATTATCTATTGAACGTGGCGTGCCGCCCTAAATTATACAATAGTAAATAAAAAATAATAATAACAAACTCACATATGCGATGTTTTTCAACTCTCCAAATGCTCTGCGAGGTGTGTTCATTACAGTAACTCCATTATCGCGTCTGTTCATTCTGATATATAAACTACATCGAAAAATGGTCCAAGAATATGCTTATGGAGCACAGGAAAGATAATGAGTTGTCTATAACAACTTCGGTATACGAAACATCTTGAAAAAAATAAAATTCTTCGAAATCACAAGTTATTATGAATCACAGTGGCGACCGCAAGTTAGAGTAGAATACAGAACACAAAATTTCACATAATGTTTTAAAAACCCGAGAATGACCAAAGTAAGAAATATAATATAAGTGATAACATAGCAACTTTACATAGAAAAGCTGAAGGTGAACCAGCAGATTCGAACGGTAAAGCATGAACCTTAAATAGGAACGTGAACAACAATTTAAACTCGACAAACTAACTTGAACAGTCTGGTCAGCGCTGAGAGAAACTAAGTTAGCTTTGTTCCCTGCAGCAATACCAGGGATTAGTCTTTTTGAACCATCACTCGACGGTAGAACAATATCTTCCGCTACTCTACTCAGAAATTCAACACCGGTTACAAATATTCCATGAGTTTCCTGAAAAAGAATAGAAACTGTCATCATTTTAACAGACCTTGAAGAATTGCAGAGGTTTCATTTCATGAGTATCGAAAATACCGACACTTCCACCTAGAGTTCCTATTCCAGTAAAATTACCGCATGAACTTACACACAAAGCAGAGATTGACTGAACAAGTAAAGCATTATTGAAAAAAAACGTGCTCCATCACCTCTCCTTTGCGTGCTTCTTTGACAATGACTGGTTTACAAACTTGTCTTTCACGATTGTACGCCCAGAGTGCTAAGTAGCAGCTTGACTTAGAAGTTCTTTGGATACAGTTATACGCAACAACAAAAATTATATTGTTACCGCCTAAAGCAGTATATCTTGCTGAACGAACCTGAACAATAAATGTTAGGAAAATTTTAAAACTGTTTAACATACTCTATAGCCTTTGCCGATAACTGATGGTACTTCCAAGTCCTGTATTTTCTTTCCAGATCCGATATCCCACATAGAGAAAACTCCATCGGTGCCAATGGACCTGAAAATAAATTGAAGTGAAGAGACATGGCTGAGAACACTACATTATAATTCTCCCATCAGGAGAAATGTCTATGTCATCAATATCTCCTTGATGAGCACGTATTTCAGTAATAGGTTTACGAACAATTTCAGGATTCTGAATAACATGAGGTACATAAATAAAAGGATTCATGTCTTAAAAATACTCTGTTATTGACTATATCTTTCATATCCCAGACTCTTAAGTGCCCATCAGAGCCACCAGTTACTAATTTTTGTCCTCGTGAAGCTTTATCGAATCGGACGCATTTCTACTTTGACAGATACAATTTTTAAATTTTAAGTCTAGCTACCTGATATCCATCAACTTTCTCGTCAGTACTAATCCGAGCAACTTTCGTGAAATTGTATGATAATACATTATTATTCTCCGAGGAAACATTGTATCCTCCTGTTTCATAAATGTCACAATACTTAAAACAGAGACACGTGATATAGCTGGAAAAGTAACTAACGCTATCATGCCCAGCAGCTATTAAGAATCGTCCAGATTCTGGGTTACCAGCACACACTACATCCATATTCATAGTAGCATATTGCTCTGTACCTATCTTGAAGATCATAAAATAGTAGAACGGAAATTGGCAAATTTACTGTGTTTGAGAGTTGAGCACACATCCCTGTATTTGACTGACCAATACTTTGTTTGAAAGAGATTAAATGTGACTTGAATGAGGGAAAACTAGTTGAATAAATGAAGAGCTTAATACCTCCATTTGATTAGGGACGCCAGTTTTGGCTGCACCTCCTCCACCTCCCAGTAAGAGATGCCTTCCTCCAAGTTTTTTTATGCAATACATAGGAGCTTTACATGTTGTTAGTACAGGTGGCGCACCACGAGAATTTGAAGAACCCATTACTCGTGGAAACTAAAAATTGTGAATACAGTTATTAACAGCACTAACGCCGCGTTGTCCAACAGCTCAGTCGTGTCTCCAAAAATATAGGTAAAATTGCCCTCACGTAATAATACACAAAAAAAATGTTTTGTTAGCATTCCTCTTTAGGTGGTGTTGTAATTATTTACAAGGTGAGTAGTGTAATACGTGTAATTATTCTTTGACATTTGTATATATTACTTCAAAACAATTCATTTTAAGTGAGCATAATCTAAAAAACTATGGATATCCCGGAAAGCGCTTCAGCCAACGATTCGAGAATGGAAGTCAGAGAAGAGTGAGAATCAATAACATCACAATATATACATACATTTTTTAAAAGGAAAGGCAACTGTTCTAATGGGCAATCAACATCTGAAGGGAAAACCTTCGTTTTAAAAAAGTGGAACGCCTTAGCTATATGGTCCTGGGATGTTGAATGCGATACTTGTGCGATTTGTCGTGTGCATTTAATGGGTAAACTCTAGTAAAAGCTGTTTTAACATATTTTTGCTTTTGTAGAAGAATGTTTGAAATGCCAGGCAGAATCTGCTTCTGAATGTGTTGTTGTCTGGGGTGAATGCAACCATTCTTTTCACAATTGCTGCATGAGCCAGTGGGTCCGACAGAACAACCGATGTCCTCTATGTCAACAGGTTAGCTTTTTTATCTGCGTCATGGTGATTTCTCAAAATATTCTATTTCTGTTCTTTGCTGATTTGCATAAAACTTTATTATAATGTTATCTTACAGGACTGGATGGTACAACGAATTGGTCATTAATTATGCTTTTAGAGAACGAAGCTGTGATAATATTTGTAAATCATGTAAGTAAATTATGTTTTTCATTCTTCTGTCAAATAAAACAAATTTGATTCTAACGCGTGAAATGTTAAACTGAAAGATTGTTCCCGTACTCCATCCAGTGATTCAAGATTCGTAATTGTAGCCTCAGGATGATTACTGATTAATCGACATGTAACAACCCCTTGCATATAATTATCCGGCAAACTGATTTTTATGAAAGCCTAAAACACAACTCTGATGATTGAAATATCTATGAGAGTGTACCAGTGGTGGTAAGTCATACAAGGTCTCACCATCGTCATCTATCACATCTTCTCCATTACGAGTTAAACTTTTGGATGGGATCTAAACGGAATGACTTCAGAAATTATTTGTATCAACAAATCAACTTTTGTTAAAGCGAATCCTCCATATTGATCATCGCCTTGGAAATTAGGTATGTAGGTAATATTAACTTCCGATTTTTCCAAAAGAAGAAAAGGATGCTGAAGAACCATCCGTAATTATTTTAAAAACCTGAAGGGAAAAGTCACCGTCAAAACACATTTGAAAGGTAGCTCTGTGTGAGTGGAATTTTCTTTGAACACCGGTTGCCACCCTATTTTCTGAAAACAATAAGATGATATATTAATTAGAAAAAAACCGACATCTTTGAAACGTATCAAAAAACATGGCTCTTTTGTAAAATATCCATATCTGCAAATGCTTCCTTTAAAAAACAAATTGAGGACTATGAGTACTTATTTTCTCTCGTACATTCCTCACTACCAGGTATCAGACTGATATTGAAATTGCACCACGTCTCCTGAGCCTGAATCAAAGAACATATTAAGCTTCAACCAAAGATCAATATAACTGCTTCAGTAGAATTACAATCAGACACAAACTTCCTACGTGAGTCCTGCTCTTTGGCATAAGCTGTATAAGAAAATGGTTTCGAGTTCAGATTCAAATACTACCGTCAAGATACTCGTCAATCTCCTCCACATATTTCTCCTGATGTTTAGCTTTATCTCCTTCAAACAACATTATCAAGCTACGGCCATCGATGTTCATTGTAGGAGTGATTTGCAAGCCTAACAGATACATTAGTGAGAACGTTTCGATACACTTACCTGTTCTTGCCCGGACTTTATTGTTAATAATATCTTCTTGTACGTGATTATATCCTGATCGTATCAAGAACAATGCAACAAATGCGAACATAACTATCAAAAACATGGAACCAAAAAACATGATTTTCTGTCTCAACTCGAAACGGTGATGAACCATAAACAGCTCACGCATGCCAATCGTCACTCTAGAAAACAACACTTCATCTGAATTCATAAAAGAATCTAAAAACCTTCCTGTAGGATCCCCAAAAATATTCTCAGTATCATTATCTCGCAGATAAATATCCTCAGGTTGAATTTCAAGAGTTTCTGGTTCAACCGGATGATAACGTAATGAAGTCATTTCGGCTATTTCACTCAAAAAACATACCCTGTAAGAAAGTATTGAGAAAATGAAACGAAACCATGAGTAAACCACGAGAAATAGGAACAATTAGAGCAGATTTTTGTATAGAAATCAATAAAAGAAGCATCATAGGAGGGAGTTAAAGAGCCGAAAGAAAATCTCTAAAGCCAGATTTTGTCGGATGTATCCATTGGAAACGCATATGATAATGATGTGGGAGATTTCATCAGTAAAACCAGTCATCTTCAATATTAATATAGAAATGAAAGGTAAGGATCAGGCAAGTTCACTGGGCTTTCTTCAAAAAAAAAAATAACTTAAAAAAAAAAAAGACTGAAAACCTGCTGTGATAAACATATAGTAACACATAAAGAACAACTCAGTGTAAGTTATTGCTGAAGGAAATTGAATGTTTCTATCTTTTTGAGCATTCATCTGAATATGAGTTTGAACGGAAATTTCATTGAATTCAAAACTTCGCGGAAGGAACAGACATCTAGCGACATTCAGACCATTTAATTGCTAGTGAAAGAATGACAAATTATATGTTGAGCTACCGAAAAACATAGAGAGGAGAAAAAAGAAGTAAAAGATAGTTACAGCTAATAGTTAGACTAGTCATGTCTAACACTACGATGATGAACATGATATATCTGTCAATCGATAGTCATTGACATGCGCACATGGGTATGACACTACCATTCGATTACCTTGCATGAGTGTTTGATCATCTTGTCTATACGACCGTCAAAACTTCTGAACATTTTGCTCTCTCTTTGAGTAAATCATATTTCGACCTCGAATGACCTTTGAAGTATCCAAAAATAAGTGAAAATAATCGAGAAAAGCGCATAAAACATTCCACTAACGTCCAAAACAATTTGATAGTCTTCACAAATTGGTTCCAAATAACACTTCTTTCTCACGGAAATTGGTTACCCAATACTATAATTAATATGGTAAAATACTGCAGGCAAAAGAACCCTGTGGTAAAATAATATGAAATTGTATAGTAATGGAAGAAACCCTACATGTGTACTTTAATTGTTGCAAAGGGATTATTCAAGTTTTGTATGAGATAGACTAAACGATAGATCTACGCATACTTCGGTTCCTTCTTCATAAAAAAAACTTCCTTCCTTCTTCGTAATGATGAAACAACAGTGCTGCTGCATAATGTGAACGTTTGAAAGAACATCATGACAAAGAAAAACTTCATTACAAACTTATTCTTGAGCAAGATACTTATTAACTATATCGATTGATGTTGCAATGGACATGATTTCTGCTTTTGCAGCTTCTTCATTGACCTGGGAATACAACTCGGAAGACCTAAAATGTAAAAGATTGTTTGAGACAAGATAGAAACAGAACGAGCAACCGCTCTTAGTGAATTTGGAAATGCAAATGGAACAATGGAAAGAGGAGGCTAAACTTGTCTTCTTTGTCTTATATGGAATGAACATCAAACCATCAGTTTTTAAGGAAAACAAATTAAAACTTACAAATAACGTTCTCCGCTACTGTTCACAGTAGTGACAATGAGTTTTCCTTCATTGCCTGGTCTTTTGGCCAGCTTGAATGAAAAATAAACCATTCGTTTAGTATAAATCATTACCTCGAAGGCAGCTAACACATTAGCTCCTGAAGATATTCCAGCGAGTATTCCTTCTTCAACGGCTAATCTGCGGGCCATGGCTAAAGCATCGTCAGAAGCGATAGCGATAACTCCGTCATACATAGTGGTGTCTAGAGTATCTGGAATCATTCCAGCTCCGATTCCTTGAATCTTATGCTTTCCAGCTGGTTTTCCACTAAGCACAGCAGATTCAGCTGGTTCAACGGCGAAAGACTAAATGGCAGAAATAATTATCAATTTGAACCGAGCTGGCTTACTTGAACTGCTGGATTTTTTTCCTTTAAGAAACGAGAAGTTCCAGAAATAGTCCCTCCAGTACCAACACCGAAGCAAACAATATCAACCTAGGGAAATAGAAGAAGCGTCAGAAAAGCATTTCAAGTGTACTTTTCCGTCAGTCTGCTTCCAGATTTCTTGACCAGTTGAATTATAGTGAGCCTTTGGGTTATCCATATTAGAGAACTACAATGACATTTTTAAGAATATCTAAGAGCTATCAATATTCACTTGATTAGTTCTGTAAACATTAGGAATAACGTCTGTTAATTCTTCTAGTCGATCTATCACTCCTTTGAAACCATCTGCGGGATCCGTCAACACAAGCTGAAATCATTGATGGTTTCGTTATGTATAGGACATATTGAAAAGGATAACCTGCGCTCCATAAGCACTCAGAAGTGAACGTCTTTCAATACTCATAGAAGCTGGCATGACAAGAACACATTTATACCTTCAATATAAATTCGTATATTGTATGATACCATATGGGATTTACCCCTTTGCAGCCGAGATAGCGGCTAAAGCTATACCAGTGTTCCCGCTTGTTCCTTCTAGAAGAATGTGTTTTCCTGGCACTAGTTCTCCTCTTTTTTCAGCCTCACGAATGATATTACGTGCAGGTCTATCTTTAACAGAGCCGGTGGGATTAAGATATTCCAATTTCACGGCTTAACAGAATAATTATATTCTAGAGAAAGTCAATGCTAATCACACCTATTCTTGCAGGAAGACCTTTCGTAATAGTCTTGAGTTCAACTAATGGAGTATCACCAACTCCATCAGAGAAATCATTAGCCATGGGCTTGCTGTATTCAGCCATTTTCTCACTTGACGAGTTGACTAGCTGAATAGAAATAAATGAAAGAGGTTTCCACACTCTCTATTTAAAGGAATCCAGTGTGAAACAATCAATGAGAAGGAGAGAGATGGAGTTCAATCAATAAATTCTTTCAATACTTGGCACGCAACTACGTTACATAATGAAATTTGATGATCAAGATATTTAAGAGAAAAGTAAGCTAAGGAAATAGCAATTGAACAAATAAAATAGCTTAAATTGTATGATAATTATAAATACATTCGTCTCAACTAGCACTTCATATTACTGATAACATAAGCTAGTCTTTTCGAATTGATACGACCAAAGAAACGGAACATAACGCCTTTCGATGCGACTTCATGTCTTATCTGGGGCCATTGTTCAAAAATTATGAGTTAACTCCAGCTATTTATATGTTACATCAACTCCAAATAAACTCTGAACCCATGCGAAAAGGTGGCGTCGAAAAACTTATTTGCACAGTGGAATCAACCGCGTTTTTCGAACGATGACAATTTCTGATGAAATTTAAATGATTCCACGCAAATGTCACGTAGCCATTTTTTTTGGAAGAGGAAACCTCTTTATCACATTAAACAAACATCAGATCCTACGTGCATTTCTTGAGAATCTCATTCTCTCGCAATTTCGTATTCTATGAACGTCATTCGACAGATAATTCAATATTCGTTAGCACAACGGAGACGAAAGGTATTGTAAACAGCATGCTTTAACAAATTCATTGCTTCCAGCATTTTAAACCATGCAATTTTCACTATATCGGGCTAATTTGACGGCAGATTTCATTGCAGCGTGTTGGTTGTCTAGGTAATGTTCAGTGTGCAGTTGTGGGGTGTATATCTATACCTGTGGGGGAAAGCCATTGTGCGCAGGTGTATGCGCACAAATGCCTCACAAATGGTTTCAAAACAACCAGAAGCTGCGAGTTGACACTTCCAAGGTTCTCTGTAGATAACCAAATTGTGTTTTAGTATTGAACGTACGATCTCTACCTGTAAGCGGACAAGCATTGCTCAGCACACAGTTCATTTCTAAAAATGATGAGCATCCTTCAGATTCACCTTCGAAACACCTATCATAGGAATGTAGTAGTTCTTTATTGCAATCCAGCCAGCCTACCGTGTAATCATAATGCGACATGGAGACTCTGAAGGGCTCAACTTGTGGATTGTAAAGTTAAACAGTCTCCTAATGTGATAATTTTGCTCATTGAGTACACGAAACTGCTTAGTTTTTCCTATTTTTTCAACAGTTTCTAGAATATTACCAATATTACTACTCTTTCTAAGTGCAAGTATTAACGGTTTGATCTGAATTTGAGTTATATAATCCGGTAAAGCATAATAAATTACCAAAAACTGTTCGGGAGTTAGTTGGGCTATTGCTTCTGCCTCTACCCAGTCAAGACAATAACCAGACAACATCTTGCACATATCAGAGTTCAATAAATCAATATAATTTTGTTTTTTCTTTTCTTCACTCAAATTAGAAGGGCGAATTTGATACTCTATTTTGTCATTCCAACTCATTTCTTCGCCGTTCCCACATCTGCACTTTGAATTTTGAGACTCTGCCTTTGTTGTGCTTGTCAGTTCACGTCTTTCCTCTGGTTCCATAGTCTTCGTACTGTTTTGAATTGTTGACGATTCAGAAGACTTGAACTTTTTCGAAGAGACTGGAGGATCCAAACGAGTAGGTGCAACACTTTCTTCATGTTCATTGCCATTAGAGACAGTGGAGCTTCCTTCCTGGGAACTAGTAACGCTTGGTTGAACAGAAGTTTGAACAGAAGGAACGGATACACTATTGAAGTTTACAGTCGGTTCAACTGTGGTACTATAAGTAGAACTTTCAGAATAGTTCGAGTTGACAGTACGGATATCAGTGGAAAGTTCGGGGTTCACTTCCCTGTTCTCAGCGGTTACACAGTAAAAGCTCATATGTTCTCCATATTTGTCAGCACAAGCTTGCTCAGTTAAAGTCAACTCCCGAAGTTCGAAAAAATCTGTTGTGCTCCTCGAATCATCACAGTACATCCATTTTCCGTCTACTTTTGCATAGTTATGAATAGTGATCGATTTTCCATTTATTTTGCAAGCTAAAAAAACAAGCTGTGACGGATTCTATTGATGTATTTATTACCTGAAAGACTCCGTGTGAACATGAACGTCTGTGACTCGGAATCGAATGGACCAAGAGAACAGATGAACGATGCTGTTGGTTTCTCAAATTTACGAGTTGCTTTGACTAAGTCTCCATTGTTGAAACAACCATCTACTATTGTTATTTCAGATACTCTTATCTATTCTTACTATTTTGCAACAGAGAAATACCAGTCCCGTTAGGCATACAGTAATAGGGATGATCGAAACAATAAAAAATTCGATCAACCTCTATACGATTGCTTTTCACGATGCATGCTGTTGGTAAGTGATTATAATTACAAGAAACCATGAGGGCTGTTACCTATTTTTTTGAGTTGACCTTGCTCACATTTGTACACTGTGAAATTGCCTGCGTCATTGAACTCTTCTCCTTCCTTGTATTCACGGCCATAATAGGTACAACTGTTCAATCTCTCAACTAGCTGTTCATTACGTATAATCTGAACAGCTTGATCTATTCTTATAACTTCAAATGCACCTCTCCAGTAGTGGAATTTTCACAACTTATCATCACATTCCTATCAATATAGCTCTGACCTATGGGAACAAACTTTTTCCCAAAGCTCAAACAACCTAAAGTTTTATAGCGATACTGTGTGATCTAATATAGTACCCGAAGTCAGCAGTTTGAAACCCAAGATACGGTCTTTCACACAAACAAATCTACGAAAGCCGTCTACATCCAGAGTTTCACCGTCTTTCAGAACATTGCCATTGCCTCCAAATGGATCGATGCAGCCTGGCAAAATATGGAGTATACAAAAAATAATTTCGAACTCACCTATAGCTTCTAGCTTCCCATTCTTACACAAGAAACGAACTCCTCTAGCATCGAAATCTGATTTACAAATCACACTTTCTGTTGTTTGAACTTCTGATAATCATTCTCGTCGTTAATCAAAATATGTGAAACTACCCTCTAAATACCACTCAGCTCCTTGTTTGATACAAACGAATGTTTTCCCATCTTTAGAATTGAAACGTTGACCTTCACGTATAACCAGACCAGCAGTAACACATCCTAATTTTGAACATTGCTCCTAATCAGACGTATAAACGAACCTGTGATCTGCTGGTAAACTCTCGTCTCAGAGAAAAAGCAACGGTATTCATAATTGCGCCCTATACTTTGAACTACTTTGCCCTCAGTTATAGAAATGTTATTTCGTGGAAATGAGCAGTCTGTAAGTTTTCAGCTATGGAAAGACTTGAAAATGAACTGACATTTCACTTCAAATTTGAGCTGACCATTCACATTCTTGCATAACCCCCCAAAACTAGGATAGTTTTGATGAGCTACAGCTTCTGTTGAAGCTTGAGAACACCTGAGATTACTAAGTTGTGTCGTCGCGTCGATAAAGCGCAGAAGAAAGGCTGTAAAAGAATTACTTAGCTCACGGAACGTCGAATTACACAACTAACGTAACAGTAAAACGAAGAGTACGGTCTGCATAGTTGTGTAGAATGGATGAGATCAAGCAACTCTTTTGACTTTAAAGGGATTCGTTGGAATACAAAAACATTAAAGCTAAAAATATCTGTGAGAATGGAGCATTTATTTGGTTCTAGATTTCAAATCTGAACATAAAGAGTTATATCATCCTATCATAAAATTTAAAATGCGCAAACAGATTCATGTGATTATACTTTGCCTTTCATAGAGAAACAAATCTAGTAAGCTTCTTCTGAATCTATTATTAATGTTTCCCGATCTATATGAGCCATTATTAAGACAGGATGTGGTCCATAATTTGTGTGGGTACAAGCAACATTTTCATTGCCAGAATGGATAGTTTCAAAAACTGATCGGGAATTCTGAACAAGATTTCGTAGACCAAATTCAAATAGTCAAATACTTACACAGGTTGAGTTAATAACTAACTTGAAAGAAAATTCGTCATTTCCGTATTCATCATCGGTTAACACCGCATTCATATGCAGAAGCATATGCTTTTTCACCAGCAGAGGTGATTTAGGAAAATAGGAAGAGACATAATCATCAGCCCCAATGATATCTTTCTCCAGAAGTGTTATATCATTAAGATAGAAATCATGCGTGCAATCTATCAGTAGCCAAAAACTGTACAGCTTTTTGTCGTCAGTGCACTGGAAGCAATCATTAGAAACAAATTTAGAAGTTTGAAAATTTACAATCGACATGAACGTTGCAGAAACAAGGTTGAAAAAAGTTAAACAAATACACAGTTTGATTAAGATTTGAACCATTGAAGCAACTTGATTTAATGACTCAAATTCTCCATTATTACGTACACGTGAAAGTGAAAATAACATTTCAGGTTTCCACGTGGATAAAAAACACGTCACTAATCATCTCAATACTTCAACTATATGGGAGTTATGGTTGAAATTGTTGTTACTTAAGTGGGAAGAAAGATTCATAAAAATCACAGGAAACAATTAGCCAAAGCATCATTTGAGTAATGACAGTTAACGAAACATATGTTCTTATTTCAATAAGCTTCTTCTGTGGCGAAAAACTTTGAAGAACCGTCTAAACTAAAGTGATGAAGCAGAACATGGGGTCCATAGGTTTCCATATCACAAGGGGCTGGCTGAGTGCTAACGAAATTATCGTCGAATGTTCTCGAACGGTTCTGCAACATGAAATAAATAAAAATAAGGTGAGAACTACATACGCAAGTTGTATTTGCTCTTATTTCGAATAGGAAATTCCGTGAAATTAATTCATCACTTTTCATAACGAAAGTGATGCGCTGGACAAAAAATCCTCCTGGGACATGCAGGGGCCTGATCCATTCGGAATTCAAAACTTTATCAAAGAAGATGAAGTCAACTTCATGGATTTTAATTGAAGATATCTCAAATGGTTCCTTACAGTCCAAGAAGAGCCATAAACTGAACATCTTCTCATTTGAAGAACACTTAAACCAAAAGTGAGAATGAACTAGAAAAAAGAAACTCACGCTAGCTTGAACGGTATTTAAGTGTTTTGAAATAGACAAAACTAATACTAAGAGGAGGAGCATTCTGACATTGGAACAGACCGACATTCGCGGAAAAAAAGTTGGAAAGTAGAAACGTTTCAAGCTTCACGCTTCCACGTATACGGCGTAACAACAGAAAGTCGGAAAAGTAACTATTGTAGCTTAGGCTAATTGAGCAGGATTATCGCTCAATCTGCTTTTTTCTAACTATTGCAAAAAAAGGAACTGATTGAAAACACATACTATGGCAACTTCCTTGGTTATCCCTTCTAAGTGTTTGTTGATCTCACATCCTCGAATTTTGACATATGAAACATATTTAAGCAGATACAACGACTTCTACCAGAGAATACCCAGTAGGATATATTTTAGAAGACTGGGTTATTCATAAAACAATTGGACGAGGAGCATACGGAACTGTATATCAGGTATTGAGAAAAACAAAACAGCAAAAGTATAAAAACATATAAGGTTGGTCGTCTAACTGAAAGGTCGAATCAATACTTTGCGCTAAAAACTGTCAGCTTCGAAGCAGCCGTTTCCGAATTGAAAAACGAAATAAACTCTCTGAGGTTCTCATTTCCATAAAAACTGTAATACAACTGGATTAGACTATTTCACGAGTCTGGTTCAAAGCATTGCTGTACTGTTATAGAGGCTGGTAAGCACAAAGGCTTGCATTATGTTGTGATGAGCCTAGTAGGAAAAACAGTTCAAGTTTGAAAATAATAATATGTAAGAACGTTAACGTTCTTTTCAGGATCTACGACAAGGCTTAAAATCCAATCCAACAAAGAAGTTTTCATTAGCATGCTCTTTAAAATTAGGTAAAGAATGTTTAGAAGCTATATCTGATCTTCATGCTGTTGGGTATGCCTAGAAAATCAGTCTTTTCGCGATATAAGAGAATTTTAAGAGTTATACATTGTGATGTGAAACCTTCTAACTTCGCGATTGGGGCTAACGATCCTAAGCGAATCTATATTCTGGATTTTGGTATGAGCCGAAAACACCGCAGCAATAAAAGGCAGAAAAATTTTTTCCGTTGGACTGTGGGATTCAGGGGAACTCCAAGGTTTTCGCACTGGTAGACTTGAAAGAGCTTTGCTAAGGTATGCTTCGTTGGATGCCCACAAAAATTTGGTGTTGTGTCCTAAGGACGATATAGAAAGCTGGTTTTATCAACAGGTACATGACTCAAATCTTTCATGAACCCATGACATTAGATCGAGTTGACTACTGGTGTGTTGCCGTGGAAAAGCATGAGAGACAACGGAGCAATTCTCGAAACCAAAAAGAAATGTAGATGTGAACGTAAAGTAATGTGATTTAGTCCTAAATCATTTCGTTTTTCATTACAGTCTTCTCTAAACTTCTAACTGGATGTCCTACTGAGTATCAGAAAATCATAACGTACATTGACGACTTGAAGTATAATAACCGGCCAGACTATTTAAAAATACAGAAACTGCTTGATGAAGCATTGAAAAAGAATGGTCTTAGCATGAACAGTCCTTTCGATTGGGAAACAAATCACGAGATCAAATAAATAAAAACAAATTTGTAATAAAAATTAATAGTTTATTAAAATGGATTGTTATTACAAATGTTAACATGACTAGGGCATGAGGTGTAAAAGATCGGAGACATTCCCGTGTTTTTGATGACAAATAAAAGCAACGATCAATACAGATAACGGTGTGTGAGAGTAACAAACTCAAAAATTTGTTTCATAAGATCATAGAAGTTGAGCTAAGCTCATAATATCAGAAAAAAAAACAACAATGTGTTCATCAAACACCAGCTGCAGCTTTCTTAGCTTTGGATTCTGCTGACTTTTTCTTAGTTTTCTTTGGAGATGATAGTATTTTTTCCTTGAAAGATCTCATTTTCTAATAATCATCATAGAACACATACTTTTTTTGGCGACTCAGCTCTAGTGTGCTTATCGTAATCCTCTAGAAGTTCCTTTTCCTTCTCTTGTCTACTGGATCGCGATAAGCTTCTTCGAACTCTTTCCACTAGTTTGGAGCCCATGTGTTTGAACGGGTTTCGGCCGCCTTTAAAACGTTATAAATTTCTTTTTCTAAATGAAGAACTCAATTACCACGTGGCAATGTTCCGTAGGCATTAATGATTGGTTCCTGTTCAGGTGATTGGCATGAGCTATACTGAGACCGTAAAGTATCCTTAAAAATCAGTTACTGAGTTTGTATTGGAATAGTGGTAAACTTTTTTCTTTCCACGGTCTTGTGTAGCTTCTACTGAACGAGACTTACGTATACCGAAGAATCCTTTCTTTTCTGACTTAGTATCATCGATAGCTTCGAAAGCTTTTGCCATCAGTTTAACAGATGGTTGCCCTCCTCTAGCTAATTCTTCCCTTCGAATACGATAAAGGATGTTGGTTCCAGTGCTGCCACATCGACTGTGGTTGGGCTCTTCTTCATCAAGCTCACTTCTTCTGTCAAAGGACGCTGTACGATCTGCAGAGAAACAAATATGAAACAAAACCCGAATAATGAATAATACTCAAGAAAGACTGCGGTTCTTGATATGTGATCTTTCTTTGGCTTAATGGTCGACCATACCGATCGTATCCAGTTGTGCTCTCCGTACTGTAATCAATTATTAGAAGAATACATAATAAATTATTCTGAGTTATATTCATCAACCATCGAGTTTATGAAAATTCTCTTTCGTGTTAGTGGAGAAGCTCGATAAACATACAGACATACGTGTGAAGAGCACAAGTTGTCTTATGGTTGGACATGCATTTTGAAAAACTTGTTCTACCTGAATGATCTTTTACTCGCAGGATGATTAGGTACATTTGGAGTGCTTGTCGTATGCTGAAGTGGGAATGGTCCTTTGGTTATGGACTGATACGTAGAAGAAGCTTCCAAGGATCCAGTGTAGTTGAACGGCACATTTGCTGTATCAACATTCAATCGATCTACTGGTGAAGTTAGTTGAGCTCTGTTTGATTGGGCAGAAACTGCATGAGATGTTTTGCTTTGTGTAGGTGGTGAAGCGATCGTGCTGCTGACAACGCTTGCTTGATTAGAAGACCATCTAAAGAAAGAGAAAAGAGGTCAGTAAGAAAAAAGTGATGGAAGAGGTGGATGAAAAGTGAAGAACATCCAATGAAAAACAAGTGCAAACAACCAAAAGGGATGCTATTCTACTGGAACATCATGAACTAATAGAAAAGAAACCATGCTAATAGGAAAGCAACCAAATTTCAAGTTTTGATGACTGAATACTTTGCTGACCTGATTGTACTTCTAACAGGCATGCTCGTAACAGAGCGTATGGAGAAAGAGCTTTGCGAAATATTATCATAAGTCCCCTCTCCGCATTCGCTTATTGATGGAGCATAACCATTCCGTTGTTCAGCCAATGAAGGTTGAACAGATGAACAACGATCATCTCTGCATGAAGAAACGTAAAACAGAGTTTATCGAGCTACATCTTACGCATTTACAACTGATTGTGTATCCTCATCACGTATAGCAGTCAGTTGACTTATAATGTAGCGCATACCATCAGGATGATCGAGGTTTCCACTACGTCGTAGAGGGTCCGTCACATATTGCAGCTATAATCATGGAAGTTAAATATAAATCACTTGAGTTAACAGATAAATAGATTATAGTTACGGAGAACCCTTACTTGTACTTTATTGCTACGCTAACCTGGTCAATTATAGAAGACAATCTATACTTCCGTGTTAATTTCTGGAGCTCAGTCATGTGAACAATCTGTTGAAGTCTCTCGGCCTCTGATTCAAGCATTTCTCTGGCAGCTAATTGAGTATCTTTGTTTTGACTCAAGTTTCTTTGATCAATTTCTAACATTCTTATTGTTTCCCTCAACTGTAATATCAACGAATGAACTGATATGCAAAAGTCTCATGTTACCTCATTTATAATCTTGGCTGTTTCCATTTTTTGTTGGTTCGCTGAGGCAGTAATCTCTTTGATTTTATCATTCAAACGATCCATTTCCTTCGTATAGAATTTCTCGCAGTCCTTATAATGCTGTTGAACAGATTGCATTTGTTTCTTCTCCTCTTCGGTATTTTTATCAGTTCTGGCTGAAAGAACAAGACCTAAAAGGAAATGGATGTAACATGAAACACGGCATATCTGTTATTTCTCGTCAGAGAACATTCACAACCACATAATAACGAGGACAAAGAAAATATAATGAATACCTCTCTCTCGATCCATATTCCATAGAATCTGATCAGCTTTACGAGCTTCCTTCGTCAATCGCAAATCCGTTTTGACTCTCTCCATTTCAGATTCTAGATCACTAATTTTTGACCCTTGATGCTTCAATTTCTCCGTAGATTCTAACAGTTCTTTGCTCTTGATTTCAAAAGTTTTCTTTTCATCAATATTTTTTTTCTCCAGTTTAGCCAGACTCTCTTTATGAGTATCACGCTCACGCCGCGCCAATACCAGCTGAAAGAACCGAGACGACTGAGTCAAAAAAGCAACTAAAGCTACCTGCGAATGCAAAGATTTGTTGGTATCTTCCATTATTCTCATTCGACTAGAAAATTTCTGCTGAACAGCATCCATTTCCACGCTTCTAATTTTTTCCGTCTGCCTTGTCTTGTGCTGGAAACTATCTTTATCCTTCTGCCAACTTTGCTTGTTTCTATTCAGTTCGTCTCGTAGCTCAGCATTAGAGATTTTAACCTCTTCCAGTTTGGCTTCAGCATCTGAGTTCTGAAACGAGAATAAGCCAAGAAAACAAAAATTAAAAAAACCTTTTTTTCCAAAAGAGCTATCTGTTTCTTCAAATCGATTATGTGAACTCTGTCACTTTCTTGTCTATTCAACTTAGTAGAATCAGCTTTGTCCGAATTGTTTGATTTTTCTGCAAAGAAAAGAAATCAATAGTTCATGTTTAATACAATGTACCTTGTTCATCATGCTCACTTCCTTCACCATTCTTACAGGCAGCAATTTGTTTTTTCAAGGAAACGATTTCTCGTTCCAGAGCAGCTCTATCAGACTTCCAAGCAGAATCTTTCTTTCTCAAATCCTCAGATGTTGACTCTGAAGACAACTACATGTTTTGAATAACCAGTTTATCATTCGTACTCAGTAAATCTTCGGCATCATCGGCTATTTTTTTTAAAGCCACGACCTCATTCTTGTTTCGGCCCCGCTCACTATTCATCTTTTCACGCTCAGCATCGAAAATACTTTCCAATTTTTTGTATTTGATTTCAAATTCCTTAACAGCTTTTTTGTTGCTATCCATATCCTGGAATTAGAAACAAATATGAAGCTCTTTAGATTATTTTACCAGAATGTCTTTTTTCTGCTCATCAAATTCACGCTGTAGACGATTCAATCTCTCTTCAGTTTCCTCTAAGCCTTTGGTTTTTTCTAGAAGAGCTGACGAACGAGATTGTAGAAGTTGCTCTAGTTCTTCCAACTGTCGCTTGTTATCAGTCAATCGTAAGTTTAAACTTTTTATCTAAAACAGCTTTCAAATATATTTTAGAAAAAAGTAAATTTACTTCATTCTCAAAAATCTGTCTCTGCTTTTCGATTTCAATAGTCCATCTATCTTCAGTTTGAAGAACCTCAAAGAAGAAGGTTCAAAATGAAAAATTTTCAAACAAACTTGATTGGTCAAATCTTTGTTTTTCTTTTTGTAAAAAATGATTTCATTCTGTTGTTCTTCAACAAATTTATCATTGTCTTTGCATTTTTTACATTCAGAAGCAACAGGCGTGTTCAGCATTTCTCGCAATGGACTTCTTCTCATTAAAACAGTGGGATCGGAAGACTAAACTTCAGATTTTATCTATTTCAAGCCAGCTTCAATACCTTGATCGTATCCATTACTTTATGCACATTCTTCAGCTCTTCCATCATATGAGCCAGTTCGGCAATTATTGTCGCCCCACTATCTTTCGATAATGATCTCCGTCGATCATCCTGTAACTTTAAAAGATGATGACAAAGAATGCTTCTCTGACCTTCTGAGATAAATCCATCTTCTCAACTTGCTTGCTTATTCTAACAGTCTGAAGCTCGATAGAACCGAGGACCTCACAGACTTGCTCAATCTAAAATAAGTGTTTTTTTATTGAAGACGAAAAAAAAGTGAAGTAAAAGAAACGCTCAACAAGAACTGCCGTTCAATCATGTAGAGAATCAGAGAGAGAGAAAGTCGAAATAAGTCAGTTGTTATCAATTGATGAAACAATCCGAACCCCTTTGTTGTATGCGTTCTTGAAAATGGACAGACCTCATCACTTGTTGGAATTTTTCCTTGTAACTCTTGAATAGTATTATTAGCTTTCTTCTCACTCAGCTGTTTCTCTAATGTTTCGATTCTAACTTTGAGCTCATCCTAAATAAGATATACATTTTTTATTAATTCTATACCCACCATATATTTTGCTGCATCTCCCTCTTTTGCTAATCTTTTGTGAAGTGTATTGCAACGATCATTCGCCATTGACAGTTGGTTGTTCAGTTGTTCAATCTATTAATTGATAGTTCATGAACTCATCATTTTTTACAACGGAATGATTCCTTTAGATAAGCGTACCTTAGTTGCTAGTGAAATTAGTTTTTGGTTGTCAGTTTTGAGCATAGTTTGTTTTATCTCTTGTAGCTCAACCTCAGCCGCTCGACGTTTTTCTTGCTCAGTACGTAACTCAGAAGAAGAAGCTGCACAATGATGTTAAGGAATACAGGTTTTCAGGGCTACCTGTATTATGTGAAGATGCTTGGGTTTTAGATTCTTGAGATCTAAGTTGATGAGAAAGCTCTAAGTTTCTTCGTTCCAAGTCACTAATGGTTGCCAGCATCTTGCTCATGTCCTGCTTTACTTCTTCCGAAAGCTTTAAAATCACAAATTAATCTTTTTTTCGCAACCATTCAACCAAACCTCTCCACCACATAATCGGACTCCCTCCTCGATGCGCTTCGTGTAATCTGTTTCCAACTCGAGAATCCTTCAATATAAAAATTGAAATAATATAACATGTTAATCAATTCACTTCTTGGTGAGATGGTCGTTCGTCTTTTCGAGCCTTTCGACTTTTGACGTCAGATGTTCCATCTCGTGTTCCGCCAACTCCAATTGTAAGTGAGCATTCCCTTCGCTAAAAAGTTGACCAACGTTTAGTCTATATAACGATATTCACAACAAGCAAACATATACGGGGCTATAACAATTTCCATGTTTTAGTGGAAAAAGCTGTTCTAAATCGTGCAGTGGTTGCTTGATATAAGATATTAACACGGATGATGTGAAAAGGATGAAACAACGTAAAAGAAAAACAGACGAACATTGACTACACATGCTGCTACCCACCTTGCCGATCGAACCATTGGTGGCCGAAGCTTGGCTGATTTAGAAAGTTTTTTCAATAAAGATTCATTCTCTGCCTCCATTTCCTTGAAACACGAAAAGCGTTCAGAGCAAAAACACCAAATGTTACCTGAAGTCTGCTCTGTGTCCTTTTAAGATCCTCTTCAGCATATCTCAGCTGCTCTCTAATATCAATCTCTCTTTCCAGAGCATCTCGAAGTTCTTTACTCATATCTCCATCGGGCAGAGTGATTGAAGTTGATAATTCGGCAGATAACCGCTTCTGCGCAAAAGAAAAAGAATATTTGGAATAGAATCATATACAAACCACCGCATTATCTGTACGGTTACGAGCCTCTCGCCACTTGCTCTGAGTTTGTAACTCCCGTACTTTTTCCTTTAAGTAGAATACTTCATCTTCCAATTTATATCTTCAAATAGGGTTCGATATAGAGAATTCATTTATAAAAAAAACCTTTTTTCTTCGGTTTGCTCCAATTCATTATGCAAGCGAACAGAAACCTGAAAAGACAAGTAACAATACAGTTTCATCTTCGAGGTAAAGCCATGAAACAAAAAATTGAATCATAACAACATGTTCAAAGAAAATGATGTCAAACGGATAAAGATCAATATATATGTTTGTCCCTAAGGCAGAAATTGAAACCTTGCCAACTTTCACGTAAATATCAAATCAATCATTGTGGCTTGCTCACGATCACGTGAAGTTTAAATAAAAGTTAAAAACGGTCTCAACTTCTGCGATAGAGTCAAATGTATAATCTGGATATAAATAAGACAGAGATTTACAAGTTCAAAAAAGTTGTTTCGCGTACTTCTTTTGCTATTCTCAATTCTGATTCGAGCTCTTTTATTTTGGCGTTCTCAGTGGGAGATGGGACTGTTCCATTTTCAATAGTAGTTCCTTTAAGATCCTGAAGAAGCACAGCTGAATGATTCACTCATAAGCCAAAAACCTTGAGTTTTGTTTCAAACTGAAGTTTTTCAGTCTCGATCTGCTCTTTTTGTCTTTCAGCTTTGCGAAGTTTGAACTGTAAGACTCGACAGTTTTTTGCATTCTGTTCGAGTTCTCTTTGCAGTTCACGGAATTCTTCAATCTCTTCTTCTCTGTATTGATCCTCAAAAAAGGTTTTACTCCATTTTTAAATGAATGATAGTACCTGCATCTCTTCTATTTCATGCTGTAAATCTTTTACTTCAGCCTTTAGCACTTCGTTCTCTTCCATCAATTCATCACATAAAGACTCGGTTGTTTGTATTTTGTCTTTTAGTTTTTGATCAGAATTTGAGTATGTGGTTTCCTACAATTTCAAAAAGTTATAATTGTGTTAGTGGAGGCATTTACCTGGAGTTCTCGAAGTTCGCATTTTAAAACTGTATTTTCATCTCGGTAATCCTGAATGCTATTCTCTGCTTCATTAAGTCGATCCTCGAGCATTTGGACCAAGCTCTGTTCAGATTCATCTTTCGGGCGATAGGCTCTACGCTTAGCAACTTCTTCTCTGTGGTCCTAACAATACTTGCAGGTTGGTTATCTTTGCTGCCAATTTTACCTTCAGCTGCCTGTTCTCCTCGCGTAATCGGGAAACTTCTTCTTTCAGACCCAGAAGAACAGATTGCTATAAGGAAATCATTGTATAAGCTTCTTATTTATCATATTTCTCTATTCGAAATTGTTCGTTGTCTTTTGCCGTGTTCTGCCAAAACAAGAACAGTTGTCCTTCTTGTCCTTCTCTTCATCAAGACTCTCATTTAATTTCTTAACTTCTCTTGCGAACATTCAACGAATATAACTGATAGTGAAATGAAGAAGAGTGAACAAGATAGAAAATGAGTAATTGTATTTTTTTGAAACTCACGTCATCTTCTGTAGGAGTCATTGCCCGCTCTTCTTCGCATATCGATCCGCTGATAGCCGTCACCATACTTTTTGTATCATTTATAGATTCTTGTGATTTGATTGAAGAAAATCCTTTTGAAGTTGCGGACAAATAGGAAGAAACAGACAAAACTTCAGCATCATCTGACACAGACACTGAAGAAAAGCAAATCATATGTTGCTTTCAGATTGAATATGAAAATAGAGAAATGCTTTTTACCTTCATCCGGAGCTCCATTATCGGCTATGCGATCCTTCCAGCTTTTTCTTCGTTCTTTTTTCTGCTGTTGAACCTGTTGTTGAACGTTCAGAATGACGTCATCATGCTTATCCTCAAAAAGAAAAGATGTTAAAGAGAAAAAAAAGAAAAAAAAATTACTTTATGCCTAAAACATCGTCTACATCTATCTTTTAAATAATTCTGAGGCTCGAAACCCAAACATAAGTCGGCCATGCTTCTTGTGAGTCTTCGTTTTGAAGAAGGACTTGTCGTCCAGAGATTCAACTTCGGATATGTTCTATCAGTTGTCTTTTTCTTTTTCTGTCTAGAATGGTTAGCCACAAATCGTAGCGGCTCTGAAATGAAAAAAAATAACGTTCAGAGATCCATGTTTGCTAATGAGAGGGTCTGTGCGAGGAAATTGCCTTATCGGATCCCAAAAACTAATAAATCGGGAATTTTTGAAACAAAGTCTCTTGAAAAGCAGTCTCTCAAGTTTTTTCCAACAGATTGAAGAAATTTCATGAATCATTGGAACTAATCAAAGCTCTCCGTACTCGACAGAGATATCTATTTATTTTATTATTGTAAAACTCCAAAGTTTAGAGCTGGAGGTAAAAATCAAAATGTGAAAGCGCATGATGATTTAATAAAAATTCATAAGAAATGGGAGAAACAGTGCAGTCCAGCTTTGTTGGCAAATACAACATGTGTCATTAGTGCGAAGGAAAGTCAGAAGAGATGCACTTGATTCTAAGGATATTTCCGGACTTGCACTGAATTCGCTCGAAAATTTTGATAAAAGACTGGAGAAGTTAGACAGAAAGATAATTTTTTTTTCTGCAAAATGATGACGTCTGTGGTAAGAAAAAAGGATAAGGGAATAGGGAGGGATAATATAAAGAAGATAAGAATAGGAAAGAAACATTTTCATGTAAGTTCAGCTGTGAAAGAAACGAACATCTTCAGCTCGTTGAAGGTTTGCAAAATCAAAAAATGGCACAAAACAGAAATGTTGATGTTCAAACAGACGAGTTGCATTGAGAATAGAGAGTGGGACTGTCAGAGAAATGAAGCATCAAGAGCTCTGAGAGCAAAGAAAACGAGATCTTTCTGAGAAAACTATAGGGTTGAAGGTTGGCAAAAGCACAAGAAGATATTCTATTCAATTTTGATTCCGAAAGAAACGCCTTGTCACTGTTCAGATGACAAGTTCTTCTTCCGAATAAAGGTATAGAACTTTAGTATTCATATAAGGGTAAAGGAGAAGAATGATATTTGCGTCATCTTGTTTAGCTGATCCAAAGAATTCTCCGAAAGAAATCGAGAATATCGATTAAAGCGCAGAAAAAGACATGAAAGATTTGCTTGAAAGCATATGGAGCACGTGTGTTTTAAATGAATGGGTTATGAAGAAATCAATGAAGAGAATTATAAGAAGAACTCAAATGTTTCGTGAAGAAGGTCCATGTCGTCGTTGTAATATTCGTCTGGTCACTCGAACCTCCTCTCAATTCATTGAAATAGTATGTGCAAGAAAGAGAGCACTGAAGAAAAGAGGACTGATGAAGAAAGCTATGATATGAGCACGTGTTTAGTAACAGACGCATAGAAGACTATTGTAGCTTCTACTAAATATAATATTAAAGTAAGAGAGTAAACAATGTAAACTTAGAATTTACAAAGGAATTAATGAAGCAAAATGCTAACGTAAAGCTGAGGTGTTCCACTTCAAACAAAACAATTATTTATCAATAAAAAGGTTGACAAATTGCATTGCACATAAGACTCATTCATTAAATATGTAAAACAACTCCTAAGCATCTTCGTCTGTCTAAAGAGAGTTTTATGAAGAATGCTCATAAACAGCTCATCAGCATAATAGAATCAACATGATGATAATCAATCATTTCATTTATTTAAAATGAACACTTATAAATCCTTCAATTTATTGTTTGTCAACATCTTCCTCATACATTCTACCATAGATAGATATTGAGAATGAATATCTACATAGTAGTTGACAACACCTTTCATCATTGTTCAAGAAATAAACAATCGGTTTTAATGCAAAGCTCCTGTTTTAAAAGAGCATTTCCTTCTAAACTATCATACTCGAACTAACAACGGACTAAAAACAGGGAACAGCTTACTTGGTAAAAGCCTTCGGAAATTAAGCTGACGATTTATGGACGAATTATGTCGTTCGTAACATTAACAGCCAACTAACTAACAAATAGTTGTTCAATGACTGTTTTTTTAGTTTTCTCTTTGTATTTATCATTTATCTCTAATGCTTCTTACCCTCTTACTATCTGTCAAGCATTTAACCTCTCAACGACTACTTTCAAATGATTTTCGTCTGATTCTTCATTTTAGACACAAAATTTTTCATCGAAAATGGCAATGAAATACAAAAGATGTCTCTTATAATATTCGTAATTTGAACATTTCGGAGAAAACAAATAAAGGAAATACATATGGGTAAGGAGTGAGAGTAACAAGGATGTAAAACTTACTACATTTATTATGAATAATCTTCTGATATCGATGCCATTTGGCTGCCAAGTATAAACGGAAACGGAAATATGCAAAGACTAGAACCATTCTGAATATACTTATCTTATGACAACTTGACTGATTATGATGCAAATAAACAAAAAAAAAAGAAGAGAATAATCAATATAAAACAGTTTTGAGTTGTATCTATCAACCCGTATCGTGAACGTTGGATAGAGCATGAAAGAGAAAACAGCAAAAAATAAAGAATTTCTTCCAAGTTCTTCAAGTTTCCAAAAGCTTTTCCACGTAAGCTTAGAGAATGCCAGTTGACAAAAACATTTGTAGAAGGAAAGAAAAAAACGGAACAAATGATGGTCAAAGGAATTGAAAGAAAAGAAAAAAACAAAAAGAAAGGAATAGTGTGGAGAGAAGAGTTAAGAGATAGTTTCTTCAAGACACAACCGTCTTTGTCGCGAAAATTGTCATAAATAACATGTAAGCCAAATACACGTAAATCCGTGTAAATCGCGTGTAAGTTACGTGAATCTCACGTGAAATACGCAACTTAAAATAATGAAATTCTGTGAAGATAGATTGAAAACATAGCCAAATGAATATAAGAGGTTTGATGGAAAGAAACAAAAGGTTATTTCATAAATTGATCGTCCTTTTCAGGAAATTGTGTCTCTAAATCTCTCTCGTTTCTTTGCCTATTTTCATAGCTTCTTCTCTTGCTCTCTGTTCTTCAATTTTTTAAAGCTTTTTTGGTTCAGCGAGCAGGTAGAAGGGGTCGTTTGTCCAGTTGTTCGTCGATTTTCACAAAATCTACCATGCATAATGGACGAAGCTTTATTGATGTATTTTGAGCTTGCCTAGCTCACACTTTTCTAAATATATCAATCATTATGTTCTAATAAGGACAACGAAAATATAACTTGTCATTGCTATAGCTTATCCATATTGAAGCTTTCACTAGTGCATCGTATCAATATCCTCGGCAAATGATCATGGCTTACCAGAAAGTTGAAGCTAAAGATTCTTTGTTTGTGAAACATCTAAGAAGTTTCTCTCTAGTTATAAGCAGTAAAATGAAATGAAACCTGACGATTGCAAGTGGTTTGAGAACTATTTGGTAAATTAACTATGTGAAATAGGAGGGAGAGAAGGCAAATGATTGAAGGGATTATTGCCATGAGGCTTAAAGGAACAAAAAGGCAACAATGCCTTCGTATCACATGAACAAGATGCACCATATGATTCATTGAAAAGTAGTTCATGTCTATGTGCTCAGTTATATTATATTGATTGATCATCTCTTGTTATTAGGATCAGGGTGTACCATTAAGATGCTCCCCCCCCCCTCCTCCTCCCCAAACTGTTTTCATTTAATTTCGGAAATTAATGACGCTTGTCCAATTAGTTTGTTTGTAATCCGGAAATATGTGCGTGTGAAATAAAAGCAAACATTCCCAAATGTCATGTCTTCTTTTGAAGGCCAGACACTATGATTTGCTTTCCTTAGAGAAATTCAGACATATTTTCTTTTCAATTTTTCTTGCTCCACTAGGCGGAGTAATGAGTTGTTAAATTCTCTGATGACGACGTCGCACAAAAAAAAAACGACAGAACGTACGCTTAAACAGGAAAGTAAACGCGGAAAGAGCACATGTTTTTAGAGAAAAAAAAGTTCAAAACAGAGAACAAGAGATAGAGAGAGCGGAAGAGGGGGGTTTCTGCGAAAAATAGAAAATTAGGCTTCAGCTACATGAAAAACTGAGCTCTCGACCGGTCATAAGTATTTCCGGAACTGTTAATTTACAAAACATTTCCTGATTTTTCATCAGTAACAGAATACCGTTACAGCATTCGTTTCTCCAGTCGATAGCATGAATGTGCTCTCTGAACGCCATATTTTGTGTTCTTGATCTCAACAGCAATATTCTAGGAGTATCTCGTAGTTCATGCAGCTTACCGCATAGGCGCCACCCATAAGAAGCTCATTGAGAGCTGGAGAGGGGGAGGGGGTAGTATATGGACGAAAGATTTTTCTCAAAAGGATAATCATTCAAAAGATAACGTTATTCGCTCATCCCACCTTGTTTGTTCAGCTCTTCGGTTCATTTCTGACAGTGTATGCTTTGCATTATTTCATACTTTGATGAAACTTCTTGTTGAGACCTGATTGTTTCAAACTTTGGACTATTCCTAAATCTGAGTAAGCTTAGTTTCCGTCAAAGATTTTTTTTCTGCCGGACCTAGTTGTTTTCCCGACTGTCGGCTCTCTCGCTTCTTCCTACATTCTCTCTTTGTGTTCTCGCTCTCGTCATTCTCCAATTCTTCAGTTAGCTTCTCCAGAACTCTATCACTCATTTTCTTCGACTGTCCAGCACTCTCCGCCCTCTTTTTGCAAACCTTAACGGACGACATAAGACTGACAGTCGAGCACGTTGTCTTTTCATGTTTTCCTTCACTCCTCTCCATTTTCAATCATTTTCTCTCTCTCTTTCTCTCTCATTTTCATCTTTTGACTTTTTTCATTTCTCGTCCAACACAATCTCGTCATGGTATTGCACAAATCAACGTCTTTCGTCCCTCCCCTTTTTACCTGAGGCATTTGCTTCCGTCTTTTGAATTGCGTCGGCACGTTTATTCTCAATCATCCTTCTCCTCAATTTCTTCAGACTGTCGTGAGCAATTTTGAGATCTTCATCATCCTTTTCATCATTCTTAAATATCCGAAGGACTACAAAGCTGTCGATCATCGACAGTCCATTTGATTAATAATCCATTCATCATGAGCATGAGAATGGCTTTCAGGTGATTTTCGAAGTATAACACTGCAGCAGTTTACTATCCCACTTTCTTCTTTCATTAGCAATACTTCCTTTTTTTCTCTATTACTTAGCCTTTTCTGCTTTTTTTTCTCTTTCTTCCTCTTCACACTCCTATGTTTTATACGCATTGTTGAAATTTATATAAATTCTCTAGGAAACGTGAAGAAAATAATACAGGTCGAATGGGGGCCATGTCACGCGCCAGTCTCGTACATGGCACTAATCACACAATCAATGATACATGGTACGATGTAGACTCCTTTCTACTGGTCAGTTTCTTTTTTCTTTCTTTTTTTTAAGTTGAAAATATTTCATTCATCTTGCCGGTAACAAGCTTTATCCTCTCCTGCTCATATTTCTATTGAAACGTACGATTTCTTTTTTTCTTTTCACTAGCTCTCTCTTACCGAGTGGAAGCTGCAATCGTCCTATTCTTTTCAATCATTTATAAGCTGAAGAAGAGAAGTAGGAAACTTTGTTAATAAGAACTGAAAAGAGAAAAGATAGTTTAAAAATCATTTTTGTTATTTCACTGTTTACCTTATGGATTTGAGTCAGAAGAAACTTGCATTATCATCATCTACAACATCAATTCAATACAATTCCTTCCTTTCTATTCATCCAAATCAGGTTGCAAACATATTTCTGTAAGCTCATTCTTATTGACCTTCCTCTTTTCCAATATTTTTCCTTCTCAAAACACATTCAGGTCTGAATTTGTTCTGTTAGTGTCATAAGACCAACACGTAGAAAAAAATTGTTTAAATAAGAGAAAACCGTTATGAAATTGCGTGAAAATATCTTGTTTTTGGCGTATTTTTTTGAGTGTAAAACCAGTCTCAAAAAGTAAACAGTCCGAATTGGGCACAGAAATTACCTGACTGTAAGTGATCATTATGAATCAGCACATGTGTGAGCTGTCATGCTTTTGAAGCTTTCAACGTTTTAAAAATAATACTGTGTAAGACTAGATTCTGATATTCAATACTAAGCGTATTTCCTTGATGAAATATATTCTATAATGCTTCAAACTGTTTCGACCAGTCCATCAACAATCAGAATGATAGAGAGTATTAATGACGGAAATCGCAGCAATTTAATAATCCCCAAACATCATTTTAAGACGATTAAAAAAAAAAGAAAGAAAGAAGGAAATGAGCTGAAACGCTTTCCGGAAACGAGATTGGTGATAATCCTCAATGATTACCGGACATACTTTCTTTGGCAGAAAAAAATGAGCGCACACATACAACCGCTCTCACTCTCTTTTTGTCGTCAGTCCATCATCCCCTCGATATATCTTTTGAAAAAAAAAAAAAAAAAGTTTTGTCCTCCTTCAATTGCCTCATCATCAAGCAAAACTAACGACTGTCGTCCTTTATTTGCATTTGACCGATACTCCTTTTCGTTTAACTTCTTTTTATATCTTTTCCTTGCATAATGTCTCTCATCAAAACACACTATATGCGGACATTCCTTCTCATTATTTGTATAAAGACCTCCAGTCTTTCTCCAGAAGAATAGCCGATGACTAGACAATTGAGAGCAGAGACGACAGGGTATAAGAGCATCCTTAGCTTTGAAATAGACTTTCTACTTTGCTCAATTAGAACAGATCAAACTACTAACGAAACATTCTATCAATCATCAATAGTTAATAAACCCATCTTTCTTCATCATTTCTATATAATCTTCAACGGGCCAAGAGCAAAAAGAGCACAAAAAGCTGTTCTGTCGCTACAGAAATTGTGAACATTTTGACGGACGAGAAGCTGGAGACCATCGTCCGGAGAAACCGGAACATTTTCCGGAATCGCTCTATAATTCTCTCGTTAGCTCCTGTCTTAAAGCTTGGGGCTTTGCCCACTGTATGTATATTAGTCAAGACGATTGACGATTTATTAATTTGACGGCTTCAAACCGGTGTCTATCAACGTGTTGATCGAACAATCTGCTTTCATTCCGGAGAAACCTTTCTTATTTTTGAAGGGAATGTAAGCAATGTGATTCTTGAACTTGAAACTTAGAAACTTTTCTCTTTACAATCTCATTCTCATAACTTAACTTACGTGGTGCATTACGTGAACATTCATTTATGATGCGACAAAACATAATAGCGGTTGATTGGACTAAAACTTTTTATTATCCACAAACCATATATATGAGCATGATCTTTATAGGATCAGGCAAAAGAAGTTCTCAATAAACTTGTAGATGGATCGATTGATGATGAAATTTGGGGTAAAATAGTAGTTATGGAAAGGTTACTAGAGATCGATAAGCAGAAATTATTGTTTCTGTTGTAGATGTAAAAGAGTTGCAAAAGCATATCTGAGAAAAACAACAGTGATTGTCGATGGATCTGAAGATGAATTTGATGGCAAAACACTAGGTTTCAATCATTTTGAAAACAATGACAGAGATGAGCACACAAGTGAGATCCGATCCAAAATTGGAGATGTAAGTTGATAAGTTAGCACTTTACTTACTGTAATCACTTCAGGGAGTTATACTGAAAATGGATTTGCAAGGAAATATAAAAGGAATGGCAAGAGGTATTTATAAACTGCCTGCTTCTCCATATTTGTTGTTTGTATTAGGAACAATTCCTGTGATAACTCAGGGATGGAGAGGCGAGCGAAACAACTGCATATCCGATCGTTTGATCCGCCAGCAAGGCCGATTGAACTCAGGAGAGGAAGAAAAAGCATATAAGGTGAGTTAAGTTATTCGTCTAATGCAACATGATACGTTATAGATGTTTGATATGAAGAAATTCAAGTATTGCCTCGAACGGGAACTTCATGATGGAATTCCCGATCCCAAGCTTTTGTTGCTAAAAACGTGTATTCGTGTTGCACTAGTTAAGGTATGGGAAGATTAGGTTTTGTTAGTTACTTTTGTATTGAAGGATGGTAATGACATGTCCAGAACACCGTGTTGGTTTGCCATTGTTAATTTAGTCGCCCTAGATATGTTGAGAGAAAAAATACCAAATATAAGAAAGTTAGGTGAGCTACAAACAGAATGGAAGTCGTCAGTATCATAGCTTATTGCAGTGAAATCAGACACTTTGTCAGCATCTATCTCTACAACGCAACCTTCAAATATCAACTCAGCAATTTCACAGGAAGCACTTACACAGATTATTGCTGCCGCAGTAAATCAAGTTAATAATGGGTAGGTGGACTGCAACTCATATACAGTCGCTACATATTGTTGCAGACGAACCGTTAACCCGGTGGAAATAGCACAGTTAGCTAACTCTTTGAACCTCTCCGCAAATCTCAACGAAACGATAAGTAAATCTGTTCGTGTGTATGTTTCTAACTAGTGAAGTTTGAAAAAAAGATGAAATCTAATTGTTTAGTAACGATGCTTCTAAAAGAAAGCACTACCACTGCTCTTCATCATCTTTAGATTCATCGGGAGAAGATACAACGAAAACAGGCCGAAGGTTTTTACTTTTTTTATAATAGGCTTCTGATTCTCTATTGCAGATGGGAAAACAATCAGAAGCTTTATGAGAGTTTCTACGATAGTGGGATAGATAAGACACGTGAAAAAGAGGTTTTTCTTCTAAAAAGTTGTTTTCCATTTTTTAGTTTCAGAAAAAAAAAAATAGTCGTAACGCTCCTTCGTCCAGGCCTCGTCTCAGTGATGTAGTGTTCACAAGAAGTCATTCCATAACATCTGATTATGATTCTAATCGTGAAGTTTTTGACTCAGGCAGCTGGAGCTCAACAAACAGCCGAGGATTCAAGGTTATTCGATGAGCATTAGCTTAAAACTCATATACTTCCCAATATATTTGTTATCTTTTTGCACTGAACATTTATTCAAAATGTGTTCTTTTCCAGACGCGATCAACTGCTTCATCTCTCGTTTCGGAAACCGAGTTGGGAAGTTCAGCTAACGAGAATGCACGGACTCATCCTATTGAGAGATTTGATGATTCTCAGATGATTGCTGAAAAATATGAGAAGAACATCGATGATGAAAGTGATATCTCAATTCATTCGGGTATTTCTTAAACATTCATCTTCTCTGAACAACATGTTTGTCGTGAAATAACGTTTAATAGACTTATTGCGTTTTCTGAACTAATCCTATTTCAGCTATTTCTAACACTGATGATTCGAATGTTCTAAGTCAGCATCGTTCAACAACAGAAATCCATATTGGATCTTCAGAAATATCTGAACACAAAACAGATAAAGATGATGAAGAAGAAATGAATGAGTCCGCTGAAGATTCATGCGGTATTCGTAGCAATTCGAGTGGTCAAGTGGGAAGATTGCGAGAAGCTTCATCTCAAAAATCAGAATTTGAAGAAGGGACTGAACAATCAATTATAGGTATATAAATATAGTATAACTCTCTAAAAGTCAAATAGATACATAATTGATATTTAATTATCATAATAATAACAATAATAATCATAATTATATTAATTATAACAGTTTCAAGTAATTTTTAATTCTGTACTGATATTGCGATTGGTAGCCTAACGATTACTCTCTCATACTTTTGAAATACTTAACTGCTCTAAGTTTTAAAATCTTAACGAAAGCTTAATGAGTAAATGCTTTTATGTTCTTTTATGTTTCTTTTTAGATGCTCATCACCAACAGATGCCAAAGTAAGTTGCATGGCTTTCTACCATTCCTTCGTTTTATTCGAAAATCGAACAAACCCCACTGAACGCTCATTTAAGAATTTTTTTAATTTGATTCAACCTTAAAATCCGTTTGCTAATGCTTTTTAAATTTGCATAAGTAACATTTTCGCTTTTTATAGCTTGAATGGCTCAGAACCACACCGCTGTCACGAGGTAATGCTTTTGCTTTGCAAACTTGAAAGATTTTGAGTGTCCTCTGCACAACCAGTAGCCGACTCTTCACGAAATCACCTACAAAACTAACTCAAAACAACTTCCTATTGGAATTCTGCATGCTTTATTCGTTGATTAACCAGAACTATTCGATGTTGAATGTTATGCATGAAAAACGAATCTTATGATTGGTCTTGGTTAACCTTCCTTTTTTTAGCCAATTTACGAGAAACGCAGCTCGACGGTGGAAGCCCAAGTTCATTACGAGCCAGGACGCCAACACAGACTTCCACGATATCCTCCGGTGCGGGGGACACACACCAGAAACAATGGACAGAGCATCTCCACAGGTTCCAGGAAGCCCTTCTTCAAAGAACTCAGACAGGTAAAAGATTAATAATAACTTTGCCAACTAGCTTTCTTATATCTATGTTAAGGTGCTTCATCAACGGTCCGAATCCCCCGTTCAACGAGGAGCCAAGATTGGAACGATTCAGGAAGAGGGAAGACGAGCACAGGAATCAGAGTTTGCCAAAGTGGGCCTCAGCCGCTGTTCAGAGATGGGGAACGGGACCTATGCAAAGCCACTTCCCGCAGCACAGACCGTCTCAACAACGCCAGTCAACAGACAACGGTTGGCCGGAAGCAGCTCAGATTGCCTCAACAACTCAACGGACTACAGCAATCGGGATGGAACGAACTTATATGGCAGCGTCAGTCACTATGGACCGATACCAGCCAGAGGATTACGACGAACCAGCACAAGCATTGCACACTACGCAGGCCAGCAATCAACACATCAGCTTCCACAACAAACCTATCGTTACCGATATCCAACACAGCCTATCTACCAGAGCAACAACCCCAATCAATCTATCATGCCCAGCAGTACGGGAACTCACGTCAGTTGCATGGCACAGTCCGCCACAACCGGAGTCGGACAATCAGTGGTCGGAGCAGCCAGATGCAGCAATGGACCCCTACCAACAAACCCTTCACCAGCGACAGCTCACCGCATTACGAGAACTGCCTCTCTCCCCTGGACCGGATCACATCATCCCTCTCAGCAATCAGTTGTACACAAGTCAAACCAATATCAGAGACGAAACATATAATTCGACTAATGGTCGATTAAACTTGGATGAGTTGTTCGATGATTTGCCGTCGCTGAGCGTATAAATGACCTTACTCTACTTATACTATTAGCATTAGAAAGTATTTCTCAGAACTTTAATAATAATCTATTCTCTGTTTCAATTCATATAACTTATTTCTTATTCTCTTCCTTTCCACTTCTGCTATTCCGATTTGGCCTCGTTATCTGCTCAATACGTAATCTTCACTTGTCTATGAAACCTTATTTGTAAAAACATATCTACCGAGTCAATCGAGTGAGTAGACGCAACGAATTTTCAACTTACAGAATGAGCATATAGAGCTCTATCACAAATTCCTCTGTAATCATTGAAACTTACCAATTTCTCTAATTTAGTTAACATTTGTTGAATTGAATATCGTATAAGACCTGTGAAAATAACCGGTTAAGACTGTAGTCCTAAGTCTGCTGACAATAATACTTTGAAGTAATCGTTACCGTTTTCTTTAAGTGTTCTCCACAGAATAGTTCTGTATCTATTCATTATCTGTACATAATGCTTTTGTTTTATTATTATCTATCAATATCATCATTTTCAAATAAATCTGACAATTTATCAAAACAACTATTGATTGATCAATAACAATAACTCCTTGTGTGCCAATACATACAAGGAGGACGGTTGCATTCAACAGTTTTCAATCTATCCAGCATATTCCATCTCCTTAGTATGGAATATTCGCAAAAATCAATAGGAGCATGCACATTTTCAGATCTTTGAATGACTGCTCAAGTAAATCTTATCTCAATGGCTTGCTTCCATGCTGATTCAAACTCATTTGTTTTTTGTCAAAATCTGTATAAAACAAAAGTTCTACAGCGATTGTTTCTCGTCTGACTGAATGGAATGTTTTCTCTTATTAATACGATTCTTCCGAGATGCTGTTTTAGCATTTTAAACAGGAACACTCATCAAAAGCTGAAATAACATTGGATTGTTTGACAGAAAACAAACAGTTGAGCAACACCTTCGAAGAGGTTCAAGGCCTATACCTTCTTCCTTTCGATTTTTCCCTGTTTCATACAATTTTCAATGACTATTCACGGCTGTTTTTGATATAATGGATCTTGATGAGCCGAACTATCCCAACTGTTTTGTTTTGACGGAAAAACCGGATAGGCTAGTTCTCAATTTCCACTCTGAGCTCATCTTTACCGTTCCATTGTTTTAACTTCTCTGCAGATTTAAAGACTGTATCCTTTTTTTAAGTTAAAACAGTTTCTGTCGACTTTCTTAATATTTAGTTTAATACGTTTCAGTCCTGTTGAAAAACAGGGAGTGTCATGAAAGGCTTAACAAGATCGAACTTCGCGTTCTCTCTCATCTCTTCGAACATTGTACGTTTCTGTGTCAGCGCATTTGATCCTTTTTTTTCCATTCCATCACATGCATTTTTCTTGCCGGTTATTCCGTTTACCTTTTGTTCAACGACGGATTAGGTGATGTTGGACGGTTGTTTCGGCTTTGTTTCTCGACCAAAATTCACAAGACACCGGCATAATGCAAGTTATTCGAAGGAGACAGAAGAGACAAAAGTGTTGAGCGAAAGAACGAAGATGATGGCCAAGATGAGGAAAATGAAGAGAGAAAAGGCAAGGTCTTCATATACACGATTCCAGCTCTTTGAACCGAGTTGTTTGACCAGAGTAGTCGGCGGAACAGCTCTGTCAGCTTCAATTGAATGCCAGATGAAAATTCATTTTCATTTCGGAATACTCGTGGATCTGAAGCAGACCATACATTTTTTTATTTTGTTTCCTATTTTTGTTTCACTCAGATTGTAATCTTAGAACGCTCGACTTCTTCAAACGTCGCATGGTTGACCCATTGACCATGCTGTTCAAAACGAATCAATTTGAACAACAAAATGAAATCGACAATATATATTAGAAGCGCAAAATAACACAGAACCTTTTTGTTGTATTTAGCACTTTAGTCCCGTCTCGTATCCATAGTTTATACGTTTTATGGTTTGGAATTGAGTGGTCTCTCCACTACAACTTTTCCTTTTGATAACACAAATGAGAGTGGCTAACATTGCCACTGTTCTCCTTCGAACTCTTCTCATTTTATATCTTTTTCTTGTCATTCTTCTATAATCTTCTTCATTCATCATTCATTCGATCTTTAAGCTTTTTTACGAGCTATTTTCTGTTATAATAAAGCTAAACCTGATCTAGAAGTCTTTTTCAAATTCATTTTCAATTTTGAGTCACACTTTTGTTATTTTTTTTATTATTATTAACTGATAAGATAGGTGCGGCTCCTATTAACTTCTTCCTAGCTTTTGGCTCCTGTCCAGTGTAAACTGTATGGAATACCTATATCTACATAGTTAAAGCTCGTGGTTCTCATGATGAGACATCTGACTTATCTTAATGAAAACTCGTTTTTCCTTTTGCCTTCGTCCGACATTATTCCATCTACCGACGTTTCCTTCATTTTTTCATTAAGAGACTATGGGTCTGGACTTGGCTACATTCAATGTAATTCAATTGGGAGTTGGCTTTTTTTTTAATTTTTTCGCTTTCAACTCGCAAGGTAATACTAGCTATTCATTCGATTTTCTTCTACTTTTTTTTTAAGGTTTTATTGAAGAACCTGTGATTGATAGTTTGGCTGACCGTGGGAACATTGGAAAGCATTCTGGATATTACAGGTAGTAAATCGATTACCTTTAGCTTACTTCTCATTTCAGTTTATCTATAATCTATGCTGTTTTTACACTTGCCAACTTCGTCGCAGCTCCTTTAGTTGAGATTCTTAAACCAAAATGGGCAATGGTTATAGGTAAGTTACCAGTTTACATACATAGATGTAATATAACTATATCTTTATACAAATATACAATTTCAGGTGGACTTTGCTATGCCGCATTTCAAGCTGGATTCTTATGGCTAAATCAAACTTATCTCTTCATATCTAGCGGTTTGCTGGGTTTCGGGGCAGCTAGTTCGTTCACTTTAATTTCTTCCTTCGTACAATATGAGTTCAGTACTATGGACTGGTCAGGGCACATATCTTTCCCAAAATTGCACGGAAAAGACGACTGGACGTAACAGCGCTATGCTTTGGGCATTATCACAAGCATCGTGAGGAAAATATTAGTCGAAGTCGTAAACTCTCGCTTCAGATTAGCCGGTGGCGGAATTTTTCTTTTTATAGTATTCCATCAATCTTCGACCACTGATAATATTTCTGACTCAACAGTCCATTTATTATATGCATGCTTTACAATTCTTACACTTGTGGCTGTTTTTGTACTGGCTCTCCTTAGAACACCTCCTAAGCTTGATAAGCCAGTCCAGCCAAAAGTTGGTTATGGAGAACTCATGGGTACTTAGGATACCTTTCGGCTTTGATTAAAAAAATAATTGTTCCAGGATCAACGTTTAAATTAATGTTCACAAAGAAAATGTTCCTCCTTGCTTTTGTTTTCGCATATACAGGAGTTGAACAATCGTTCTGGACAGGTACAACTAAACTCTCCCTGCTTGACTTAAATCACTTTGTAAGGAATTTACCCTACATGCATTTCCTTCACGCAGAGACTAGGTAAAAACACAAACTCTCTGTTAGCTCTTAACTCAATATCAGCAGGATTGGGTTCTATGCTTGGTACGTTTCAGAATGTTTTCCGGTTTATTATAATTTACAGCCGGTCTTTTGTTTGGGATTCTGGGTGATAGAACGCGCAAGATCGGAAGAGACTCTATCGTCTTTCTGGGATGTTGTGTCCATTTATTAGTGTTTGTAGGAGTTTATATAAACTTCCCAGCAGAAGCTTCTTTACATAAAACTGATGCAACAGGAATAATAGAGCCAAAGTTTGATACTTCTGTTTTGCCTAATCGTTGAACTCTTAGTGTCATTCTCGCATTGGTTTGTGGAGGATTTCTCGGGTTTGGAGATGCTTGTTGGAACACACAGGTGCACATATTATTACTTAAGTGAGCCATAAAACTTCGACGTATTTAGATTTATTCCCTTCTCTGTGATATTTATCCCACTAAAAGTAGCCAAGCATTTGCCTTATTCAAGTTTTATCAGGTTGATATTTATATAGTTAACTGAATTTATTATACATCTCTTTACAGTCTGCCCTATCCTGTGCTGCATTTTTCTACTCCTCTTTGATTTACTTAACTACGCATTTAGCCATTCTGGTTATAACATCTTTAATAGCAGCAGTCTGTTATTTTGGCGTTGAGAGAATGGCACGCGAATTACCTGAAGAACCATCTACTCCTAGCAGTTTAGGTAGTTAACATTTTTTGCACGACAGTCTAACGTCATTGAGTTTTTTAGTTTCTAACTTGACTGATAGGGAGTACAGTGAGCCCTTCCCTGAGCCACCAGAAGAAGCTCAGTTTGGAAGAACTTACCTTTAATAAAAAAAAGTATTTATATTTTAATATGAGTCTAGTCTTTGTTTTTTTGTATATAATCTGTTTTGATGTATATATATATGCACTCATCTCAATTGATTTGCTAACTTCTAACACTACTTTCTATGTTATGACAAAAGATCCTCATATACGTACACAGTTGGATAGTACTTAGCATATGACGTGTATTTTTGCGAACTGACTTCATTTTTCCAGTGAGCAGAAAAAACAGAACGGTTGAACACCACATCAGCTCATGAACATTGTCATTTAATTTAGCTATGCATTTCTTTTTTGTTAAATAAATTTTTATCTTACAAATTATGAAAATCGCACAGTAATTCAAGGAAAAGATGATTGTTCCGTTTGTTCCACATTCGATTGGGCCATGTTCATTATCCTATAATAAAAATTGGTATGACTCTCGCAATTTTCCAGTTGTTTCTCTAATCGCGAAATGTTACATGAGTCTGTTAACTATAAAAACAGAATTAAATATCATACTCGAGCACGAAAGCTTTACCACAAGAGAATCAAAAAAATCCTTTGCAGATAACGCAGTACTGGCGTCATCGGGAGCTATAATTTTCTTACCCAGGTACTTAATGAACCCATGATCGTTCACTGCACTGGTTTTTTTAACTCGTATTGCACTCTCTATCCGTTCCATCAGAGCGTACTGCAACACAATTGATGACATCGACTCGATTGGACTTACTCGCACTATCCTATTTATCATTAATCCGGGATCTGATTCAGGAAAATGTATGTCATATTTCAAGCAGTTCAAAATCAGCAAAGCGTTGATGTTGAACGGGCTAGGCAGATAGTCATCCTGAATCAGCAGTTTTTTTACAGCAACTATTAGGTTTATCTAAACTAACAGCTTTGTCCAGATGTTTAAACCCTGTCTTTATACTGTTTTGTGCTTTCATGACATCTTTCTAAGATCAGGTTAGCCAAGACTAAGGTTATCATCTTACCACAACACAGACATTCACAATCAAAGAGAAAAGGTTCATGTGATCATCTATTGCTTCAGCTGGTAGAATACTCTCAACTTCTTTAGATAATTCTATGACTGTTTTCCACCCCTTCAAATAGTCACTAAAGCACTGTAGATATCTGAAGATGGTCCTTTGTTATGAACAGGAATATTCTTACAGTTCGTCACTTCCTTTTGTCAAATTGCATTTCAACTTATTCCATAACGCTGAAATTTCTTCAAACTCTTTGGGATTGAATAGATTGGACTGCCATCTGGTGAAAAGATTGGATGACATATGTACTAAACATTTGAATTACTACTACTTTAATAATCATCATGTACTCAAACAGTGTATTCCAACACTTGTAAGAACTAACCGCATCCGTGAATTTTTATTAAACTTCCCGCTGAAATATTATGATCATAAGAATAGTCTACTATATGAAATATTAAGATAGAAATGTAACAAGTGAAATTGATGATAGAAAAGTATACAGAAGATACGGACTAGCCGACGACTTATTAAACAATACGGTTGTAAAATAGAATGTGAATTTACAGTAGAGTTTTGATGAATTCTATAGCAGCAGTAAACTGAGTGAACCAGTATCCTTCGGCTCCATCTAGTAGGGATCCACAAAAGCTTTGGATATATTGTAAGTTCGAAAATAAAGCTGGCGGATTCGCCTATGATACATTGTTTAACAATTTTGAAGTTCTCTATCTACCTGTATCAATACATAAACCAAAACAGGTGTCACATCGTCAGCGGCTGCGGCACCAACTCCCGGTGCCATTGAAACTAGATTACTTATGGTTTCACAACATCTTGAATCGAAATTAGTAGGGAAGAAAACTGAGTAAGACAGGGCTTACCTAACTATACAAGCTAATTTATCTTTAGCAGCCTTATAAGCATTTATTACATTTATTTCCGCCTGTGCTGAAGGCCAAGGAGCTTCTCCGTGGAGCGCCTGTAATAAAGATTAGATTCTTGTTATTTAAGAGTACCAACTTTGGGAATCCTCAACATGGGGTGATCTGGGGTAATGGTTCGAGCCAAGCGCGAAGCAGCTTTCTGGAACAGACTACAAGGACTAATTAAGAAGGTTTCTTGAGTTCAACATACTCATCACGATGACGATCTGCTTCATGGTTAGGATAAAAAGCTGTAACGTGTATCTGAGCCATAATCACCCTCTCAAGAGCTAAACGAGCGTACGTAAGCATTGTTGGAGGAGAATCATTCCACATGCTAGATTTTGACATTTTTGCATACAATGTATTCAAAGTTCGTGTGAGAGCCTCAATTTTTTCATCCTAGGAACAAGTTAATGTTGTTCTCACTAAGTTCGAGAACCTGAGCTTTCAAACTGCTGAAGTCGTGAATAAAAAGACGAACAGAGTTATCCTTGTTTTCAAGATAGAAGCGAATAAGGACGTCAACGAGACAATCCGAAGTTAGACTTTTTTCCCTGAATAAATTGATACGTGCAAGTTGCAACCACGCAAATTCTACTCACCTCGCAATTCTAGAAGAAAGTCTATCTAAGTAGCTAGTCAACCTTAATAATGTCAGTCGCGAGTTTTGAAGATAGGTAACGTATGACGTTCTTCTTCGATGCTCTTCTCGCAGAGTTTTCAGAAGCTTCCGTATCCTATTAAAATGAAATCTAACTTTTCAAAAAAACGCTTACCCTTTGGAATCAAAAACTAGAATACACCGCATGACTTCTCTTATATGAGCAGATAAAACTTGTTGACGGCCATTTATGGCTTCAGCCAACAATGTTCGCAAGAGTCCCGTGAGTTGATCACGTTCATTGCCACTTCTTGAAATATTTTGATTATTTTTATTGCTCAGTTACAATGAACACCTTTCCTTTTCTTCTTTGGAGAGCTCAACACTTGGTAACCCTCCGGCGCTACTTAGCACCAGTCTAAGTTTTCTTTTAGCATCCAAAAAAGCTCTAAGATGAACAATTATGAGAAGTATTCGAATTAAGAAAACCTGCACTGCGATAGCTTTTCTGGGCAGTAATATGGAGTGATATCTTCAATTTCCTCGCGGCTAATGCTCGAATTAGGAGCAACTCCTACTTCATCCGATACATCTATCAAAACAGGAGGTGATTGCTTCTGATACTTGGCCAAGATATCATCGGCTAAACGATCCATATCTCAAACAAAGAGGTGTTACATAAATAGGTGAATTCCTTACCAGCTAGGCGATTCTCGCTCTGGCTACCAGTTAGCCCTGGTGGTTGCGTGCTGCCTATACTGTTATCGCCAAACAAATCCGAGAGAGTAGAAGAGTGCGGAAGCTGACGGAGAGGTGTACTTGCAATTCCTGTCAAGCGACACAATAAAAAAATTGGGAAAAACAAAAAAATAATAACCTTTTCTGACTTTATCGCCTACTTTCTGTAATCCTTGAAATATGGCAAGGGTGCGTTTTGGCGGACCGGCATCAGGTTTGGAAGAACCTGAACCAATCACATCTACAGGGCGATCTTTGTTAACAGGAGAAGAATGGATAGAACGAGGATCATTGGTGCGGGGTTCATTTGATGAATTACGGAACACTGGTGGTTTAGTAGGTAATGGCGGAACGTTTTGTCTTTCCTCTTCATGATCTCTAGAAACAATAATATAGTTAAACATGTCAACACCACTGACCTTTCCGAGCCGACATCGCTTCTTGAATAGCTGAAAGAGCTTCCACTACTTTGCCGTCTCATTCTATCGCCGGAGCTGACATCTATAAACTGTACGGCAGCGTTCTGAGAATAAAAACGTTGTGAACGAGATTCATATGAAAATAGACCTGATCCGACTGATTAGCTTCGGCTCGTTCACGTTCTTGAACATCTTCTTGAATGTCACGAACTTGACGTTCACGTTCTCTTCCTCCATCCGCCTCTGAGTCGCTTGCAATCGCATCGAGGGACCACGTATCACTGCGATCTTCAACTAAAGGACCTCCTCCCACAGAGCTTGTTCTATTTTGGAAAATACTTAACAAATAAAACGTTTTTCTTACCTGTTCACAGCTCGTGCAGCTCGATTATTATCAACATCTAGAGCGGGCAATTGTGGCAATGGAGGTACTGGAATAGAAGTTTCATCGTCCGAGGCCACAACATTCGTAGACCAACTATCCGACAACAAAGATCGTTGATCATCTCCTATTTTGCATTTTCAGCTTAATTTCGCAGTAGGCACTCACGATATGTTCTGTTTTGATCAGCTGTTGGGACTGTAAATTTACCAAACTTCTCTTCGAGCCCTTCGGCATTTTCTTTTCTAACTGCAACTGGAACTGATGGTAGATCACGCTGTTCTAAGCTAACAGCAGCAGCTCCAGCGGAGATAGACGCGGCAGCCACATCAGCTTCTTATTAATCGAATGAGCTATAAGAATGCGTAATAACTCATACCTTGTTCCATAGCTTCATTATCTCTGTTGAGCTGACTGAGAGGAGTGTCTCTACCACTGAGACTAGGTGATCCTCGTCCACTCATCCCACCAACGTCAGAAACATTATCAGGTAAAGTTGAAGCATTATCTTCTTCCATCAAGAGCAGCCTTAAAACTGAGAGCATTAGACAAACAACAGAAATAATAGAAACTAGAGAAATTACAAAACAAAATAAACACTCATCTTCTTGGGGAGCTTCTTGGCTGCTCGAAACCGATGCAACTTCATCAGCAGTTTCTTCTTCCAAATCTGATGCATGGTCAGTAGTCCTGTCAGATATCGCAGAGCCGACTTGAGAGCAAATTTATAGAATAAATTGAAACTACAAACCTATACTGCTTGTTTCTACAAAACGAGCTCTTTTTTCAGTCCCATTACGACTGTTTTTATTTGAGTCTTTCCCAATGCTTTCCATATACATCTCTTCAGCAATCAGTCCAATTTTCTCTCTGGAAAACTGAGCGTCACAAACATTTTCGTTTTTTTTCTAACCCATTAGGCTCATTTATAAACAAAACGAGATCGAAATACTCGTTTGATAGCTGCGATGAGTGTTCTGAACTTGTGAGTGATGAACCCTTACTGGGAGACGAGTTTTTCTGAGGTGAGTTCAGTGATGTTTGCACTAAAAACAAACGTACACGGATAACCAGTCGATAAAATTTCACCTTTATCTCTCAAGTTTCTTAGTCGACTTGCAGGCTGTTGCGATGGTGGAGTAATATCAGAGTTTGGCAATCCCGAGGAAAAACTGTTCGGTAGTTTTTTGCCAATTGAGCAGAGATCATCTCTAACATTGGAGGAAGTGATACTCTCCACCATTCCATTTTGTAAGATCGACAACTAAAGAAAAAAACATACTCGAACCACCAGGAACTCCATACCAGAACATTGACTTCGTACAATGAACCCATGAAGTGCTGCCTACAAAACAGCTCATGCGTTCTGTTAGATCCAGCTAACAGCACGGGGAAGAGTGAGTCCAGAGAAGGAGTTAGCTTGGCAAGCAAAGTCTCCACAATAGTAGATATTTGACTCTAAGATACAGATATTACAAATAAACTCCAAAATTGTCTCACATCACGGAACTGTGTTGCAAAAATATGAAAATGAGGAGGTGGCGCTTCATGTCTACTCAAAACAAGGGTCTGAAAACAGATCGTAACGTGCAAACTAAAGATATTCCACCTGGATAATTTGGCCGATCTGCATAAGATTGAATCGAGCAATATGACTGATAGGTGTATCGCTTATAATACCAATCGTCTCCGGATTAGCAATGGCAGGACAAATCAAGTTAGTTACAATAAGATCAGAGCATATTAGCATGACCTGAACATATTGTAACTTAGACAATTCACTTTGCACACTCACCTCGCTATCACTTAGTCCTCTATTAACGAGGGAAACGTGCAACTCTTTCACGAGGTAAATCAAACTTGCAGGGAAAATGTTCAACGAATCACAAATACCTGATAAAAGGTAGATGAATCAAACGAAAAGTATCTACCTTTGATAAAATTATGAGCTAGCAAGACAAGTTTTTCGACAATTATCTTGCGATGAGCAGCCACTTTTTTATGATACAAAGAGCTTGTTGGATCATCTCCAAAACGCCGAACACGTTCAACCATAGGGAAACGCAGAACCGACTGCAAGATATTTATTTCTACTTCTATCAAAATCTAAACTAGCCTTCGCAGGATCAATATCGAGGAAGATATCATCTTGACAGAGAACAAGCATCACAGAGTCATGTAGAGCTGATGTGAGAAATATCTAACATGTATGGGTAAAGAACAGTTTGTTATTGATTACAACTACCTTTGATGTGAACAAAGATTCACTGAACAAACGGTAAAGTCTTGGGAACGCAGCATTACCTTTCCTCAGTATGAGGCGGGGGTCATTCGCGCAAACTAACTGAACTTTCACCAAATGAGTCAAAACTTCGAGGACGATCTTTTCATCGGAAGGAAAGATGCCGTTCCCATATATAAGAGAAAACATGGATTGAACTGCATCTTCAGTTGATATAACCTGCAGCGCTACGATGATGAATTTTATACCTATAACATTAACCCACTTGCGACCCATCAACTGAATTCAGGAGTTCGGCAACACTTTTAGGAGAGGATAGCAAAAGCTGAAGAGCTCGAGCTACTTCTGAATGATGATAACCTAAACGCCTGAAAGAGCATATTTTTTCTAGGCAAATGAAAAAATATATATACCTGTATGCTTCAATGACTTCAACTGCTTCAAGTCGAGACGCTATAGCCGCAGTGTTTTCTGGCGAAACAAGAGCGTGAGAACTTAACAAACGAGAAAGAATAATCTGAATTTAAGAATAACACATGTCAGGAATATCAAAGAATACTTGATAATGCCGATTCATCCATGATAGAGATCCAAGATCAGTGAGCTTTCGTTCAAGGGTAATATGTAAATCACGAAGAGATGTTACCTGGAAAAAAATTCATCCTCAATTCATTCGGGATTTGTCAGAGCATTGACGTTAGGAGACGAAACAAAACTACTAACCTCACTGGACACGAGTAGCTTCTCAGCTCTCAGACGATCACATAACAACCAAACAGAATCTTGACCTTCCATCGTGTTTGAATAAATACCTACTCGGTCATCTGAACACTCCAACACTGAGAAAAAAAGAGTGAAAAGCAAAGAAGAATATTTTGTCAAGTATATGAAAGGAGTGATAGCCTGTAGACTAATTAAGAATTCAGAGTTCAATTTTTTATAAGTTCGATTTACATAGGAATGATAAAATACTATCACAAAAGAAAATAATATTACATATAAAGGCATTTTTACGCGAACACGTATGTGCACCTACGAGTATTACGAGTGTGCAAAATGGTCGAAACTGTTATTTCAATTCAACATGAACCATTTCATTTCTTGTGAATCCCAAACTCTTCAATGTACACTCAGAGTGGTCAATGGAATACTCTCTTCGAGGAAATGATAGAATAAAAACATGATCGTGACCGGATATTCCTAAACCGTTGATGCATGATATCAATGCCTATAATTATATAATGCCGGTAACAATAGAAATATAAATAAACTCACTCTCAGTTTACTCTCATCAGTTATCTCCAACGTGTGCAGACGACCGTCAGGTAGCTTGAGGCGAATACGACAAGGAGAACCATTAGGAGACACTTCTTTCAACCAATCATCTTTATCAACAACCGAGAGAGATTTGGTATCGTGGTTTAGAAGCTCCTCGACATCATCTGCAAGACATGATCTTTAATCAAACATGTTTCGAATTAGAATTACGGACCTTTTGCCATTGGTTTGCACTTTTTGTTAGATGTAACTCCGTTCTCATCTTTTGGCTTTCTTTTTCTTGTGATTTTGGGACCTGGTTCCATATCATCCTCCATTGCTACTGATCTACTGCATTCGGGCTGGAAAAAAAACCAGATGAAAGAAAAAATAAACAGCTAACCTCAGCAGCAGCATTAGGGTTATAGCCTGGACCGAACGCATCAGGCTCTGCTCCAAACATACGGCCACCTATGATAAATCTATCTCTGGTAGCGAGATCAGGGAATTGATCCAAGAATGTAGTTACTAGAAAGAGTATATACCGTATTAGTAAGAAAACAACGTACAACTATCACAGAAAGTTACAGGATCTTGTTGATTTAGCAAGATTGGGGTTACAAGTTCACCAGTACGAGGATCAACAATAAAAAGTGAGGGAAAAGAAGTGACTCTATAATAATTACAAACACGTTCACCATCACTTGAATCATGACTGATCTGAATAAAAAGATTTGAATAACAGAAGATATGCATAAATCACCTGATAGAATATAAAATTGGTCTTAACTAACTCTTTAACAGCGCTATTGCTCCACACATCTCTATTTAACTCCTCGCATGCAAAAAATTTGTAGTTTTGGATGTTGACTAATAGCCATTTTTCGGCTCTGGAAGCCATGCTCTTTACCTGAACAGGGAACAGAATTATCGGAAAATGAAAAAAACACTACCGTTTCCCAAGTACCACTGAACATTATATCAACAGGTGGACGGAAAAGAAATGATAAAGTATTCGTTGAACGATTATTCCCTCTCTATAATATGCAGACATTACCACTCAAACGAATGCGAGAACTGACTAAATCTACGGAAGCATTACTCGCTTCAAAAGTCAGACCATTTTGAGCTCTTCTCAAGCTTCGTTCTTGTTCCACTGAAACAATTTTTTCATAAAAAATAATAATCATGATATCTTCTCACAAGCTTCTTGGCGATAGTCCCTCACTTCGTTATTGAATGCGCTATGAACACGCGTTCGAGATCCTGAAAAACGAAAACCATTAAATTTTCTACTATTCAAAAATAGAAAAAACCATATTGTTGATTGAATGTTTGCTGAACTAATGCTCCCCTAGAAAACTGCATTGGTGGGCGAACCTATAAAGAACTTCAGATTTAACGCAGATGTTGAACATACCTCTGGTTCCATACATACGGGAGGTAAGTTGGTAGTACGACTGTTGCATTTACCGTTTGCTTTTGCTTTGATTGGAGGGACTTTCCGCTGCTGAACAACATGAGGATCATCATCACATGTCATTGGCCTGGATAACTCAAGCTTTCGTATAAACAAAAATAGTGTAAACTAACTCATCGTTCACCGCTGGAGGATCGCCTTCGGAAGAACCCGCTAAAGCATCACGAGCGAAAAATAAATCAACGGCTGTAGGTAAATCGTATGAGCAAGCTTCGAGATACTGATTGATCTCCTGCGAACTTTGACAACCTAGGCAGAAAAAATTGGATCCGTAAATAGTCGCGAACTTACCTGTTATCGACCGAAAGTCTTCACAAAGTTCTTCTTTACTCATACTATTAGCACTTTCATGAGTAGTTTTTAAGCTATCTATATCTTAAAAAAACGATTCTACTAGGAATAAGTAAGTATGATAAACGGTATAACATCAGAGGGAAAAAAAACGTCTTTTTCTATAAACAAAGTGCTGTTGTAGATGAGTTAAAAACACTCAGGAAGCTATCAAATCTAGGTCTGTTTCCCTTCGTACTTCAGATAGTGGATAAGTTATGCAATACCACCATGAATACTGATCGAATTCAACATAGCATTGGGAATTGCATTAAAAGCATCGGATAACCTCAAGTTTCAATGCCTTACAGTAAGTAACCGTTCGAGCGCCTGATTGAAAATAGAATACGCACTTTATTTTTATAGCTATTTTACATTAGACGCCTGCAACGTCACCAAATTCAACAATTTTGAAATAAGTTACAGTTTTCAGAGCTCTTCCTATAGATTCTCGAATTTGACCTCATATTATTATATTCTCGAAATGTCAGCGTATTGTTATCAGTCAGACGAGGAACAGAAAAGCAAAGTAGAACCAATGTTTGTGGTCAGTTTGAATTTTATCCAAAATCGTTCTATTGTGAACATTTGAAGACTGAACAAGAATGTGATGTTGGTGAACATCCCCTCCAGTTCACTTACGTTTATTCATATTTTATTCGCCCTGCTGGAAAGTTTGATCCAGAAGAATATGCCCAGTACGTTCAGCCTATAGCAGCTGTTAATTCAGTTCAACAATTCTGGAGAGTGTATTGTCATTTGAAAAGACCATGTGGTTTGTCTAATTATTATACTGTCAGAAAGATTTTTTTTGAAGATATTGCTGATAAAGTCGATATTCATTTCTTCAAGAAAAACATCAAACCAGTCTGGGAAGATCGAGATAATGTCAAAGGTGGCAAATGGATCTTAAGGTTGAAGAAAGTATGTCATCCAATAATTCTTTTCTTCAATACTCGATTTTAGGGATTGTCTTCTCGAGTTTGGGAAAATCTCCTGCTTGCTATGATAGGAGAACAGTTTTTGGTCGGTGAGGAAATTTGTGGAGCCGTTTGCTCAATTAGAAATCAAGAAGACATAGTTTCCTTGTGGAACAGGTAGGACCTTCTTTCCGTTTACTAAACAAACTATTTTCTGAAGAACCGCCTCTGATGTTGGAGTTACAAATCGAATCAGAGATACACTCAGACGTGTTTTGAATCTTCCCATCAATGCTGTTCTTGAGTATAAGCGACACGATGACTGTTTGAAGTTAGTAAACTTTAAGAGAGAGTTTACTACTATTTGTTTCAGAGATCAAAGCAGTTATCGTCACGCTAACGTAGGGGTTCCCCGAAGAGTTTGAATCTATCAAGTTTATCTCGGGCCAGCCAAATTGTTTCATTGTTATTGTTTTACTAAACGTGTATCCGGTTTTTTATTCCATATACATATATGGGTTAGATCTCATACAATATTTTAAAAACTTCTTTGTGTTTGTTACGCGTGTATCTAGATCCACGTGTAAATGAGGATTGGCAAATGTTCATTTTTTATTTTGATTGTTGTTGCTCTGCATGTGGTTGATTGCAGCCCGAGAAATTATGAAGAAGGCGCTGAGGTTCGTTAGCTTGTATTTAACCTTAGGTCTTCATATGTTATAGATCGATGTTTATGTAAATAAAGTTGGACCGTATGCAAATATCCATGAAACTTATCATTACTATCAGCTACCATTGTGTAGACCAGAGAAGGTTGTGTTAGAACTTATCGAGTCTTGTAGAACGAATCTCTAGATTGTTCATAAATCATTATCTCTGGGACAAGTACTCGATGGTGATCGGATGGCCGAATCAGCTTTTCTCGTCAAATTTGGTCAATCTGTACAAACACAATCTCTATGTGGAGAACAACATATATCTTTGGATGAGTCCAAAAAATTAATCGAAGCAATTGAAGAAGATTATTACTTTGAACTCATCATAGGTAACCTTGAGTGCTCATGAAACGTCTCAGTTTTTCAAATGCAGATGACTTGAAAGTTAGGAATTTCATTGGATATGTTACCGAAGCCAAAGTTTTTCCTCATGAGCATAACGTATTCATTTACACTCATTTTGCTTTCTATATCACTGCAAACAAAGATAGTGTAAGCAATTTTTGATGAGAATTTCAAAGTTGCAATTATTAGGTGCTTAATATCGCTCTGGTCATGGATGCGGCTCAAGAAATGTACCACGATCAACCAGTTTTACTCAATTTGAAATACAGTGTTCATTGGAATGCGACTGAGTTTCTAAAACATTTTTTTTCAACTTAAAATGGGTGATATTCTAGATTGCCAATCTCTTCCAGAGCAAAAGAAGGAGCTGTTCATTTCTCTAACCGTACAATGCGAATTCATTGGCTTTCGGTCTTGAATTCTGCTTTATTAGTCTGCCTGCTTGTTTTATTGGTCTCAATAATAATAGTCAGTGATTGAAGTTTTCCTTCATCATAAGTAATTTCTAGTTCTCATCGGTTAAAAGAGATTTGTCGAAGTACAACACCGAGGAGGATGGGGATCTTCTGTTGGACAACGGATGGAAAACAATAGGAATGGATGTGTTTCGTTTCCCCAATAACCCAATGTTGCTGAGTGCAACCATAGGTGAAGAAAAATTGTCTTTGTCTCATAGCTAATTTAAATTAGGAGTTGGTTTACAATTTTTGGTTATCGGAGCATGCATTCTTATTATTGGTTCTTTGAATTTGATGAACGTTCATAGACATGGCCTTTTGAACACGTTAAGCGTTGTTCTTTATGCTCTCACTTCATGTGAGTCATTTTTTATATTTGGAATGGACACTTTCATGGTTTTAGGTATTGCTGGCTATGCTTCTTCTTCCAAATATAGACAGTTCCAAGGCAAAAATTGGATAGCAAATATAAATTTAACGTCCTTTCTTTTTGCTGGTCCCATGATTTTTGCTTGGTCAATTAACAACTCTGTCTCGTGGGCATATCAGAGTACTCAGGTACTTATCCGATATAGTTGAAAACATGCTTGTAATGTTCTTTGCTCAGGCTTTGCCTTGGACAACGGTTTTAGTAGTTCTTGGCATTTGGTTGGTTTTCGGTTATCCTCTAACTATCATAGGCGGCATACTCGGTCGGGGATTGAACTCTAAGTATTCAGCTCCTTGTCGGTATGTTAACTTTGATATTCGTCAAAAATTTTTTTAATCAGAACTAGAACTGTTCCACGCCAGCTCCCGCCATTATCATGCCTATATTCCACACCAGTTTTCTCAGCTATAGGAGGATTTTTGCCTTTCAGGTTTGAAGATAAAGACATAGATTTCTACTTTCTGTTGAATTTAGCGCCATATGTGTTGAGCTGTACTATATCTTCTCTACGATGTGGGGTAGAGACTCGTACACCTTGTTTTACATGGTATTAATAGTTTTTGTACTCACGGTGAGAATCTTCAACTTAATGAAAAATAAATTAAACATCAGATAATTGTTGTGGCTTGCTGTGCCGTTGCTTTAACCTATTTTCAACTCAATATGGAGGACTACCGTTGGTGGTGGAGAAGTGTTTTCCTTGGAGGGTAAGGATATGGAGAAATATTCTATCAAATGAAAGAGATCAACTTTAAACTTCACAGTAGTCAACAGCAATAATTAATTTTCTAAGACATTAAACGAACTGCGAGTTGACAACTCAAACATTTCGAGTACTTTTGTTTTTGATTAGAAATCATTGACTTAATATGCTAGCAGGAAATGATCATGACGAGTGGGCACAGTCACCCTTGTCAGACGCACTGACCGGTTGTTCGGCAAAGGCGGAATCAAAGTTTTATTATGATTCCGCCTATGTCTTTTCTTTTCATCAAAAATTTCCCTTATTCATATCATCTCATTTGTTCTAAGATCCCATGGCATAGCTTTTATTTTATCACTAGGTATATGCCACCTAACAGCGCTTTTCCATTTTGGTGACCTCATCTTACATGTTTTGCCATAATCGTAGTTTAGCGTCTTTTGAAACGTTGATCTCTTGACCTAATAGAACATTAGGCGCGAATTTTATTTTTTTGTTACAGATCTGTTGGAGTCTTTGTGTTTTGTTATGGAATCTACTTTCTTAGATATAGAAGTGAGATGAAGGGTCTAGTACAGCTCACTGAATTTTTCACTCATCTTTTTCTCTTATGCTATGTCACGTTTCTTTCTATGGGCACAGTTTCACATTGGGCTTCTCATAGATTTATTGTATATATATTCTCATCTGTTAAAAGTGATTAGGGTTTCTGGTACGGTTTTTTTATAGAATGTTTTTGGGTTTTTTTTATCTCGGGAATGCATAATAGTGTTATGGGTTTGGGTTTGAAACCTGTTTAACTGTGATCTTTCAAATGTGATGAATTCTATGCTTTATGTAACAAAGTAAATTGTGATAATTGTTTCCCCGTCTTATTTTCTATTGTTGTCGAATTAGCTTAACTGCATTTTCAGTTCTTGGTTACGTTTCAAACGACAGGAACCGCGTCAGTGATTAACTAACACGGAATTTGTAAATAAAAAGTGACTTTAACTCTGTATACCCAATTTATATCTTTATATATTTTCAGTATGAAACTGCTTAAAGGTGTTTCACTAACTAAGTGGGTCGCAGCTTATATATGTGCTATCGGTCTTTTGGCCTTGGCTGTGCACAAACCACTACCCGAAGGGTTCACAAAATCTAAAATGGACCGAATCGTGATGCATGTTGTTGAACCTGCTCTTCGAGTTACTTATTACTGGCCTGTGAGTAGTTTTCTCTTGAGTAATTCAGAAAAAATCTGTCTTTAGAGTAGACTTTTCTTCTCTTCAACATCAGGAATGGTTTGGTGGACACGAATTGTTCTTAACAATCTCGCCCTTTTCGTCGGTCCTCTTTGGAACTACGATGAACAATTGCATATGGAAACAACAAATTGGAAAGGAGTTGATGTCCGTGTTTATTCTCCAAAGCAGAATGCTAGCTCGAGAGGGGCTGTGTTGTTCATTCACGGAGGAGGCTTTGCACTAGGAAACATAGTTATGTATGAGTCGCTCACCAGAAGAATAGCGAAGATGTAAGCAACAGAGGCAGCAGTATGACCTCATTACTTTTCAGGTTGAATTCGGTGGTCGTTTCGGTTGAGTACAGGCTTTCTCCAGAAACTCCTTACCCTGGTGGTATTATTGATTGTGAGAAAGTGCTAGAGTACTTTATAAGTATTGCTGAGGAGAGATATGATGTGGATCCTTCAAAGGTGTTATAAGTGATGTGCTCCTTTTTCATTCAAGTTTCAGATTGTAATTATGGGTGATTCTGCAGGTGGTAATTTGGCTGCTGTGATAACTCAGCGACGTGCTGAGCAAAACAAAGTTCCTAAGATTGCCGGCCAAGTTCTTTTGTACCCTTTGCTGCAAATGGCAGACTTGCAATCTGTATCATACCGTTTTTATCAAAAACATTTGGAAGGATTTGCCTTAGTTGGTAGGATGAATTTACTCTAATAGGTCTAGTTCGAATTACAGATCCAGAGTCTGTGGTATTGTACTACATGTTCTATGCCGGAATTGACATGGATAAATATCGCTCATTAGCCAAGTATGTGCTCACTAATGGACACGTTGCCCCCGCGGACAGATATTATATAAACAAGGTTTTAAGATCATTATGTTTGAAATTATATTTAAACCTGAATATATTAGGTTCTGAACTACACAACATTTTCCGAGTTAAACTACGCAAACGAAGTTTTGCCTGCTCGTGCTGATGTTAAAGAGCACGCTCTTCTACAGAAACTAATGGCACCTTGGTTGACCAACCCCGAATTCTCTCCACTGATGCGTGAAGTATGAGCTTTTTCTATTTTTTTTTCTATGAATTTCTTTTAGAACTTGTATGGATTACCAAAAGCGTTTATAATGACCTGTAACTTTGATGTTTTGAGAGATGAGGGAATAATGTATGCGAAGAGATTAGAAAATGCTGGTGTTTCTGTAGATTTACATAACTATGAGAACGGATTTCATGCGATGTTGAACTTCCACCGAGAAGTAGAAGAAGCTTCTAAAGCATTAACAGACGTAGTTGATTGGACACTGAATGTTTTACGAGCCTGAAATTCTCATGAATTTGTTTAGAAGTCTTCTAGTCGGTCCTTTTTTGGATTTTTGGTTTTTTTATTTTATACTCATACTTGCAATTGTATTTAATTCTTTGAAAGCTAATAGTAGTGAATGCCTGATTATGTACCTGTCAAGGCACCTCGTTTATACTTGATACGATGGTTAGCTTTAAGCTCAATACGTTTTATTGTAGTATTGATTCTTGTATGATTTTTACTTGAATTTTATCATGAAATGAAGCAGTTTTAATCAATCTCGATGTTTTCAAAAGGCCGTTTATTCGGTTAAATTACTTGAATTGTAATGGACAAACAGATTGAACACAATTGTAGTGCTAAATGGCTGATAAAGACACTTCGATCCAGTTTTCAACTCCTGATGGAGGGAGTAAGAAGGTTTTGAAGCGCACAAGTTTCTAATAAGATGCAATGCTTAAGGTGCCTAGAAATATGGCCGAATATTCGTTGATGGTTAAACGGATGGTTGAACTGTATGGAGAAGATGCTCCGTTCACTGAAGCTATTCCTCTGCTGAAACTGAACTCTGCCACTTTGAACTGTCTTGGTATATCACAATTCTCAATATTATTCCAATTCATGTTTCACAGTTGATTGGATGACGAAAAAGGCTAACAACAGTGACAACTCAAGTAGTTCGAGAACGAGAGAAAGCCATCATATTAGTGATGAAAAGTATGATGGAGTGGTAATACTTTTCACTATTCATCTGTAAAGTTTTCATAACAGGACAATCGTCTTCAAGACTGGGAGAGAAGTTTTTTTGTGAATTTACCCAGAAAGCAGCTATTCCAACTTATGAACGCCGCAAACTATATGGAAATTCCAAGTCTGGTAGAATCGGGATCATGTTTCATATCGGAGAGAATATCTGTTTGTTTCTATGTGCAGTTGTTTCATGATCGTTTAACTTTTAGGGCTTGGATCTGGATCAAATAAGAAGTTACATGAATCTTCGTTCTGATTTTAATGACGAGGAAGAAAACTCCTTAAGAGAGAAATACGATTGGCTCAACGTTTAGATAGCTATATGATATTGTTCTTTATACTAACAAAAAGCAGAAATACTTATTCTGAAGTATAGATCTCTATTATGAGTTGACTTCGAAAAATTACACGCTTTATTAAAGCTACTCTTTGTAAAAATAATTGCCAGCCAAATAAAACTATTCGTCGAATTCAAATGGGCAATAGTCAGGCCAATTAGTCGGTTGGGCTCTGAATCCGCGGGCAACAAGACGGCATCGAAGTTCATGAAGGCGAGGCCAGGCGTCATGAGCTGAGGTTGTTTTGTCTGCAGGAGACCAAAGGCGTTCTGCGGCAGCAGATGCTCGGGGCCTGACAATCATTATGTTTAGAAAAACTTTAAAACAAACGTTTATATACCAGAGTCTGGATTCAATATTTGTGTTATCAACAAATTCACCCCAGATGGCGACAATACCACCTAATACTCTTGATTTCTGCTCTTCAGTTCCTGTGAAGTTGGCAGGATCGCAATAATAATATTGAGAGTTTGATTCAACATTATTAGCAATTAAATCTCTCCAATCAGCTCCGTATTTGATATAATTCAAGTACCTTGAAGACTTTTCTACTGTTACAAGTTACAACCGTTTTACCAGCAAGCAGATACGATGACGTCTAATCCATCTTCTGTTATATTTTTAACTTGTTCTGAAATTTCCTCATGAGTGTTCCCTTTCCACACGTGGACTATAGAGTTTGGTTCCTTTAATGAATATTGATTTATGAAACCGCAATGATTACAAACAGGCTTATTGTTGTCATATACTTCTTGCCAGAACACCATACGTTTCTTTAATTCCAAATTGTTCACTATATCGAAAAGCCTCAAATGTCCCAATGAGCACCTTCTGTGGAAAAGAAACTCACTTATCAAAGAAGTAGTTCTCCAGTTCCGTATTATTAGCAAATCCTTGAGCGTCCATGAAGTGCTGAATCTTTTCATTCCGCTCCCTATAAGAAACATTTTACATTGTTTAACTCTCGGTTCATGTTTCCGCAGCAGAAATGAAGTATGACGATTGCTTTGGGTGATCTCGTCAGACTTACCAGCATTCCAGAAGAAAGTCGGAGACTTCATCACCGCCCAAATGAAGAAAACTGTCAGGGAAAGTACGAGAAACCTCGTCCAAGAACTCCTGTAAATCTTTCATTAGTGATGAAACTTCATTCACACTCAGCACATCGATGAACTTAAAGTTAGCAGGATTAGTAGGATCGACTAAATTCGGCCATGTTCGTTTCATTTCCGAGTCAAAGCATTCAGTAAGAAAACCTTCCTGGCCAATCCAGGAACTAGTATGACCTTGAGCAGTGGTATATTATCATGGTACTCATCAAGAGTTTATTGAATTACCTGGCAAATCGAACTCTGGCATTACTCGTACACCCCTGAGACGAGCATAGTTTATAATTTCGCGAACATCATTCCGCGAATATACATGTCTTTTAGAATAGGCACCCTTAAAGTTCTGATTTTTGCAACGTTTTTTCTAAAACTCACTTTTAGATGGAGATTTGGAAACTTTTCGGACTCATAGGGGAATGCTTCACTATCAACCAGATGCCAATGTAATAAATTCATCTTGTTCATTGCCATTAGATCCTATACAACTCAGCAACCTTTGTTATTGTTATAGTTCTCTCTACTTACGATTTGACGTTTGATAACTTTGGTTGACAAGAAATGTCTGGATGTATCGATCATCAAACCTCTTACAGGGAATCGTGGGAAATCCTTTATCTCAGCTAAGCGTATAGAATACTGAATAAAGGTTATGATGCAATTCATATTAGCAGAGAACCTGTTGATATTTTTCATCGAAGTAAACAAGTTGGCTTAGAGTTTCCATACCACGTACAGCACCCCAAACGGTATCTGCCTTCAACACAGCTTTTTTCTTAGTAACAGATAGATCATCTGAAGAGTTTCAATAGAATTACGGCTACCTTTGTTCAAAGTTACAGTTTTCATTTGCACCATGAGGAGGAGTAGATGTGGGACAAGGTTCCACAACGTTGATGATAATAATGTAATCTTCTGCTACACCCTTTGTCTTGACAGGGAATGGGAACATCCACTTGTTTACTGAAAAAACAAAAGTAGATTCTTCTGATTGATGTATCTAACAATAGTTTTCCGCATTATATCTCAGAACATCGCAATGTTTTTTGCCATCCAACTTGAACCCTATCTTGGTCGGATCGATGGTGCGGTTCCGTTCCATGTATTGAATATCAGCAGGTAGAGGCCAAACCTAATCAAACCGGAATTATAATATGGTTATGATATAAGGAGACTTACGCCTCCTACACTCCAACGATCAGGCTCATCTCGACCATAGAACCAAGAAGCTTGCAAAACTGCAGGCAAACTTAACAGGCACAGCAATAAACCGAACATTCGAAGCAATCTAAAACATAATTGAATAACCCTACTGTACCAAAAAACTGAAATAGAATACAAGAGAAGCACGTTTTCAAAAATTCATAATTTGACCGTCAATCCTATACTCGTGACTGAACTAGAAAGAGTAAAACGATTTTGAAGAACTGACACAAGGAATGGCTTTTATAGGGTCAGGACATCGAGAGACAGCTAATCGAACGTCGAAGCTCTGAATACAAACAGATGTCAACCATTTGAAAGGTCAAAGCACAGTGGGCAACTCACGACTTCTGAATATTCCTCTTCTTCTGAATCATTAAAAAAAAGACAAGTAAGAAAAAAACAACATCAAACAAACTTTTAAAACATTTTTATTAAGAATTGGAAAATAGGAAGCGGAAAATCACAACACGTTTCGGTTAGAGCAACCAAAACATAAAAAAATAAACTTTTGAAACGGGTGAACAAAACATAACAAAGAACAAAACGACCGGGGAAAAGCATGAGAATAATGAAGATACGTAAGCTATGACCATATTTTATGTAAAAAAAAAAAAAGGTTCACTTCTCAGGGCAGAAAATAACAATTTTAAAACTTCACTATACAAATTAAGAAACATTTCAAAGGATAAATTTAAACCATCTTATACCAGACTATTCTTTTTTTTGTAATCCAACAATGTTTCTTGGGAACCCTTAATCACTTTTACAATCAAGTCATCTTACACATTACTCACTGTAAAATCCTCTTCGTACTGTTCCGTACAGGTAGTAAATCCAACCCAACGAACACATAACAATAAAACTCCATTGAAATATCGATGAGAAACTATCTCATCCACTTCATATTCTTCTGTTGAAATAATTCGTGAATTGAAGCCATCAGCTAAACGGGGAAGTCGATATGCATAGTCCCACACATGTCGAATGTTAAGCCCTACTACATGCTTATATGCTTTCAATGTTTCAGGAAAGAGTTTCTGAAAAAAAGTTTTGGAGGAAAACAAGAGCGTATCAAACTCTGGCATGTTCTTCATTTAATATTTTCTCTGTTCTTCCCTTACGATCGAAAGCACATATGTAACTTATGTTCCCGAAGGCGTCTTCTTGGTGGCCAACAACACCAAGTGCCTGCAATGATCAAACAGAGGGTCATTATTTTGAGAAAAAAAATTATTGTGTGGTTTTAATCGAAATCACATTTTTTATCTTTTTTTTTATCATATAGTAAAAAAACAACTTGCCTTAGAGGAGATTTTTTTATCCATCAAACACCCGAAAAAAATGATAGTTGAAAAGAAATTTAAGGTGATTAAGTAAGTACAGTGGAAGTGTCAAAAGAAGGACTACTGGTATTAGAATGGAGCACGTATTGTGAAATCCTTTCTGGGAAAGTATTCGGACCTTAGCTCTGAAAAATCTCATATTGGGAATGATGATAAGAATAATCAACCGTCTGCTAGATGCTCGCACTGATGAATGAATAATGTGCTTTTACGTGAACATTCGTGGGGCCTACGTGCCCTTTCACACTGGTTCACTTTTGAGAACAAGCTTCATTTTTATGAGAAATGAATACAAATACGAATGAAATATCAATACTATCATCCAATTAGTAATAATTATAAAATTTAATATGAAATGTAAGAATTCGAGAAGCAATGTTATATTGGTTTTCATGAGGATTTGGAAAGAAAAGAAAGGGAAATGACAGAGGAAGAAAGAAAAAAGAAAGAAACGAATGTGTCATCGACGCGCTTTGTTTCTCTTTTGCCATTGTGAATGCTTCTGTTGGAATTTGTCGAAAGGACAGATGGTTCTATTTTTGTCGTGTATGTCTGATTAGGAAGAGTTAATAAGCTTGAAAAGAACAAACTCCCATAAATTGTTTATTGCATTGATTATATTGCATTTGTACATTATTATCTGCACATCATATAAATATTTGTTGTTGTTGGAGGAAAACAATCGAGGTTATTATGTATAAAGAGTAGACGATTTGAGGAGTACAAATGGAGAAAAGGATAAAAGAATATTCATTTGAAAAATAAAACAAATAACATGGGGAAAGGGAAAATTCTCTATCACCAACCCGCTATTGCAAGAAAGTGCTCTGGGTAGTTGTGGAGCTGATTTACATTCACACTGAATATCATGTGTGTTATTAGGAGAGGGATGGAACAGATATTCATGTTTCAGCAAATGCTCTTTCTGATTTGCCAAGGTAAAATCGTTGGAATAAGTAAAAGAAGAAATAAATAAACTTTGAGGTTGAATAAGTTGTTCTGAATGACAGATATGAGTGATAGAGGGTCAATGTTAAGGAAATTTCAGAATAATAAAACTTTCTTTCTGATAATAAATAAAATAAAACAAAATAAATACAAGTTGACGTAAAAAGGAGAGAAATTTTGAGACGTGAAATGAATGCTCCTGAAAGCACCTACTAGGTAGTTCTACCGGTTTTGTTCTATCACTTTTGATGAGAAGACTTCCTCGTCGAAATGGATCTGGGCTTTGGAGATATGGAAAATAAACACGAAGAACTTAAAAGCTCCAGATAACCCGTCCAACCGACGACTAAGGCGTTAAGTGTTTGAGAGAGAGAGGTGAAGAGAGAGAGAGAGAGAGAGGAAAAGAAGGTAGGATTTAGAACAAAGTGAAAGGCTAACGAGAATCGTTTGGTGTTCAGAAAATGATAAAGGCACATATATATTCCACATAAGGTCACTTTGAGAAGAAGCTTCACAGTTGAACAAGTAAAAGGCACAAAGTGGGAGAAAGAAAGGTCTCGGTTAACAAAAAAATGAAACAAGTCCGAAGATCTAAGATTAGAGTACAATATGTATAAATATGTATATATATTTTAATATATATATAGATATATATATGTGTGTGTGTGTGTGTGTGTGAGTATATATATATATATATATATATATATATATATATTTAAGAAAATATGAGATTATTGCTATTCACGACACATTTCGATCTGTTGTGGCCAATGTTACAAAGGAAGAAGAGAAACTATGAAAAAGCACAACCAGAAATAGAGAGTGAAAAGCCATATCTCGTTGAAAATCTTTGAATGTTCTGGATTATTAAAATTCAAAGAAGAATAAAAATGAGAAGAGAAAACGCTGAATCAACAGCTTCTGTTTTGATAAAAATGGTTAGGAGAATCAGCATTGGCTGACCGGCCGATTCCGGCAGGTCGTATCTTCACAACAGCAAACCCGCACTATACGACATCCACATCCACTTTGCAGACAATGTGATACTTTTATGTCCTGAAGTGAAAATGATTACATACTAATCCGATTCATTTATAGCAAACCTCTGCTGTTTGAGAAGCCGCGTCACTTTTTTGAGGGGAAGGAGCATTGGATGCAATCATAGGGCTACTTTGCTGAGGTATTTCTTTGGGCTTCGGGGCAGCAGCTAGTGGGAGTTGTTTCTTGGGAGTTGGCGGAGCCGCTGCCGGTACCATAGGTTGACTTAGGGCAGCCAATGTCGACAGCATATCCATTCCACCAGCAGCTCCAATCATGTTAGCCCATAAAATGCTCATAGTATCTTGCTCTACGCTATTCATCCATGGGTTTGCCCTGAAAATATAAATTATGGTTTATTCGCTGTAATGAACGAAAAGAGCTCACATTCCGTTCAACATATTGGCATGTAGTAAGTTAGCCGTTTGCTCTGTAGTGGTAGTTTTTGGTTGTGGAGGAACTGCAGCAGTTTGTCGGAATGGAGAGTCCACTTTCACATTGGTGAACAGGGAAGTTGTATCAACGAAAGCCGACTGAAACGAAGATAAGTAATATATATTAATGAATTTATAACTTACAGGGTCCAGCTCTGTCTTGGGGAACTTCATTAAATTATTCATCATACTATCTTGGAAAACTTGTGTTGGATATTCTTCTTCTTCTTCTATTTTTTGTTGAGTGTTAACTTTGAGAGGTGAGAGTAGTCCTTCATGTCCATCAAACATCATTAGCTTTCGTTTCTGAGGATTGGTAGGACGAGATCTTGGCTTTCGAGGTTTTCCAACTCGAGAACGAGCTAGTTGAATGCTTTTTCTGAGGCCTTCTTTGTTCTCAAAAGTGACTCCTTTACTCAGATACTCGCAGGCTTGATTGACTAATTCACCGGCATCCATATCAGGATTATCGAGAGCTGCTACATAGAGTTGTGACTGAAAAAAAGGAATTTAACTCGATGCATATATATTATATTGAGAAGCTTCCGGACATAATCCCTCTTATGTATTGTAACATTACCCCTCAACCATTTTTATTTCGTGAACATTTCTTTTGACAGTCGACAAACTATTCATCCATCTGTTTGATACGCGGGTCAGATAGAGTAAAAATGGATGAAAAGTGCAGTGGCAGTCAGTGGCAGGGACGACATCGGTAAGAAAGAGGTCAGTAGGCCCGTGACGTCTTATTATTCTGTGCCATTCAACGACCCCGACGATGGTCGTCCTTGATCCGTTTTTCATATGATGAAACTTGGCGAAGTTACTGCCTGACTATAGGACTATCCACATCAAGCACTTGCAATTGAAGTTGTTGTCTAAGCTGATGAATAGCCAGTCTGACTTTCATCAGCCAGTCGATGTTCTCGAACAGGAACGACCCGGAGACGGATGTCGCCGAGGACAACCCTCATCCCCATCATTTCGAAGACGCCGTCGTCATTGTCGTCGTTGACTACATCATCTGATACAACGACATGAGAAAAGCAGAACGCAGAAGGATATTATTGCTAGTTGGGGCCTGCTGGTACTGTTATTTTTGATCAACAGAACAGAATGTGAAAGAAGGACAAATGCCCAAAGTTTAAAGAAGTCTCCAAAAGGTAGACAGAGAACTTTAGAGATCGTCAAAAAAGTGGGGAGGGGTTAAACTAATCTGTCATTTTTCGTGCCTCTTCTTTCCCAAGCATGTTCTATTTCTACAACGACCCTCATTTATAGAAATCCTAACGTTACTCTACGGGCATCTGATGATGTAAAAAGACGATTAACGTTGGCCGTGGCTCATCGATGTTCTTCACCCGATTGACACCGTCTTTCGGCGGCGTTAGTCAGAAAAACGACTGGCAGATAACCTAGATTCGGCCTATAACCCAAAAAAAGAAAAAGGACGAGATGTTGGTGGTCACGAAAGGTACAGCAGAGACTGTAGCCTTCGACTAACGAAATTCCTTTACAAAAGTAGAGAAAATTAAATTCTATAGCCCCGCAAATGCTAAGAAGAACATATGATAGAATCAGCTGGCAGGTATTTCGAAATATTCTCTGCTTTCCTCAAATCAATTGTTCAGAAATCAAGCGAGGAGACTACAAAGTACATGCTCAGTTCAGAGGTTGATCAAAACTTATTGAAATAAGGATGGGGGGTGAGCTGTGCAGACTAAACACCCAAATTGATAAGGATCATTTGCCTGCCATCCAAACCAGTGATAACAATTCTTTGCTAATTATAATCATGAAATATTTGCACAAATAAGGGCAGGGCTCGATTACACATTAAACCCAAACTAGTCGAACACGCAACTTCTACTTTCTTCAGACAATTAAAATCAGCAAAGAACGTTTTGGTGATAGATGAAGGTGAGCTCTTGAGCTCATAAGATCATTTCCAATATGAAAAGTACAGGAGAAACGAAAAAGATCCAGAGTGAGTGATGATCTTGAAAGCAGAGAGGGGAGACAAACAGTTGTTATATGGTCCCAAGACATCACATGGCAAACATCCAAAGCCGTTCTTACACGATAGAAATAAGAGAAAGAACTTCTCTCTTCAGTTTAACTCAACGTTGACCAATCAATCAGCTGATTTTCAAATGGCAACGCCCTTTGCATTAAGAAAAACCCTTAAGAAATAGCCAACAGGAAGAAGGAGCTGTTCAAATCATTGTGGGTCGGAAGAAAATTGAAAAGTAAAACAAAAAAACAAACCTTAATGAATTCGAGTTCAGCTACGAGATCTTTGGGTGGATGATTATGTTCTCCTCTTGTAATGGCGTTTTGATCATCCATTGTCGTCTCTGCTCGGCATTTGCACCACGTTCCACTATCTGGAATTTTCTTGGCGCAAACGCATCGCCAAGATTTGAAATTGCGATCAGGTAACACCTGAAATGTTAAACATGGATTGAAAAACTCAACAGGAAATTACTTGATAAATGTTATAACGATATCCCTTATACATAAGTTTTTGATATCCCTTAAAGGATGTCACCAATTGTGGCACGTTAGGATTGTAACGAACAAACTGAATCTATAAAAATATCATTTTTAAATATTAAATGATAGAGGATGATGTTAACCTTTTTCTTTTCCTTTTCTGGAGATGGCGGAATACTGTTTACACTGACAGGGGAGATAGCTGATGTTTCTGTCGAAGATGACGAGAGATCTGACGATCCGGCCTTTTCCAGACCCAACATCTGCAAGGAAGTTGAGTATTGAACGAAGAAAGTAAAAAAACAAGAGTTATAACGAAATTATTCAGGATGAAAAGCTAAAGAAAGAAAAATATTGAGAAATCCGATAAAAATGATGAAAAGAGAGCGATATACAATATATAAACAATAAAAGCTGAATATGTTTAAAACTGCGAGTAATGTTTAGAAATGGAGGATGGCATTGTCAGAAATGAGAAGGAATCATTTTGGCTGTATCTTGACCAGAGAAGAATTCAGAACTGTGGCGTGGATGAAGGTGAAGGGCCAAACATGGAATGAGGACGCCCAAAAGCGAAAGTTGTCGCGGAAAATGGCTGGATATAGGGGGATAGCGAATGGAAAGGCGGGTGGACACATTGCCTCTAACGAATAACAGCAGGAACTGTGCGAGGGTAGGAGGGCTGGACGACATCTGATGATGAGATCGACCGAGACGAGGAGGTCGGGGATTCGGAAGAAGGCAGATTGACGTCCGGCGACGAGATTCAAGTCTCTCCGTGGGGGGATAGGAATGGGAAAGAAGGAGAAGAACGTGAACGATAGAAGATGAAGCGGCCGTGCGCGATGACGGCGCGAAAGGGGGTCGACGACACCCATTTCTAATGACGGCGACCAACGGCTTCGTGCAAAAACAGACTGACGACAATGAGAGAGAACGAAGATGATGCGGTCATCAGACAGTCTTTTCCATTAAGGGTCAAAGAGGAAGGGAGTAGTATTAGGGAGGTGACAGCTAAGAGATTGAGAAGAAGATTGAGAAGACGAGAGATTACAAGGCAAACTACGCCTCAGGCAATAAAAGCAAGAGTGACCGCCTACCAGGCCATGTGAAATGATCTCTATTTTCTACGAGCTCTATTTCTCTCTTCCTCTTCTTTTTACTTTTTCTCTCAGCCTCTTACCATCTCTCATTCTCCTCTTCTCTCGAAGTCTTCCTCATCCTCTGTCCTAATCGGCACAGCCAGAATACGATCAGCAAAAAAACAAGACAACCACTTGGTTCAATGCTTTAGACGGAACTGTGTCGCCGGAATATTGTCGACACGGTTCGGATCCGGGACAATCTGCATGGCACACTCAAAACGTCATAGAATGAAAATAAAATTGTTCCTTGTAAGAGATGATTAATAAGCTTATGATTGTTCGAGAAAGTGATAAAGATTGAGCAAAAAAGACATTCTCCTGCAGGCAGGATGAAGTTTAATTTGAAAAATAACGAACGGCAGATCACGAGGGCAACAGGTGGAGAGGACACAAGTACCGTCAGTTGAAGCTTTGAATTTGAGGTTAAGAAAGGGTATGATTGAAGGGAAGAAAGAGAAGGTAGTTGATAAGCGGAAGATGTTTAGGAAAATACTGGCAGAAGGACAAGCTACGGTCTATTGATAGCGATGAGGAGAAAAGAAGAAAAGAACCATGTGTGGCAGGACGTTCCGAAGTTTATCAGTTGGAGCCAGAGCCTAGATTAGGTTGGAAACCAAGAGGTACCCAGTTATCAAACTTAAACTTTACCGATTCTGAATCAGCATCGTTTCCAAATTGCTATTCTCATATTGAAAAAAACAACACAAAAATTGAAAGTCAGCAGTCACATCATGGCTTCTTACTCCCTCATAACATTGTCTGATATCTCAGGTTTTACTCTTTTCTCGTTCAACAGCTAGCAATTTGAACAACCTCGAGGGCAGAGAATGACGTTTCATGTGCTGGCTGGCTGTTGAGGTGATCAGCTGATAGGTAAAACTGCCTGATAACGGACGGCAAGGCCAAGAGCAGGTCTCTCTCGCTCGACTGAGACAGATATAAACATCCTGTGTTGAAGCTGGTTGAAGATTAGCCGTGAAAAAAAAGAGACATTTTTGCAATCCAGAAGAAAATAGAACAATTTGTAATCAGTTGATAGAAAAAAATAATGAACAGATGCTGTTTTCCCAATTCGAATACCGTTAGGTTTGGCATCACACGTGAAGGTAAGAGACAAAAATCCATCCAAGATGACCCGTACAAAAATTAATCCAGCACAACTAAAGCGGCTCGAAAGAAACAATAACTTGACAGTTTATATCTTATCCCATGGATGCCCCCTCTCTCTTGCAAGTAATAAGAAAGATAGATAGAGGGGCACAAAGGTTGTCATTGGGTGGTTATAGGCTGGTGCAGTGGTTGTGGCCCTAATAGGGGACACGCCGGCGGTCACCAACGTGCGTACGCCAACCAGTTTCACTTGGCACAGATTCGGACGACGAAAAACAAGCCGCCAGAGATGCTAAAGAGACGACGAGCAGGACATCGAAGAGTCATTTATGGATAGACAGTAAGAAGATGATGCAGAAAGGGGGTTAGGCTGCAAGGGAAAAGCGGACAAAAGCAATGTGTGAATGCCTTTAATGGAACAAAACGGCAGAAGTTTATAAAAGGGGTGAAAAGGAACAAGAGTGGAAAAAATTGTACAGTTTGAAGAATAGATGATGAATGAATAGCAATGAGTAGTAGTAGTATCCACTGTACTGTTGACTAAACTGTCTATACGCCACACGTAGAGGACAATTTCATAAATGGCAGTCGAGCGGAGAGATGGAAAGATACACGCACTGGAATAAGAAGAAGAAGACGGAATGAGGAAATATCGGTGCATGCCGGCTGTAGAGGACCTTGAAAGAGCTGTCTGGGGTCATGTCAAAGAGAATTTGCGGCAAACGAAGGAGGACGAGAATTTGGAACAATAAATGGCCGATAGTGCAATTCAGAGGAAAAGACGGTCAAGAACTATAGATGGCTGATTGATTGTACATCAACTATGATGATCAGAAGTTTCTGTTTAAGAGTCCACAGTGTCAATACCAGCGAAACGATGGGTGCCAGGCTGAGCGAGGTTTGGAACAAGTCATCATGGCGATCTGAGCGCATCGCACAGTTCCAATCACTTTATATGATTTTCAAGGTCCATTGAAGTTCTCCAGTAGTACAAGTGGGATTACAAGTATACAAAAATTCTCGAGAAACATAAGCAGCCCAAATGATATCTGAACTAAAAAATATGAACATCCTCATATCGTTAAGACAACCTGAGATTTTTTTGCTAAAACATAAAAGGAAAAGGTTGATTTTAAGTGATTTTAAGGACGTGCCAGGTCAGATGACCTTACGAGGTCAAAAAGATGGCAGCCCAGAGGGCGTTTGCCTAAGAACCGAAACGGACATGCATAGGTGGAATATAGCAGAAAAGAGACCAGATATGCAGAGAGAGGAAAGAACTGAAAGATGAGTAGAGAAAATAGAGAGAGAGAGAGAAAGAGAAAAATAAAGTGAGATAGAGAGAGCATCTGAAAAATCTAATCCAAGGGCGGTGCGTGTACATATATTTTTCATACAAAAGAAAGGAAAGTTATCTTTGAACTAAAATGTTAACCAAAATTGAAAGATGGTAATGAATACTGAAACAGTTATTTTATGAAAAATTTTCAAAAACTAAAGAGCAAAAGGCATATCGATGATATTTTTCTTTTGTGATGTTGGCAATATAGAAAGACACGGGGGAATGTTTAGGAAAATGAATCATTTGACCGCAATGTTATTGGCAGCCAAATAACAAAACTCGCAGATAATCGCAGAAAAAGTTTTCATCTGCTCTTTGCGAAGAAAAAAAATGAGAAAGCATTTGATAAGACTTGTTCGACAATTTTGATGACAACGCAGTTGATCGTACCACGAACGGCAATTACCAGAGGCTATCGGTGCTGGTATAAAGACTCTTCAACAAGGAAAAAGCTGAAAGGTAAAAAGTTTAGGAAAAAATCTCAAAAAAAGCAGAAATGCAAAAGAACGTGATGAGAAGGATGTTGAATGAATGACGAATAAGGTGATGTCAACGGAGGATTGCTAACTTTCTACGTTTGAGGAGAAATGAGAAGAAGGTACAGAAGGGGCTGTACGATGAAGAGAACTCCTTAGAATGTAAAGCATAAGACAGAGAAAAAAAGAAAAAGAAGAATCATTTAGCAACGCTTACAGTCAAAGCAAGGAATGAGCAAGTCAGTTGTTGGCTTGATGAATAAGACACGACACGCCGACTATGATGTTCTTTTGTAAAAATGAAAGGTTATGACCAAATAAAAGATTTGGATAGATCTCACATACAACAACACTTTGACCTGCCAGCTTTAGTATGAAAATAGGAAATTCATAAACTGATAAAGTTTTATAATCATTCATGATCGAGGGGATGATGGAGTAGCTGATAGCATGGCCCCTTCCTATGTGTCACAACGTTTGAATGGCATCGATCGAACAGCTATAGAGACTTAAAGAGACAAAAAGAGAAGGAGAGAGAGAGAGAAGTGCAGAGAAAACATTACGAGAGAAGGGACCACATACAGACGTAATACAGACACCGCTTAGCTATAGCCAACTATGGACTAAAAAGGCCATGACAGAATGAATTGTACTAAAAAGGAGGAGAGACCACCTGGGAGAAGATAAAACAGTGAGAGAGAAAGAGAAACAGAGGTATTATGCCAGGTACAACCTGGCATCGATCATTTACCACAGTTTCTCTTACATTGAAATCTGGTGGAATGTTGCCTTTTAGAGGCAGATGGACAGTTCACAAAGTGCAATTTAAATAAAATAGTATTGGATAATGAGAGAGAAAAGAGAAAATTGAACAAAACGATGACATTTCCAATCTGTGGCATCTTGATGTCTAATGCATTTAAAAGCTTAAACAAACTCTGTTCGTATCCAATAATATGAAGCAAAACACTCTATTATTCTCTCTATCTTCGCCATACTGTTCATCTCTCTTTGAACAGAACCATGAACTTGATTGGCGCGGTAAATAAGTGAATTAGCCCCTAGGAAATTTAACTGATAACGAAGGAGAAAGGTAACACAGCTGAGAATGAGAGGAAGCATATTCGAAGAAAAGATAAGAAAAATATCTTTTTCCTTATATAAGTCATGTGAAAATAAGAAGTTTAAGAAAAGATATGAGGGCTGAACAGGTTGAAGATAAGCATAGATTACGAAGAGACAAGTTGAAAATCCTTTTTTTTCCGGCTTTCGAGATTGATGAGAATGAATGGCGAAAATCAGCTGCACGCGACTAACGCACGACGACACCACTCAAATGGCCAGGAAGAATAATAATTGAGTTGAAAGTTCGTTCTCTTCTTTTCTCTATATCGTCATCGTTGTCTTCTTCATTGATATAACGACTGTTTGTGAAATGTTCTGTTTATTTTTGTTGACTTCATCTGCTGCTGATGGTCCGATTGCTGATCCAGTGGCTACTGATGGTCAACTAAACGAGAGAAAGACTATGGAGGGAGGGAAATCTTTAAATGTCAAACTCACTCTCACGTTCATCTACCTTATTTTTTTATGTCGATGACTAGCCTTTTCTTCACTTTATTTGGCCTTTTCATTCTCTTTTCTCTTTTTTTTCAACTTTCTTCAACGTTTTTCAATCAGTCTCGAGCAAGCCGAAATCCGTTGACCATCTGTTTGCTCTTCGAAAAATGCGCCTCACGTACGTGCTAAGTGAAAAACAATTGGGAACAAATCGTGGGGAGAAAAGATGATGAGGGATAGAAATAGTAAGAGGAAAAAGAGGGTGAAAGGGAATAGGGACAGATTGACCAACGGAACGTATGCGTTTTGAGAAGCTCTCTTATTGGCTGTTCTCTCTGGTCCCCAGTATGTTCAATCGAAAGCAAAGCAAAAAAAAAAGAGGATAAAGTCGGAAATTCCCGTCATCAACTGACGTTAGACAGTTTATAGACAAAGAAAAGAAGTGGACATCTGAAGAGAGCGATAGACCTCAGATGACAAAGAATAATACTGAATTCAAAGTTTTAAACAGGATGTTATTGATTAGAAAGAAATATAGAAACTGCGTGATTTTGGGAAGAAAAAAAAAACTCAAAGTATTCGACGAGTATCGTCAATGATGTCAGCTGATTGTGTGCTGCCACGTGTAAAGTGAAAGACCGAAATTGGCATTAAAATGATAAATTCTGAAGATTTAGCTGTAGTTATAGCATAAGGGATATTCTTATGTATATTAACCGTTGGCATACAGAGTTTTGTTGATAGAAATAAGAGATAGTTCTATGAAATGGATTGAGAGAGAGAGGCATAGACTGTTGGAAAAGGAAAATATGCAAACTATCGCCCTCAAATGAAATAGCAATGTTAGTGAAGAGACTTTCAACATAAGAGGTGGGGCTTGTTTGCGAAATCATGGCCATCGGTTAGGACTGTTTGGTCCTCGTAATGACCCAACCAACTAACAACATCACCGTCAGATAGCAGTAGCATCAATACGAGCTCAACAAGAAGCTAGGGAGTGTTAGAGATTTCGAAAACATTTCATATGGCATTTTTCGCTTCAGAAGATTAAAATTAAAAGACAGTTCTTATGATACTTTCTGAATGACATCGTGATAAAGGATGGAGCCAAGGCGGCAACTGTCTCTTTCTCACTCTTTCTGTTTCTCTCTATCTCTCTCTCTTTCTCTCTCTCTCTTACTTTCTTTCTCGGTTAACAGGAGGTTGCTAAGTGCAAATTCATCATGACCAGCCTGATGAAGGCAGAGAAACTGCTGTCGTCGTAAGGGCATGATGTAAAGTTAGGCTGGAAGGGAGTAGCAAAAATCAAATTGAACGTTTTTTGAGTTCAAATGAGGTACGAAAGGGACTAAGAGAATGATTATTTTGACAGGAATCAATACCAGAAATGTCACGAGTAGTACATTACTTGCCCCTGTAGTTTCTATTTTAGTTTTTTTCGAAAAATAAAACAATGCTCAGAAGTGTTATTGAAAATGGCTGGCACCGATGTTTGTCGTGTGTCTGGCAGGTCAACTGATTTTCTCCTGATATGGCGGGCGGTTGAATGTCAACGGAATAGTTGGCAATACATTTTACAACATTGATATACACATCAGGTATATGTATATATATATATATATAGAAGGATAGAGAGAGTTAGAGAAAGAGAGAGAGAGAGGAATATGATAGAAGGAGAGACAGAGAGTGTGGGGAAAGATTACCACGGAATGAATGTCCTCAAAGGACAAACTCCAGCATGACTTCACGGGCAGAAGACTCATAATATTAAACTGGCATAAATGAAAGCAGTAGATGTAAGCAGGGCGAGGGGACATTAGATTTTGGAAGAGCATGTGCTGATATGTGCGACAAATATGATGGTCCTTATCTTGGTGAAAAACCCAAAAACCGACGAATGATACACTATAAATTACAAAGTTCCTGTTGGCAAAGAATAATTGAAAGCTAAGGATCTCGTATATCTACAAAATCATTTATGGATTGAAAGAACTTTTTTGTTTTTTTTTGAACTATTTGTATTCAGATGAGCAGGGTCGTGCTCCACTTGCAAAACATCAAAACCAAGTGTAAAGGTGAAGATGACATTTCTGTACACGAGTAATGAAAGAAAAACTGAAGCAAAAAGGAAAATCTTGTCATACAGTGGCCCGGATTCGTTTTTTACAGCAATCAATCAGTGAACTAGAGAACTCAGCTGAATATGTGTTCTGAGTGAAAGAAAAGTCGCGGACGAGATCTCGGTGTGTATAAAAAATGATTGAAAGAAAATGAGTAAAGAAAAACAGTTTGAGAATTCACAAACGGTAGTCTCGAGAAGAAATATTCAAATTAGCGTACTGTAACGAATCTTACTATCTATCTCAGGCGCATGTTGATGGGTTGTGATGATGCATGTATACATCGAGACCTTCACCAGGTCAATCTGAATCTGTAACACATGAGAGAAGACAGAAAGAGTGAGGTAAAATCAGACAAAATACTTTGAAAGAGACAGAAAAGGTGGTATAGACAGTGCGATGAACAAAGAGAGAGAGCGTGAGAGGAAGGAACTTTAGAGGATGATAGATGGCAATGAATCTGATATGAATATGTATACACACGAAGATCGATTCAAATTAATATAAGGGAGTACAAATGATAAAAAGGGGACTGCCAACCGTTTGGCATACATCACCCACAGCTTGTATTTCATTTGAACTGAGAAGTATTTTTCTGAAGAGTTTTCGCTGAATATTATACAGAGAGAGAGAGAGGGAACTTAGAGTATTTGAAAAAGTACGGGACTTTTATGCAAATGGTTCAGTTGGAAAAACTGTTACTTTTACGTGTAAGACAGACACTGTGACAATTACGTTGAAGCTCTCTCAGCGAAGCTTCCTTCAGTCCGATATTCTATAGATGGACCTTTCCCTCTTGTTCCGTATGCCTCAACCTCTCGCAGAATTCGGACAATCAGAATATGGATTCGAGAAGAGAGAAAGAGAAGAGAATCGGGAAAGATAACGATTGTTAGAGAGAGTTGGAGGAAAAGAATATATGAAACTGCGGGGATAAGAGTACAGTTTTGCAGACAGACACACTGACAAACAAACAGACTAGCAAACAGACCGTGCCGCCAGCACGACCAACACCACCATCCGACATTCGCACTCATTGAAGCTTAGGCTTTGGCTACTGATATCCTTTTACGGTATAACCTAGCAGAGATTTTGGCAACAGTCAATTTTGAATAAACAGTTCACTTGGAATGGACGAGAGCATGAGAAGATGTTCCTATCAAATGGTTTCAATTTTTGGAAAACCTAGAGGTTTACCACGTATAGTTCATCTAAAGAATGGTTTATTTAGCATAGCGGCTGTGCAGCCTATGCAGAATAAAAAAGAAGGAGGAAGCAAAAAAAAAAGAGGAACAACGGAATTGCATGGCCCCTTCTGTGGTTATGAAGTACATGATGGTCTTTCGAAAAAAAGAAGGAACAAAGTGTTTTTTATGTAGATAATAATGAGAAATAAGGAAGAAAAACTTTAAATATTTGATAAAAAAGAATAATCTCAGAAAGGAAAACAGGTAAACAGATAACTCTTTTTATGGCATTACTATCTCATAATCAGTATTGCCTAAGTGCAATATTTCGATAAATACTGAAGAAATCAAAGTGGTCGTATGCAGTTTTTAGAGTCTGAATCTCATAAACTGATATAAACAATAACAAGCGCATAGTTTTTAACAGAACAAATTCTGTTTAAACCTGGCTGGCGCCGAAATGGAATGATTGACAAGTTTGGTCAGGTATGGTCAACAGCCCACACATATTGAGCCTGATGCTGTTTGTCTCAATCATCTATAAGAATTCAACAGCGAACTACCTCTCTTCGTCTTCTTCTCTTTCAAACTTTAAGAGAGAAATTTTATACTTAACCTTTGTTGAGAATTGAAAAGCGAAACGCAGAGGAAAAGTTCTCATGGACAATTCAGAGTGGGAGAGAAATAACATGGGAGTTGAAAACCAAAAATTGAGAATAAAAGGAAAGGGGGTTAGAATGATGATAGAAGAAAGCAAAGTGAAATAAAAAGTTTGGCGAACGTGAAGATAAACGGCGACGTAACTGACCAAACATAGGCATTTCCTGGTACTTCGATCGCTTTGTGTGCGGGAGGAGAAAGTGACCGTCACATATCGGAAAGAAATGAAATCGGGAGAAAAGTAGGGATGAGAACCGTCAATAAGGAGGAGAAGAAGAGAAAGAGGAAAGATTATGTCCTTTACATTTACTGAACGCACAGAAGCATCGACGACGTGAACCTTTTCGTGGCGAAGGTAGCCGTTGGTCTACAACATTGTCCACCTATCTGTCCTGTCAATCCCTATGGGTTGTTTGCTAAGAGCCGGCGCACGACGATCTACCGATTGATGAACAGTCAACGGGTCGACAAGCCAGCTTCTTACTTTGACAGCGCAATATAGGAAGAAAGCAAACTCGTAGAATATAGCGAAAACCGTGAAAGGAAGTCGAAGAAAAAGGACCGGGGACCAAAGAGCTTACTAAATGTATGATTATTAACAAAAGTTCTGACTAATTATCGATAGACTAAATGCAGTTAACATGTATCGTGTTAACTCCTGGTGATTAACTACAGCAAATAAAAAGTTCAAATGCCATCGGTGTTTGATCTGAGAATAGAATGAGGAAGGAAAAGCTTGAGATGACGAAATTGTATGACATCGATAAATCGGATGTTTGTCATACAAATCAAACAGTTTGAAAATACAAGGAAGAACTAACAAGAAGCCGAATGCCATTATTGGCAAATGTGGTTCGAAATTTGTATTGATGCCAATTACATCAACTGTACCAAAGAAACTTGATAACAATCTGTTCAAAAAAATGAAAATCTCGTGAAAAAGTTAGGAAAAGAGTATCATTTTCATAAGCACACTCCAGAGCCTAATAGAAATAAGGAAACATGGCACTAGCTGGTGGCACACGAATGATATGAAACTCATTGATAATCCTCCGTAAGAATAGATAGAACTGAGCTACACAAGGAAGATAGTACAGAACATATGAAAAGAATCGGGTGACAATTTTTGGCACGTCTCCTACAATGAATTAAGTAAACCACGCCTTTTCAGCTTAAAAGAAGAAAAGAAGACTATAAAAGTTATAGAGAAGCAATAGACTACTAGGGATAGGGTCAAAGAAAACTATGAAAATAGAAGAGACCGAAGTGAAAGAGACTGTATTTGCGTTCCAGCTCCTTCACAACTGCTCAATCAACACAGCCAAGTAACTTCCGTATTGTGGTTAAGATCTGAGCCACAAAGGACATGTCGACAAAACGAAACCAGCGTATCTACGATTGATTGTTGAAATGAATTAATAATGCGGTGAATATCCATAGTTCAGTATAGTCATACAGAACAGGAGATGAATTCAAAAGTTAAAAACGTTGTTCGTTACCCAATTAGGTTCTTTTGGTTGATATACTTTGTAGATTTATGGCAATGGTGGAGCGTTGAATCTTATGCTGCCTCTTCCTTCTATTTAATAAAAAAAAACTCTGAGTTCTAGGATTACTAGGTTAAGATACTTTGTAGCTCAACAACTTTATACTTCGTCCGTGACGTCAGAAGAACGTGAAATGAAATTGATAAGACGGAAGCAGTGGTCAGACAAAAGCCGAGAAACTAAAACGGTTTGAGAGATGGAGCAAATCGAACAAATATGAGAGATTGTTATGAGAATGAGAGACTGTCCACAATTTGCTTGTCCAACCAACCGTTTGTTCTGACAAGTACACACAAAGGTGAAGGGCAGGCAAACCGTTTGCTGCGTCCGATAAGCGACGTACGTTCAACAACGACGTTTGTATGCCGTCTGACCTCTCTGTATTGGTTATATCACCTGCGGCAATTCTCTACTATTTGCCGTTCTCGATAAATAAAATAAACGGTAAAGCCATAGGAAAACACTAAGGTATGGAATGAGAGTCAGACAAACTCCCTTCTCTTGTTCAATAGACCGTATTCACGTGCCACACCAACAACACGTAATAGCCGGAGGGGAAGGGTAGAAGATCGACAGAGAAGGAGTCAACAATTCGTGGTTTCACGATAGTTTGCACAACAGGACAAAGATGCAAACGGACTAAAGGGACGAAATAAGTAATATATGGAGTATGAGAATGAAATAGCAGATGGAATTTGAAAAATCATTTCTGTTTCTCATAACGTCCGAACTTCTAGAGATATGTCTTCGAAAATTGAGTGGCATTTGTGGACTAGACCAGAATACCATGAATGTTCAGTTTTTCCATGTTCGTTTCATCGCAAAAGAAACTATTGAGAATCATCCGATTAAGGTCCGAAAAAGAAGGATATCTGATAAAAGTTACAATTTTCATTATTGTTAGACATAATCATCAATGATATTTACTCAAGTAATGATCATGCTCGTAAAATACTATCACGATTTAGCCCAATCGTTACTTCACAAACTATGTTTCATAGACTCACCCAATCCTTCTGTTTCTCATTGTCTTCAGCTTCAATTGATAGGAAGCATAATGCTTCGTGTTTGCCCAAAGCTCTTTCCTCACAAAGGCTGCATAAATTTTTCCTTTCCCATCAGGTCATTTCACTAATCCAAGAAGTGATTCAGAGCTGCGCTGCTCTGTGATTGGCCGATCCGTTATGTTAAGGAGTCGGACAGCCATATTCGGCGAAGGTTGGAAAATCTCGATAATGAGTTGAAAAAATAGATTTCTCTCAAAGCGAAGTCTTAAGTTCTCTCGACACTTATATTCCTTATTCAGAAAGTCCAACTGGAAACTTTTCTCTTGATTCGTACTTGTGAGATTCGCTCTATAATTTTTGTATATTTCGGTTTCAGGGATAACCTTAAAGGAAAAAAAAGTGTTGTTGATTTGAAACTAGACCAAATAGCAAGATTAGTGTCTATTGGCGAAATGTCCAACAGCTCTCAAGTTATTGAATGATAATATGGCTATCATACAAAAGTTAATAGACAACACTGTTGATGAATTCAACGACATGCTTCCGAATTTCAGTAAAACAGGAAAGGTGACTGTGAACACTTATCCAAATTGACTCTTTTTATTTTTAATTTAACTTCTAGCAACAATCGACTAATGTTAGTCTACCGTTTTAATAACTTCTCGCATGGAATAGGTGTTTTAAGGAAGTTAAATGATTATTAAACAAATGAATAAACTTTATGAGGACTTAGATCCATGTACAATGACAGTACATCATTGATGATAAACATAGATATGCGATATTCCAATTGAATTGATAGGAGAATGATATGTTTAAGTAATGAAATAAACCAACAGATTTTCCAACCAAATGTGGCAAAGCATAGACAGGCGTCTAGATAACTATATGATAGAATAATATATATAATTAAAACTATACTGTTAATAATGATAATGATATAGATGATATGATTGTAATCCAATGATGCACATATAGATGTCTCTTGAAGTTGGATTTTTTCATATTGCTCAGTTGTTTTTTGTTCTGAGTAAACGTGCTCTTCTGTTGATTCGACCTTTAATGGCTTTTGTTGATTGATATTAAACCGTTATCATGAAATCTAAGCTTGAATTTAATGATTTAGAATTTTCATTTATCCTTCTTTTATCATTTCCATGTCCATTGAAGCAACGCATAGATTAAGGAGAGCCGTAGATTATCTTCCGATTGCAAAAAATATCATCAAAATTGGTTAATTCTACACCGAGTTGTCGCCCTTCTTCTGATCATAATGCCCATGCACCACCGCTACACTTTTTACACGCAGCGCAGGAATGAAATGTGTGAACAACCGTTTAAGCGCGTCAGATAGTTGAAAATGAATGAACCACCGCTATGTTGAGCTGTTCAGTTCAAAATGGTATTCTTCTCAGCTTTTCATTTTCCATTTAGCGCCATGTAGTGAGCGGTGTTCATGCTCAATGTTCTAACTGCCATAACTTTCTCGAAATTAATCCGTTTTCAAGCGTCTTTTGAATGATTTGTTCCTCTGTTTGAGATCCATAACATGCTAATCATCTTTCAACTGAGTTCTCACTATTCGCAAAGCCCGTATTCATACTCGTTATTGTAGTTTCGAGTGAGCTCGTTGTTCAGGTTTTTTTGTCATTCGAATACTCGAGTGCTCCAATTAGGTCTTTTCAATCACACTTTTACCAAAGAAATTGTATCCTAATTATGCTTAATTATCGATTGTATATAATATAGTTTAACTCACAGGAGTCAATTAAGATTTCGGTCCAGGACCTATGCCTTGTAATCATTGATTACCTCTTAACTCATTACTTGTATTTATGTTTGCTTTAATGTATTCTAATACTGAAACTGATGAGCAACAGATAGAGAGATGGGAAAGAAGAAAAGCTTTCGATGTTTTTTTCGTTTTTGGCATTTGGATGGTTTCAACTGTATTCTCTGTTCGTTCAAATAGGATTTGTGATATTACTGTGATTGTTCATTGTTCAGGTTCAATCACAAGAACTGCTAAGAAGTATCAAAACACAGAAAGTTCTGGATTAATCTGTTGATACCAGGATATGCCCCTCGTAAGCGTCTCTCCAACTTGATTTCCATTGGTTGTCCTGTTGAGGCTAAGCTAGGGGCTATGTGAATTGGATACTGTTTATTATGTTTAATATACTTTATACTTCTGTTTTCTGTTATGTGTTCGTTCAGACATTCCAATAACTATATTAGTTGATCTGAACTAGGAAGAAGGTTTCTCCTTTGAAAGGTATTCAATGGAGGAGCCATCAAGTGAACGGTATGGTTACGTCTGTAGCCTTCGATGGTATCGAGTAACAGCTAAGTAAGATGTCTTTCCAACACTTCGAGAGGTGAGGTGCTAGTTCATAAGTTCATAACTCACAAGAACTCTTTTCAGTTCCATGAATACCATTTGTACGTTCTTCGCAAACGCGAGAGGTTCTGATTGAAGTTCGATGGCTGTTATCACTTGCAACTACATCAACGTGAGAAGCTTCTGTCATAACAGAGATTCATGGTATTCACAGATCTGTAAAGAGTTCTTGTAAGTTATGAACTTATGAACTAGCAACTCACCTTTCCAAGTATTCAACAGATATCTGACTCAGTTGTTAACGATGCCAACAATGCAAACAGACGAAGGGTAACAGTTCTGTTCATGGCTCCTCCAATATGTTGAGTGGAATAACGCTGATCAAGTGTGAAACATTCTTCATAAAGGGTGAAGTAGTTGAAGAATTTGAACAAAACTATAATAATCATTTGGTTGTACAAGTATAACTTACATTATCATATAGAATTATCTTGTGCAAACGGAACTCCCCTTTTCTCTGTTAAGGTAAGCGAATGATTAAGATTAAATCTGAATAATGAGCAATCAGAGTAATATTGAAAATCATTAAAACCATAAAGAACAGGATATATAGTGGAAAACCTTTAAGAAATGAAGACGAAACATACCACAAATCCTATTTGAACGAACAGAGAATACAGTTGAAACCATCCAAATGCCAAAAACGAAAAAAACATCGAAAGCTTTTCTTCTTTCCCATCTCTCTATCTGTTGCTCATCAGTTTCAGTATTAGAATACATTAAAGCAAACATAAATACAAGTAATGAGTTAAGAGGTAATCAATGATTACAAGGCATAGGTCCTGGACCGAAATCTTAATTGACTCCTGTGAGTTAAACTATATTATATACAATCGATAATTAGGCACGATTAGGACACAATTTCTTTGGTAAAAGTGTGATTAAAAAGACTTAAAAGAAGCACTCGATTATTCGAATGACACAAAAAACTTGAACAACGAGCTCACTGGCTGCTTTTACTTAATTTCGAAACTACAATAACGAGTATGAATACGGGCTTTGCGAATAGTGAGAACTCAGTTGAAAGATGATTAGCATGTTATAGATCTCAAACAGAGGAACAAATCATTCAAAAGACGCTTGAAAACGGATTAATTTCGAGAAAGTTATGGCAGTTAGAACATTGAGCATGAACACCGCTCACTACATGGCGCTAAATGGAAAATGAAAAGCTGAGAAGAATACCATTTTGAACTGAACAGCTCAACATAGCTTTGTAACATTCATTTTCAACTGTCTGACGCGCTTGAGCGGTTGCTCACGTGTTTCATTCCTGCGCTGCGTGAAAAAAGTGTAGCGGTGGTGCATGGGCATTATGATCAGAAGAAGGGCGACAACTCGGTGTAGAATTAACCAATTTTGATGATATTTTTTGCAATCGGAAGATAATCTACGGCTCTCCTTAATCTATGCGTTGCTTCAATGGACATGGAAATGATAAAAGAAGGATAAATGAAAATTCTAAATCATTAAATTCAAGCTTAGATTTCATGATAACGGTTTAATATCAATCAACAAAAGCCATTAAAGGTCGAATCAACAGAAGAGCACGTTTACTCAGAACAAAAAACAACTGAGCAATATGAAAAAATTGGAAAAAAAAGGAAAAGTGTACGACACCTGGGATTCCCAAGCCGTCTCCGATCCAAGTACTAACCAGGCCCGACGTTGCTTGACTTGCCAGATCGGACGGGATGGCGTATTTTCAACGTGGTATGGTCGTACACAATTTGTCAAAAAGTTACTCCGACTACCCAAGTTTCGTGACTCAGACCTTGTTCGCAACCAACAGGATTATGCGAAAGGATTTGTAGTTTGTACTACTCCTATTACTTATACGTTATATATACTAATTATATCATGTAAACCGTAGTCTAGTGGTAGAGTGCGCGATTACGACACAAGAGACCGAAGTTCAAGTTCCTGGGGAAACCCAGAGCGTCGTGTTTCAGGGTTCACGACTTAAAACGTCCCCTAGGTCACTTGTAAATCGTATTCCGCAAGCTATCGTCTTTCCTACATGGTTATTCCCTTCTAAGGTTATTTCCTGTCAAGGGTTCGCTCGAGTCCATTGGAATCGTTCGTGTCCTTGTGTCCCCCGAAATTCGTGCATTGAGGAGCGTAAAGTTTTGCATTTTTTGAATTACCACTATCAGAAGAAAAGAAAAATGATTCATTTGAGTTCTTGTCAATATGATCATCTGTGTTCTGAAATAGTTAATTATCTGTGTGTGTGTGTATTGCAAGGTATCTGGAGCGTTCTTCCTAGCCGAGAATGAGTCTTAGAGTAACTGCTAAATTTGAAATGAGAACGACCGGGTCTTTTATTTTCATTCAAAGAAGACTACTCTAATTATAATAACTTATATGAAAAATCAATTATTCAATATGTATAATGCATGCACAGCGCTGTTGAACTGTACTTGAAGGATAAGCAGACGGAATGTGATTGTTTTGCAAGCTTTCTCAACTGCGTTTTCAACTATGCCATATATAATGAATGATATTAAAAAATAATTTCAGAAAAATGTCCGCCCAGCCGAGACAAAGTGTCTCGTAGCAGTCAATGCTTACGATAACAACTTCAGCATGTGTTGATGAAGAAGCTATTGCGGTTAGATCATGGTATCCATATTTGTCTTATTTCATTGGACTTGAAGAATTGAAAGAACGACCGTTCATGACAAACGTGATGAACTGCATAATGAAAATGTGAATGTGATTCATTTAAGAATTTAATATAAGGCTTCCCGGGTTGTTCATCAATTCTTTTTTCGAAAAGACGAGCTTCAAATGTTCTCAACTTAGACCAGCGCTACATTACAACTTCAATGTTTTATTAAGTATTAACTGCGAAACTGTTATAACTAATCTAATTTTTACCATACCTGTAGTTATTCTGTGTAGAAATAATTTGAGCAACGGAACAACAAGTTTTTGAAAGAAATATAAACTATGCAACAAGATACTAATTGTAGTCAGATTCGGAGAACCCGAGAGAACGACGTCTTCGCCGGACATCGTCATGAATTGCTCCCAAGTTCTCATAAGAAGAATCGAGATAAAAGCATTTTTTCTCGCCATCTATATTCATCACTTTGGTGTTCTGTGGAGGAAAAATTATCAAAAATTCTATAGGAAAAACTCACTTTCGAAGCTTGAGCCCACCATACTGATACCCAAATGGAAACAAATGTTCCCAGAACCTTAAATGTTGAAGTTTGACAAAGCGTATGAGGAATATTTCTCACCAAGATGATGATCCAAACTACGAACGGCCAAAGGGATATATTAGGAAACATATGACGACCGAACTTCACGCATATAGTAGCTTCCAGGGCGCAAACGGCTAAGTACACCCAACATTGCATGCCTAATCGTTTAACCAGAGGATCTGTGGCATATAAATAATACTGTCTAAAACAAATTTAAACATAAAACGAAAACATTGGACATTTCCTACCGAATAGAAGGAGCAGATATCAAAGCTATTAAAATTATTCTCCAAAATACAACAGGGTGCTTAGTATCAACTGAGAAAACATGCTTCATGAAAAATGTATTGAGTTCGGTAAGCTGAAGAATATAAAAGCACATCAGTAATGGTGAATGAAGTGAACTCACAAGCCAAATGAGAACAAACAAATAAACAGCAATTGTTCTTTTCAAAGCATGAGTATTAAACCAATCAACTCTCGTCCAGCTTTCGGGTGTGAACTGTAGAACCGCACGTTTAAACCGCCCTCGGTTTGTTTTGATATTTCTGAAAAGGAGCCACACAAGTTTTGATTTCGACATTAATTAATACTTAATACTTTCCCAATGGAATTGCCTCATTTCCAAAAACTTGCAAAGTTGTAAACCAAACCATATACCCACTCCATTGCACAACAGTATATCTAATACTATTGCATCCCACCAACATTCGGCGAAATTAGGAAGCAAGTGAGTGAAAACGACCTAAAGAGAATAAGAAAACAATTCCAATCATGACTAGACCTCAGTCATTTCCCATGCAATGCTGATGTACCAACAGATTACTCCATGACGAATCAACAATGCTTTCATAGCCCATCCAAGAAAGTGTCCAACAGCGAAAATATCCATATGACTCCAGATTCTTTCAGCTGTCATATCAGAACAGTTAATAGCATATTGCTAAAAGTATTCGTTATTTCTTTTAATAGTTTTCACATCCACCTTTTCTTCGAGATGAAGCTGACTTAGCCCTTCCGGATCGAGCCAAGACAAAACTTTTTTTATATCATCATAAGTTTGGAATAAAGTGAACTGCAGGATCATCATATACACTACCGATAAGCCGAAAATTATTCGCCAAAGTAATGGATGTGGCCTAATGAAGGGGCCGTTAGGAAAAGCAAGTGCGCTCACAACTAAGAACAATGTCAGAGTTCCCATTGCTCCATCACAAACGTTCTCTGGTGTACTTCGCGTATGTCTGAATCAAATGAACTGTTTTAGTCGTCGGATAGATTTTGCAAACCCAGTGAAAGCTTTGTAAACTAGAAAAGCGCAGAGAAGCCCTAATATAGTTAGAGTGTGTGGTTTATAAAGTACATCCAGAGTGATATCTTCTACAACACGCTCGTTCACCATTTGAAAGTGAATGCGTTCGAGATCTTTATGAGATCGAGAAGTTCTTCTCGAAAACCTAAAAGGCGGATATCGCACAATAACCAAAAGTAACAAACTTTGGTTTTGGCGAATCATGAGTTGGACTCACGGATTCATATTTTTCTGACCCCCATCTCCTTCTGATAGGCGTTTCACCCATTGTTTTGAGAACAAATCTAAAACGAAACAGGTATGAGAAAAGACATATCAATGACTTAAGTAAAGAAAACGGCGAAACCAAAAACAATTGAGAACATGAATTATAATATTAATTTTATTACATAATCTTTTCTTGGAATAAAACGTACGAATCTTGGAAACTTGAAAGTTCGATGAGCACTGATGGAGGTGAATTATAAGATAAAAGTGCGAATAATTAACTTCGTAAATGAAACCCGGCTGAGAATAACATCTTAAATTGCAAAAAAGGCACATGAAAGAATATATAAAAATACTCGTGATTTGACAATCTCATCTGATGGGATGTTGTAATTCTAGTAGTTTGACTGAACGAAGCCAACCGAAGAAAACAATATATGACTACAACATTATAGATATTTGTCAAACAGAACATACGGTGCAAAATAGAAGGAAGGGAAGAAATGTCTGAGTGAAATAGTAAAAACCAAGCTCTCCGAAAAAACGATAAGAAATAACAGGTCGTTCTCAATAAAAGCGAAAAGTCACTACTAAAGGTCTCAGGAGATGATATGGCACCACACATTTCTGCCACTCATATAGCCACTTTGACACATATCATCTTACTTTCTTTTGGAGAACAGTGTACCTATAAACAGAAAAATGAAATCAGATTTCCGATCAGAAAATACCCTCGTGATATCTCCAGGGAGTACCTTATTTACATAAGGTGGCACACGCAAAATACGCGCAGATTTCAACGCACCTTCTACCAAGTCAAAATCCTCAGGCTGAAAAGGAAATGAGAAAAATATGCTGGAGACGTAACTGATCGAAGAAACACTACCTGAACATTCAGCTCTAAAGCTTCATATGCGGCAAAACGGAGAAGGCTGAAGAAAGCAGATCTATGGCTAGAGAAATCAAAATCGATAGCATCTTGTAGTTGTACTACATGCCTCTCCACAATCTGCAAAAAAAGCAACAATGTTCCTATGTTTCTTTTCTATACCGCTTGGTGTTCAATAGGTTCGCTTTGTTGAGAGACTCCCCCTAGTCGGAAGTTGAAAGTTACACTTGGAGTTTCTTTATTCAAGATGATGAAATCTCCTTCCGAAACTTCACAAACCTGGAAATGATCAGGTGACACACCGAGAGAGATATTAATAAAACGCAATGATTTTTAAGAAAAATGATACGAAAAGACTTGGGTTGTCGATGAACTTCTGCAACACCAATTGATAAGAACTAACTTTGTTCGAAACCGGAAAAGAAAAGACGCCATCTTTGAAAACTTTCCTAAGAATTGAATCTGTAAAATGACATTATTCCTCGTTAAAATAAGAGAACTACTTGAGGATAGAGGTTCTACGGACAAATAGATGTGTAAATCAGAATTCGCCTTCAACCCATGCAACAGCTTTCCTCCCTCAACTCCGTGTAAAAACAAGACAGGGATAAGAATATCATCCGGTAGGTTCTGATCCCCAGCCATAGCGAAATGTTGGAAGTGTTCCGATGTTGTTTCAGGGTTATGATCTAATTAGCTTTGAGGTTTACCAAATATTTGACATTAGGGCTAACCTATTACAATCACCCCAATAGCTCCAGCTTTTTGAGCGTTTCTAGCTTTTTCTTGAAACATACAATCAGACCGTTCTACAAGTACGATACGACCTCTGACCTGAACACACGTTTGTTTTTGCAAGATTATCAATAATTCACACCTTATCTGAATTGGTCAAAGGTTTACATGCCCTATAAGGCTGCGCGATAACAACCAAACCATCAACCTGAAAGCATGTTGGAAATTCTGATCATAAAAATGAATATTACAGCTCCCAGTTTCAAATCGTATCCAAATTGAGCCGGAGAAGCCAAGAAGCGCGGATAGCCATAGTGCGGACCAGATAAAATTTGAACGTAGCGATCGTTTCTATTGCCCGAAGCCACTGAAATCTCGATATGGAAAGCTTTGATAGGGTAATTACCTTCTTTCTCTAGATACTTATGGTATTGAACCATTTCTTGAACAAACTCCATGCCCCACTTCGCAAGATCCGCATTAGCAGCCTGAACAATAGCAATGGGTTAATAAGGATTACACGAACGAGCACTTTGGGTTATATTTTAACTTTTAGACATAAAAATTTATTCATGTAGTCACATCAGTAATAAATTCACCAGTTTAATCACCTAGAAAGACAACATGGAGGATAACTACATATTTGGTAAATATTCTCGATGCTTGGTTAAAAAATATATCAAAATAAACATTTAACGTCTTATCACAAACTGTTTACCCTTTGTTGACCCTACGACTTTGGACTTTAAAAGTAACAACAAAAAATATCACAAAGAGACCATGCAAAATAGAGTTCACTAAGTGATCACAAGAGATGGGGATAAACATAGTCAAATATTTTTCTCAATTTTAAATTGGCTGCATTCATATTACGCTCCAGGCTATTACTCATAATACTGAGCATTATATTGGAATAATCAACTATTTACATAAAAAAAAAGATTGGGATGGAAGCCTCAATCACATTTCTGTCTACTCAAAAATAGCCTAGACACAAGCGCGCTGAGACAAATCAAAGCAGCAGCAATAGCTACAAGAGCAGCCCACACTACTAAAACAAGCATTAAGAGGTGCATCATATGACCAATCTGAGCTGGTCCTGTGGATATAGAGAACGCTCTATTGCTGATTGACGAAGAAACACCAGTGTCGTCCACAACGCATATAACAACTTCGCCCTGAAAGAACCTCAGGAGTCATACATAGCCGTTGCTGCATGAATTGTGTTCGACTACATGTGACACCTTATAAAGGAAGCTCTGACTCAACAACAAACACACACAACGATGGAAAATAGGAAAATAGGAGAAACGGAACTACGTCTACTCATTTTACTGCTATTAGTAGCACCCCAGACACAACTTGATTCGAATCTCTTGATTTGGAATTAATTAAATTAAACTCACATTTGCAGCATTATGAGTGATTTGCATCCTACCATCGCTCAGAACTCCAACTTCTATACCCATGTCACGTAGTACTTTTATATGATCAGAATTTGAGGCAGAAAACGCCCATGCTCTCAGCCTTTCAGAGCTGTAAAGAACATTTACATGAATGTGTAACAGTTAAAAAAACTCACGGTTTGGCGCATTGTGGCTGACTTGACTGTTGATTCAAAACGAAATATTCTTCTAAAACACTTTTTGTTCTTTCTCTGATTTCTGAAGCTTCTTCTGGCTCAAACTGCTTCGTGTTCACAAGAACAGGATTGGCGGAGATATATATTGAGTCGATTACATCTTCGGGACGAACGAATATACGCCTTTGAGCACCCTATAAAGATACATAATGCTGATGATAGTGATATCGAAAAGTTACATTTTTTACTTCACCCATATTCAAGGGAAGAAAATGTGCTTCAGTTGTGAGAACGTAATCATCCGGGTTGAAAGCAAGGTCTTCGTTTTCAGCGAAAATCATATACAGATACTTGAAAGTTTCAGATAGAACGAAAGAATCCATCCTAGAGAGAAGAATTTATAAAGATTGGCCTTGGGAAGGAACAAACCTATCTTCATGGTTCATGGTCCTTACATCCTTCACTCCAGCAAACCCACACGGAACCTTCACGTAGTTTTCTATACTGTCCATCACCTAACAGAAATATAATTGTTTCGGACGGTTTTTTTTTCAACTACCAGTTTGGCTACTTCCAAATAATGGGGATCACGAGTAGCTCTATACAAAAAGTATGTGCTTTCGATAAATTCTGGACGTAATGGATGCTCACCCCAATGAACTTGGAAGTCATGGGTGAAAGCCTCAGGTAAGAACTTATGCTTTTTCACAACTTGATACAACATTTCATGCGTTTCGATAGCTTTCCTCACGTCTCCTTTTAAAACCTCAAAATAAACTCATCATCAGATTCATGTTTCAAAAAAAAACCTGTAAACCGGGCCAGAAAGCGAGAAGTGCGTCCATGAACGACCGAGTAGCAACAGTCGGTCTATGCATATGAACATCAACAAACAACGGTCCTTTATGAACATAGCGCATAATAGCATCATAGTGCTGAAACGGGATACAGATGAGGTGAATCAGAATCAAGAAACTGACCTTATTAAAACGATCGAGGTACCCTTTATCACCCAATAATATATACGCTTTCAAACAGTATTCATAATAGGAATCGATGCCAGCTCCAATTCCACTTTCTGATAAAGCAAAAACAATGAGTATCAGAAACTTAAGGAGGATCTCTCCACTTCAGAGAGTTTAGGCTGACTTCCTTACCTCTGCGGACCCAATCTCCTGAGTGTACGTTGAGAACCGTTCCCATCAAATCTGAGCCTCTATGACGTTGTGCCCACAAAAAATCCATAGCTTTGTGAGCCTTCAAGAAGTTAAAATGATTTACTTGTCGTTTACGTGTCATACTTTTTGCTCATACACAGGATTTCCTGTCAAACGTGATAATGCAGCCATTTCGAGTAACATGGTACCACCACAAGCTGTGCAAGTATCCTTCTGTCTTTTCAAATACTCTAGCATTCCGTAACGTAAATTGATCTAAAAAAGAAAGAGAATCCTTGGATTATAACTTAGTCCAACATACTCGACTATATGGTATGCCAGAAGTTGTGTTGAATGCAGGCAGGAGCCTATTGGCTATATCAACAGCCATCTTTAGAAGCTGATCACTATACCATTCTAATCTAGTTGGAAATCGTGTTTTAACTAAATCTGCCATGATATGTCCTGGAATAATCGGATAGCATGCGAGAAAGTGTGAAGCAAGAGTTAACCTGACAGTAAACCACCCAGCACCCGAATGTTTGTTTCGAAAACAGAAACAACGATATCAGAATTGAATTGAACCTGCATAGAGTAAGACACTCTTTCACATTGAAAGAAAAAGTACCTGATCAACAACAAGGCGAACAGCATTTTCAAACTCGTCATATGCACCCATAACTACTAACGTATCCAAAGTATCAACCAAAGTTAAAGAAAAACTGTACACCAAAATTAAAAAAAAAAACAGTCCACGATAACATACTTTCCTAAACTGTCGTCGACATCTCCCCTGCTTGGAGTAATACCACGTATCCTTCCTCTACAAGAGAGTGGCATCAACTCATCTGCGGGAAACGCATGGTCCATATAAGACCGGTAGCCATGCATAAAAAGCTCATAAGCTTGTTTCCTATTGAGAAAAAAAGTTAAAAGGAAGTATCTTCACTTAACTCACTTCAACAAAGTTTTGTCAACATTAGTTTGATGACATATTCCCACTAATGAGAAGCAAAAGATTAAAAAAAAGCGAAGATCCATGAAAACGATAAATGTGATAAAATGTGAATATCTCTTTATAATAAATTAGCAATTTTTTAAAAGATTGCCATTTCTTTAATTATCTGAAAAAAAATTGAAATAGTTACCAGTTGAGCATAAAAGAGGAAGCTACAGAAAAGTAAAAAAAGAAGGTCTTTTAAGGAACATATGGGTCGATTAGAAAGATCGGGACAGGCACGCGCACACATTTGAACGCGACGCGTTGAGAGCTAGTTGGGAATTATCAAAAGGGCAAACACAAACAGAACTTTTTTGAACATATTATTGTTCTAATGAAAGTCGATACGAAAGAGAGAAGTTATAGCTTCAATTCATAGATCTTATAGCTGCAAATCATAGATATGTTATAGGTAATAATGACCAGTTTTCTAAAACGATAAGTGGTTCATTAAAATTTTATTTTTCCAAATTAATATGGTGCAACATCATTTTCAACCTATTCTGGCATTCTTCTAATCCAAGAAAGTTCAGAAGCTCGGTAATTGGTGGTCCGGTATGGCTGTCAATCAAGCTAATGCGTAGTGCTTGAAGAACTTTCGGATAAGGCAGCTTCACGGCTTCTCCTATGTTTTTCGCTGTTTGAACATCATATTTACCTGCAATTCTTAATCATCTAAGGTTAAATGATAATCATTACCAGTTGATAAAAAATAAGTTAAGATTGCTTCAGCTGTTTTTTCATCAAACTTGGCCAACAAATTATGAGATGAAGACGGTTGGGCAAGAAGCCATTTGAAATCTCCTTCAGTCAAAGAAGACAAAAAAGCAAACTTCTCCTCTTTATGTTTCAAAAACGTTATGATCTTAAACATTACAGGAAAAGTCAAGCAAACAAAGCGTCGATGAAACCTTGAAAAGTAAAGATTCATCAATCACATGGTGATTTGACTCGCGTAAGCGATGTTCTATGATTTCAAACAAATACTGATCTGGAGAGTTTCTAAACGCTAACCGACTCATGTTGGCTAGACAATCTATGTCTAACTGAAATAACGAGTTCTGATAATAACTGATTGAGCTCTTAACTTGTAAATTTCGCTTTCCCAGAAGAGATTCGTCAAAGTTTTGGATCATATCTGATAAGGAATACAACCGATTAGAGTCATGATTCCGAATGCCACTTCCATTGCGAATCTTAATGGAATGAATACATAATTTTGTGAGAACGTACCAGTAAGTTCAGAATAGCATCTGGTAAAGCTCCTAACTCTTTATCATAATAATCTACGAATGCATCTTTGTCTCTTTTCGAAAGCTTCTTATTTCCATCTCGTGTTATCAAAGAAAGATGAACGAATTTGGGGGGAGACCAATTGAAAGCTCTTTACAAATATTTTTTAAGTGGGTTTGTGATTAGAAATGAACCTATAAAGCAATGTATGTTTCCCCGTACTGCTTAACCATTCCAGACCACGAATGACATGAGAAATTTCCATAAGCCTGGATATAATGATAGAAAGTAAGAAGATCTACCAAACCTATCATCTATTACATTCGCCAGATGATATGTTGGGAAACCATCCGACTTAAGAACTATCATATCACTCTCATCTAAAGTCTGAGTAATGGAGCCAAAAACTTTATCCTGAAAATGGAGTCGTACAGCCAAATACAAACATTAACTATAACCTCGAAAGATACATCCTGCTTATCCATCCGAAATCGGACAACGTGTTTCTCACCACAGTCGGCTCTCCTTTTTGAATCACTAGCATCCAAATTCAAACACTTTCTGTCATATTTGGGAATAGCATTGCGACGAGCAGCATCTTTGCGAAGTAAAGAGAGCCTCTGAAAAAGACATAGTTCTCGAAACCTTAATATAAAACACCTCTTCACTACAGAAGCATCTGTATGCATGCTTGGATTCAATTAGTTGCTCCACTCCCTGTTTATACTCTCCTAAGCGTTCGGATTGATTATATGGACCATAACTTCCCCCTTTTCTTGGACCTTCATCTTCTCTAAGTCCATAATGGTGTAGAACATTATGAATCTGTGTAATCCAATCCTGTCATGGCTATTTTTTTCGAATGTCTATACCTGATCAACACTTGATTTTATGAGCCTTGCCTGATCCGTGTCTTCTATACGGAGAATGAAAGAACCTCCGTGATGTTTAGCAAAGAGGTAATTGTATAAAGCAGTTCTCAAACTTCCTAAATGAAGATTTCCTGTTGGACTTGGTGCAAATCGTACCCTCATTTTCTGGAATTCATTCAAAGTAAAAAGCTCCTTTTCGTTGTACTTAGACTTAGAACATCAATGATAAATGCCTTGAACAGTTAGTATAATGAACCGAAGGCTTTGTTAAGTCAAGCAGCAACTCTATATAATTAAAAGTTTAGCTGTAATTGCGTATTTTGCGTACTTTTCGATCGTTGATGGCAGCACCAGTCTCAGAGGAATCCATTGTCCTATTCTACACTTTATAAATAGTAATTCCTTTCTGTAAACTTTCTCTCAACGTTTTCACTTGACTGATAAAGAAAAAAATGAGAAAGCAACTACGAAATTAGACGAAAGTCATGTTCCTAGCATGTATGTTGAGAAAGCAGTTGAGGGAAGCGTAGTAGGTCCATGATATGTGCAGACAAATGGAATGAACAGCTATAGAACATGAAAGTAAAACTCCTATCAAAGTTTGCTGCGTAAAATCTGAATTTTTTTTCAAAAGGAAGAAGTTTGTTCGTACCATATGTTTCTAAGCTGGCAAAAACTGTAGAAAATTGTCGTATCTTAGTGAGAAGCTTGACAATGAGTTCTATATTCAATAAGTACAAAATAAATATTATTCCGAGCAAGATGGTTCTGATGAGCGAAAATGCCTAGATTCTACTGTGAATGGTTTAATTGAATTAGGATCCTACATGGTATACTATGAACGGTCTAAGTGAAAGATGCGACCTCAAGTATTTTGTAATATACAGAAAAAAGACGGCTAACATTCCGAAGGAGAATGTTAGAAAGGCAACAGCGAAGTCAACCAAACGAACTCCACATCCTGAAGAGTATTCAAGCCTTCACCAAAAAACTACTACCTTTGAGAAGATATGTAAAATAAAAAGCATTAATAATGACTGTAAGAAAGGCTGCTACGTGAATGGCAAACTAAAAAGAACTATGTTAGCATTTCGAAGTTCCTTTCAAATTTTTACGATCAAACTACAACTCAGCAAGTAGTTTACTCTCCCTTCGTCGTATTCAGGGGAAGACTCTTCACCTTCGTACGAACTTTCAGATCCTTGCTTGATGAAAGTTTCTGACCGATTTCGTGATAATGACATGTACTCGAACAAGACACTGAAATATAAAAAATGAAATGATCATTCAGAGATGTTTTTTCTTTGTTGAGAAGAATCGAAACAAGAGTTTCGGAAGTACAACGAGGACTAATTGATTTCAAGAATTTTAAACTAAAAAAAACTTAGATAATGGAGTTGGCGAGAGTGCTCATCTATTAGTTTGTCGATTCGAACAATTAAAGCTTTCGTCGTGTTGGATAAAGACCCTCAAGCAATTTCAACGGCAACAACATCAGAAGGATGAACAAAGGCAAATATGATAGAGCAGCCTTTATTGTAGTACTCACTATTACTCAATTCATACCAGATGGATGATCATTGTCACATACTTAAAACACTGGGTATATGAATATTGAACCATGTCCTGATTGATCGTATGTTCTCCAGAATATGATTTTCAACTCAAATATAGAACAAGTTGAGGATGGATTTTTTCAGGAAAGCTTTAGAGAAAAACAACCATCAAGGTAAATAAAGCTTTAATGATAATTATGTGTTGAGTTCCAAGAATAGTTTTTCCAAAGAGTAACGCAGCTGAGGCAGTTCTAACAAGAGTTAAGAACAGTTCCAAGAATTACAGTTATCATATGTATGTTTGTTTCGGTGTTCCTGTCTGAGAGAAAACGTTAGAAAGATCTCAAGAGTAGAAAGACGGGCCTTACAGAGTTCGAGAAAGAATGGTGGGTACAAGCAACTGTTGTTGCAACTCCTGTTTTGAAGGCTGAAAAGAGGTTTCCATAAGTTTTTATTGTGTTCCTTAGAATATCGTTATCTACAGTTTTTCTTGAATCTTGCACGTTTTCTGATTTTCCAAAAATGATATAACGTTGTCTACAGCCATATTGTTTCGATTTGGCCTTAATGCTGATGCACGCTTTGTTCTATCAAAAAGTTAATTTCTGGATGGTAACACTTGTAACACAACAGAGCCTAGGAGATAATTTAATTTGTGAAACACGACAGATTTTATAAATACTTTTCAAGAGAGTAAAAATTGTCATATGCTTCGTTTCCGTTCAGCCATGTAGTCATCTGTTAATTTTCGGTTTGAGCAGTTTCCTACCTATTCAAGCTTTGTTTATTGTTTGGAAGTTTACGTTGTTCTTTCTTCACCCCTTTTTACTTCTAGAAGGTATAACTCCAATTTTCTTTCCTTTAAAGATTCATTAAACTATCGGGCATGAGAGAGGAAATGCTACTCTTCGTGAGAACTGATGTCTTAAAGTGAAGGAAGGAGAAATGCGTTTCCGGAAGACTCTCTTAAACATCTCTACTCTCTTGACGTAAAACTAAGAGAAGTAAGATGCAAGACTTCAAAAGTGTTATAGCTGAAATGGAATCCGTATTGAGTGTATGAGCTTTGACCAGAGGAGGTATGAAGGTGAAAAGGATATCCGTATAGAGTCGTCACTCAAAGCTTCCAGCTCGCCATTATAAATATTCTTCATCTAATAAGAAGAAAATAACAACTTCCAAGTTTTCTGAGATTCAAAATTTTTTTTGTGTTGTCTCATGAAATTGGTGTTTTTCATTAAAACTTGTCAAATTCTATAACTCTATTGGCTTCTAAATTAAAAATTCTATTCTTCTCCCACCATCGGAATTCTTTCAGCGAATGAAGAATGTTTTGGATCTACCAGAAATCTCATTTCGACAAGAAATTCTAAAATCAGTTTCATAGAGCTTTGCCAAGAAATTTCCTCATCTGCCCGTTGTGTGATTATAAAATGTCATATAAACTGTTAAAGCTTCATTATGCTCTTTTGAGTTCATCTAGTTCTCATTCTTCTCATTTTCTTTTTGCTTCTACTCCATATTCTTCAGTTTTTTTAAATTAGGTAGTGTTTGTTTTTTACGTCTTCCTTATTCGGATGCTTAAGCTAATATTTTATTACGTATGACTCCTTTTTCATATTCGAACTCTGGGGGAAACGTTTATAGTTCTAACTCCTATTGAAGTGGCATGTTCACTGTTCGAAACATACTTGTATAGATTGGCAAAGCCGCGATATTCTTCTATTCATCGAGCATTTCCTCAATTCATAATTTGAACTTTAAAATATATTTTCTTTTACAAATTATGCTGCAAACGCAAACTTCATTTGCATTTTTACGAAAAAAATACGTTTATGCCAAAAAAAAGTATGATTCCTTGACATTTTCATCCTCATAAGATAATGAAAACAGTAACTGTTTGTTTCCAAATATGGCAGGAAATGAAAAAAACATGAAAATCTGGTAACTATCGGCTTTGCATGTTCTTCTCAACTTCCGCAAATAAAACTTGGAGTCGTTCCATTTTCTTCTTATATTCCATTAAAAGCTTTAGCAACTAATCAATTTTCATCAAAGTCTTCTCATATTATACTCGGCTTCTTTTTTTTTCCAATTCTGATTTTTGGTTTTGACAATTTATATTTTCTTATTCGCAGTACGTGCTCTTCATGTTCTTCACATTTTGAACAAAAGAAAATTTATTCGACACACGCACAGCCGGACAGCAACAGTTCACTCCCAAAATGACGTCACCGCAACGTTCCCTTTTGGATCATATAGACCTGTTCATTTATGTACGTGAAAAGGGATGAAAATAGAGCTGCTCATGTCTACTTATGACCAATTCAATTAATTTACTTTTTTTTCAATTATCCTTAAGTTACTAAGACACAAAACTAATATATTGAACTCTGAGAATATGTTTTTGTCTAGGAGGAAGAAAGGAGTTGAAGAGTTCCACCTGCTTTAGAATTGTTGTTAACCATACATACTATACTTTCGCCTTGAAAAAACACAATTGCTCCACGTCGTTGTTCACCAACAACCCATTTACCCGGCTAGTCTTCTTCAAACATAACTTGAATCTTTTTTTGCTCTGGTTTGAATAAAAATGTTGGAAATAAGCTTGTTTAGTGTCTTTTCAGCTTGGTCTTTCATTGTCATCTCAGAGTATCGCAATTCCTTCTTGTCTTTCTCAAAAGTTCACTTTCACCTTCTCATCTCTTTCTTACTAAAAAAATCGTTTTGAATTTCCTAGAATTTGTCTGAAACTTCATATATATTACGTTTTATTGCTTGGGTGGTGCTGAAAGGGTTTTTTCCTTCTTAAAAACCAAGATTTTTTCCGTTTCGCTTGCCGAATAAGGAGAAATGCTTGCTGCGTATGCTGAGCTCAAACAGATTTATATTATAAACGTCACATTAATACTTGGTGTGTTACAGATAAATGTATGCTGGTTACACATTGGAAGACACCTGGGAAAAAAGTCAAAGATGAGAATCGTACTGTTTTTGATTTCAGGTAAAATTCACTAATATATCTTCATTTTATTGTGACCCGTTTGATACAATAGAATGAATCAACGTCCAAAAAATACGAAAGGAAAAAGCTCTCTAGAGCGGAAAGTGTTGAGACATTCTATGTTTAAAAATTGTATTTTTTTTAACACATTACTGATTCATTCATTCATTCACCCAACTTTTCAGTATTTTCAACAGCCTCAGCTTTCCGAACATGTCCTTCTTCATGCACAACTTCTTTTTATCATTCATTATACTCCATACTAGGCACTCGCCACGTTAATGCTCTGAGAGCTCCATTCCATGAGATAATGAGAACAGAAGAAGATGCTCAAACATTATATCGCAAAGCGAAATGGACATGCTTGTATATTTTATGACTTCTGTATGAAGTAAAGTGAGTTTTTTTTAGCAGCGTCACTCGCCTAGATTCCTGTCTGAAGCGTTGCCCGTCATCTTTCCAAAAATCTGCCATTCTGTCTTCTTTGGCGCATTTTAATGATTATTGTGCTTTATTGAGGAAACCCACACGAGGTAAGCTTCTTTTTCTAGTATATTCATTGTCTCAATCTTTCAGCCGTCATGAATTATTTCACTTGTGAACGGGAACACTTGAGAAAAGTTCAACAGAACTGTGAAGAAGTTTCTGTTTCATATGCATCAAATTTTAATGAAATATGCAGGTTAACAGTTCTTTCTATACTCCAATCTGGTTTTTTTTTTTTTAGAATTTTGGAGAATTACAGAAAATGTTATACAACCCAGAAGCATAACTGCACTGCTGATGCATTAGAGGTTTCCCAGAACCCCGACCCAGTATGTTAAGATTAATTCTTTCAGATCAAAGAGAGAATGGATGACTCATTGATGAAGACGTTTGAGACTTTATTGAAAATGAACGCTAACCATTTCAAAATTCCATCAAAATGTTCGGTTGGCCTGCGTAGACATCGTTTAAGACATTTCGAATACGATGATGAGGAAGACAATGCAGATTACAGCGAAAGCGATGTTTGTTGGGAGAATATTCAATATACACAGGCTACGTTTTCAGGATGATGGAGAGAGCACTTATAATTCACCATATGAACAGAACTTGAATACATTGGAAATGCGTAGTACGGAATCGAGCAAGACTTTACAGTCCACAGAACACACTGTTCCGTCTGACACAAAAGATCCAATAATATATTCTACAACTACTATCACATCTTTTCCCGACAGTAATGTGAAGAAGAAACATTCTCTCACTTTAGAATACCGTTACGATGCTGAAGAAATGCAAGAGAGTCAGAAGGAAGAAACCACTTATAATGAAGAAACACATAAGTTATCTCCACGACCACGCTGGATTGGTGATGTGCCCTCAACTGCTTCTATAGAAACAACAACTCATCAAGAGATTATTATTCATCGCGAGATGTCACCTATATCTCGTTTAGAACACAATTCAACATTTCATCATTTTTGTTCACTATTTTCCTCATTTCTAGCTTTAACGCTTTTTCTTCTCTTCTGAGATGGCTAAGAAAAGATTCTTAATTATTACAGGTAGTAGTTAACAATAAAGACATTATTTCACTCTAACTTCCCTGAAACTGCATACCGTAGTAAATGAGTGGAACACTCTCACTGTAATAGATCTTAATATAGGAATAATAAGCAGGGTTCTCCCTTTCCCATGATCAAACCATCAATCAGTTTGATAAGTAAGGATTTCTATCAACAAAATCATTTTTTTCTGGTCCCTAGAAGAGCCGCTCTATGAATGGGTTCGTGTTCGATTATCGAACGAGAAATATCCTAGTCGAGTGGTGAAAGAATGAGAATTAGGATGATCTTCATGTGTGATATGACAGTTTGAAGATTTATATCACTGATTTGGGACATATGCCACCTGCTAGTTAAGACCCCTAGTAGGTTTCTCTTAGTGGAATTGGACGCCAGCCAGCAAAAAGCATTCATTCCACTGACTACATACTTTAAAAAAAAACAACGAAGAATCTAAATTTTGACGCTCAGTGCGTAAAAAGCGCGCGGCCGTCGACTTGTTTTTTTGCGAGCTGGCGTCCAACTCTATGTGTAGACCATTTCCGAGTTTTTCGCGATGGATAAGTTGGCTAATACTCTTCTTTTACAGATTATTTCGAGACGTTTTATATTAAGTTCAAGACCAAGTTATACTATTGGTTTTGCATTCTGTTTGGGTACTCCATTTCGGTCAACATTCTCAAAGTTCAGTTCGAAACAACTGAAGAAAAATTTCAAGGTTTAAACCTGTTAAGTATATTCAAACCATCAGTGTTAGGCTGAGCTCAAGCAAAGTAATAAACTAATGTTCGCTTCAAATACAAATAACGAAAAAGTATTGGAATGGAAAAAGGGAGATAAGTAGAACGCTTCGTGCGAAAGAGTTGTTGACTATCACATTCAGGGTACCGTATCTGGCTTTCTCCAAGACATTAGAAAAGATTGAGGATGAAAGTTCCCGGTATTTTCAGTGCGATCTATATTTCACTATTCTTTTATGTTTCAGACTGAAAATTATTGAAATTCTCTCAAAATTCTTTGGAAAAGTAATAGATCTCTCTCCTAATGATTTAACACCCTGTGTCTACTTGTGTGTCAACCAATTAGGTCCTGCTTATGAAGGCTTAGAATTGGGAATTGCTGAGAACTCTTTAATTAAAGTAAACTCCGACATATTATGTGATTAAATCAGGGAAGTTCTAGGCAGTTGCACAAGCTACTGGTAGAAAGATGGACAAAATTAAAGAAGATTTGGCTATAAAAGGAGATTTAGGTTTTTTGATGTGTTATATATATTGAAGCATGTTCTTGTCAGGTATTGTTGCTCAACAGTCCCGCACTAATCAAAAAATGCTATTCAAGCCTGCACCTTTAACAATTCAAGCAGTTTTTGCAAAGTTGAATCAGATTGCTAAGCTATCGGGAGCAAATGTAGAAGTGAAGTTCATGAAGTACAAACTTTACGCTTTTAGGCTATGAACAAAAAAGTAGAATTGATTCAATCTTTGCTAGTCGCGTGCAGAGAATCAGAAGCTCGTTTTCTTGTTCGATCCCTTGGAGGTTCCGTTTCTATGAAATTAGCAATCTATTGTAACTCGTAATTGAAGGCAAGTTGAGAATTGGGTTGGCAGAACAGAGTGTACTAGTAGCATTAGGAAATGCTTTCACAAATCAAAAGATCTCTAAAGAAGGTAAAAACTGAAACAAATTCACACAGCAAAAAAAAATCATCTTTATAGGTTTGAAACTCTCCTCTTCAAAGCTCGATGAGATGAAAGCTAACGATGTGCTTGTACTTAAAACGACATATTGGTTGGAACATGTGTTTCTATCATTACTTTACTTTTCTTTTCAGTCAATGTCCTAATTATGACAAAATTCTCAAAGTAGCCCTGGAAGAAGGATTAGAAAACATCTCTGAAAAATGCAAACTAACTCCCGGTATTGTTTTTTTTCCGATGCGTTGTTGATACCGATTTCAGGAGTTCCATTAAAGCCGATGCTAGCTCATCCAACCAAGGGTATATCCGAAATAACTCGAAGGTTTGGAGAGTCAGAGTTCGCCTGCGAGTGGAAGTATGATGGTGAAAGAGGACAGGTAACAGAACTTCAGTTTTGAATTTTACCAACAGTGTTCAGGTGCATTACAGTACCAATGGAGATGTTCATATTTACAGCCGAAATCAAGAAAACAACACTTCAAAGTATCCTGATATAATTGAAAACGTCAGTGTTCCACCCCAGGATTCTATTTCATTGTTTTCATTCTCAGATTCGTCAGTGTATGTCTGAAGAGGTTCAAAGTTTTATCGCAGATGCGGAAATCGTTGCTTGGGATGTGGAGAAAAAATCCATCCTTCCTTTCCAAGTTCTAACAACTCGTAAAAGAAAGGTAGTTGAAGATATCATTTTGTTCATTCTCAACTTTCTCGATAGAATGCAGGAGATTCTGAAATCAAAGTTAAAGTTTGTGTGTTCTTGTTCGATCTGCTCTACTATAACGGCGAACCCTTGGTAACCAAATCGTTCCGCGAACGTAGAGAAACGCTAAGAAGCAACTTTAAAGTAATACCATGTTCATTCTATTTGTTTATGGTTCTCGGTTTCAGACGATAGAAGGGCTTTTTCATTTCGCAACTGATCTAGATTCAACAGATACAGATGAAATCAATGTATTCTTGGAAGAAGCAATAAAGGTTTGCGATGAGAGGTGATGACTGAAAATTTTGTTCCAGGGTAATTGTGAAGGACTCATGGTTAAAACGTTAGATGAAAATGCTACATATGAAATCGCCAAAAGGTCTCACAACTGGTTGAAACTAAAAAAAGATTATCTGGATGGTGTCGGTGATACCCTTGATCTTGTTGTGATTGGAGCGTTTTATGGAACAGGTGAATTGATTAACGGAAGCCTGAGAATCTGATTTGGTTCTAGGGAAAAGAACTGGCGTTTATGGAGGGTATCTTTTAGCCTGCTATAATCAAGCAGGTGAAGAATATCAAACCATTTGCAAAATTGGAACAGGGTTTTCTGATGCAGATCTGAAAGTTCAGCATGAATTGTTATCGCATCATATAATCGAGAAGGTATACATATTTGAGAGTTTCATGGTAAATGCTGATGACATTTCAGCCTAGATCATATTATGCTTTTGATGAGAGCCTGAAGCCTGATATTTGGTTTGATCCTGAAATAATTTTCGAAGTGAGTTATTCATGCTTGTGGTGTGTGAATGGGTGAAATTCGACAGGAAATTAGTTCTAATTTCAAATCGATCCCAATCCCTATGCTTGATCAGAGATTGAGAGACCGGAACAATATTATTTCCTATGTTCTTCCGATGTTCTTATTCTATTTTCAGGTAAAATGTGCTGATCTCTCAATTTCTCCTCGGCATTTGGCCGCAAAAGGCCTTGTTGATAGAGAAAAAGGTATTTCTCTCCGCTTCCCCAGGTTCTTGAGGATTAGAGACGATAAGAAAGGGGAAGATGCCACAAGTGCCGAACAAGTTGCTTCAATGTATAATAACCAAGATCAAATCAAAAACCAAGTATCCGAGAAAGTAGAGGATGCTGATGAGTTCGAATATTAAAAGTCAAATGATAACGAGTGTAATACGGATATGTAACGGTTATGTTCTTTTTCTATAATGCGATAGTATAAGCTTTGAATTTCCTGTTAATGCAAGTAAAACATTTTTCGTTTTCTTTGTTGTATGAACAAATGGGTTAGCTCATCCTATACCTTCTGAGATTAGGAGCTCATAAACAAATCGTTTAGAAAGTGATTGCAAACTACCTAACTCAAACTGGATTATAATAAACAAAGTTGGTCGTTTCCAGCACTTCGTTCATAATTTCTCCTTTTCAGGTGTGCCTGCAGCTCATTTAGAGCCTCCAGAGGATCAGAGAAGAAGGTTTGAAATTGAGTGCGAGTTTGTACAAGCGTTGGCCAATCCTCATTATTTGAATTGTTTGTTGTATATTTTTATTAGCGATATCATACATCTATTAAAGACTTAGCTCAAAGAGGACATTTCAAAGAGGAGCACTTCGTGAACTATTTGAAATATCTTTTGTATTGGAAAAGACCAGAGTACGCTAGGTATTATCATTTAACTCATCTCTTATCACATTTTTGTATTATTTTACTAACAGAACTCTCAAGTATCCCCAGTGTCTTCATTTTCTTGAAGCTGTTCAGGAGCCAGAGTTCCGAGAGGCAATTCAATCAGGTTCGATTACATATTAAAATGAGATATGAAGAATCCTTCTAGGAGCGCCGGCTAAATTTATAGAAGATCAACAAGTTCTACAGTGGCAGTATTATCTCAGGAAAAGACAAAGACTCTATGTATATCGTGAAGTTCTATATTGATTTTTTCTCTTTCTCTTTTTAAGGAACAAGCAGGAGTTGTTGAGACCGATATGGCAATCGATGATGCCATGGATGAAGACTTACCGAAAACCGAATGAATTACTTACCCAAACCTTCTATATTTTGTATGTTCCGCTAAGTACAAACTTAAGAGCATTTCTATAGGTTTTTTACCGTTTTGATGTCTTTTGGTTTATGTAATGACGAAAACTCTGTTGATCCTCCTTCTTATTGTGAATCTTGTGTAATTCTCGCAAAGGAGTTTGAAAATAAAACCACTCGTGTTCATACGGTTTGTTACAAGCATTTTCTTAAAACAAGACATTTGGTTCAGAAATCCGAGTCAGAAGTTTTGGACGCGATTCAGAACATTTGTGATTCTATGCTCTTATATAAGGTGAGAATAATCCATGTATTTCTCCTAATACTTGTTCAGATTCATAAAGAGAAACATGGTTTGATAAGATTTTCCAAAGAAGAAAGCGAGACTATGCAGGTCTTGAAAAATCTGCGATCTAAAGGAGTTAAGGTAGTTTTAGAAGTTTCTAATCCCTAGTTTCAATTCTCTCAAAACGTTTCCTCATTCATGTCCACGAAACGCAACAAAAGTTTTGACAAGTTAATTGGCTAATGCCCTTTCCGATACCAGTCCAGATGAATAATGCAAAACCTGGTTCATGCCGTATGATTGTCCCGTGAGTCGTTTGGCGGTGTCATCTCTATCCCAATTATCTTCATCCCCTTGTCTTTAGTGAACTAGTCTTCCGTTGAGGCAAAACGAAAATGAAGAGTAACTAATTCACTGCAGTTAGGTTTGATAATAAGGGCTCATTGCCTAGATAACTGAGCAAAGGAAATTGTGCTTCAAAAACATTTTTTGAAATCCGGTATTGTTGAGTTTACTCTCTAACTAGTTTTATCTAAATGCTTCTATAACATTCTCTCTTGTAAACAAATTAGTTGATATCGTATCTTTTCGCAGCTCCGAGAAATAGCTTGAACACTGAGAACTTCAATAGATTAGGTCCCTGTCTGTGTAATGTGCGGACTGTTTGTAGAAAAATCCGAAGTGGTTTGATTGTTGAAGTCCTGTCTGGTATTATTATGATGTTATAATGGACTTCTCGCGCCTCTGGCTATTGCTGAACCAGTTTCACTTGACTATCCGTCTGCGTCTCTTTTACATAGAGCTTATTTTGCTTATGGCTTTCCGCTCCATCTGTCGCGAATGTTGTTTTTTGTTAGACTGTCAATTATGGTATGGTGCAATTTACTTGTTCATCAATTTGTGTGGTACAGTAAGCGTAAAAGATATGTCCTGAATCCGGGAGGTTTCTGAGGAGTTTTGTGATAATTGGGAGTGTTTGAAAACCTTCCATGCGATTTTGGAAGGCCGTCCTTATTACAGGCATTTTTTTGTATAGAACACTAGTCTATTTCTTTCGATTCTCTTCCGGGATAAAAGAAGCACTAATTGACTTGACTTTTTCCAATCTAGTCATTTTTCCCAGTTTCTTTTTGAAAAGTGCAATGTTTGCAGGTAGATTTGGGGTTGCCTGAAGATATGTGGGATGCTGTTGGAGTAGAAATTCAGTTATTAAAACAACGGTGTGAACTTATAATTGCCGAATACGAGGATGATATGATTGAATGGTTCTTATCTAATCATAAACTCAGTTTAGTAGTGAGTTTTTCCCAGCTTTTAGAGAAAACAGTTTTTATAAAATAATAACTCGTGATTACTTGAACGTTTACCCGTTATCACGAGTGGTTTTAAATAAACAATTATGCGCGGGAGTGCATAGAGTTAACAAGTCGTTTAAACAACTCATTCAAGGATTTTCTCTGTCGACAACGTTTCTTGGAAGATCGAAAAGCAGATATGTCATGCCTATCAAGTCATTCGAATATATATGAGCCTAAAGAAGATTTGTGAATCACTTTACTTTGTATTCATTGTTCAATTAGAGTTTGTTCAAATAAAATTCCAAGTCACTGATTGGAATCATACGATCCACCTTAGGTCAAACGTTTGATACTTTGATTTCAATATTTGTCTAGGTACTGATCTTATATGCCAGAGAAACAGACTGCTCTCCATCAAACCGGCTGAATTTTCTTATTTATTTGTGGCTCTAGGATGTTTTGCCGTAGTATAGGAGAGTAGTGAATAAACCTAAAACCGGCTTAGCCAGTGAAATTATTTCTGAATTGTAAGTACACGCAGCTCGTGACATGATGAAGGATGAAACAGTTTTAGAGGATACAGCTGGGAACACATCGAAACGAGATTCAAGCTGATTTTTCTAAACTCATAGTATTCATTATTTCGAATCGAAGCATAGGTGCTTATGATGTTGTTGCATTTTAGGTTATGAACCTGTTCTCATGTTGTTTTCAAATTTCAAACGCTGACACTAACCCCAACCTGACATCAGTTGCAATAACATAATAACGAAATTCATTTCCTTAGATGGCACTATGGTAGGTTGGTGAAACCAGTTCCCTCATTTCTATAATGATTCAAAACGAATGTACCGTATTACAGTTTTTGACTTATTATTGACAATAAAAGTGTTTGTTGCATTTATAAGAAGTAGTAGAAAGAAACGTTATTGATTACTAAGTAGGTGTTAACTTAAAGGAGAGTTAGGAAGAATGCTGCTGGGTGCTGGCGTCAGTTAAATCGTTATGATGTTATGACGTGTTGATTACGTGCTTTATTCAAATAAGTGCAGATAGTACACGGATAGTCATTTTAAAATTCGTTCAATGAACAATTTTTCATCATGATGAATTGAGATCCCCGTTACACCGGTTTTGCATATTTGTACGTTTGCCAGGAACCTCTGGTCAGTTGGCTAATCGGAGACTGTTTGAATGATCAGGTATGACTCGTTCGAGAATCAGCTGAGCGAGGAGTCTCATGTGCGGGACAGCTCAAAGCAGCTTGAAGAGTGTAAACATAACGAATCTAAACGTAAAATCATCAAGTTATCAGCGCCTGAATGAGTAAAGAGATAAAAAGAGAGATGAGAGAAGAGAGAGAGAACAGTTTATCTGTAATTCTCAAAATTGACCACAATGTGTACCTTGTGACTATACAGGCGGCGAATTTGCATGTCACGAAATGCTCTCAACACACCTGAAGCTTTAAGCTTACAACTTGAGCCGTTATACTACGAAGCGAACGGACGTTTCTGAAACAGTTTGTTTGTAGATTTACACTAAACGATGTAAGCTCTAAAGGAATAATATATTCAAAACTTGAACATTGATTTTGTTTGTTCCTCATCAAATGATTTTCAGAATACTCTTTTAATTTACTCAAAACATGCTCGAAATGACGCTTTCTTCACGCCTGTCAGATCTTGAGAAATCAAGAAAGTTGTTTTTTCAAGCGCATTGTTTAATTTGAAGGAAAAATTTGTTTGTTAAAGCTCATGGCACATCTGAAAACAGCTTGAACAAATTCAAAGAAAATGAATAGAGATCTATTGATATATTTATGTATAGTATTTACATATAAAACATTCTAGAACACAATAAAGTAGAGAGAGTTTTTTTTATAGGAGAAGATGAACCGAATTGGAACCGAATGTCAGATCTTGTGAGGTAGTTAGTAGATGGAACGACAATGATTATAAGGATTGCTTAACTATTATTATTATTATTATTTCTTTTTCTTCTGATACCCTGACAGCGAATGTTTGGAAACACATGGACAGAAAGTCAATACGTAGAAAACATGGCGGTAACCTCAATTTAAACATTTTTTTGAAAAGACGAAGAAGAAGCAAAGGAAAGAACGGGCTAACAAAGAATCATGATGGAATATGACAGGAGGAAGCTTCTCGTAGCTTCTGATGATCTGTTTCGGACTTGATGAAGTAGCTGAGAATGTATTATTATGAAAACAGCTTACATCGAACATAATGTGACAAGAAGAACAAAGTTTAGAAAAACTAGAATAGGAGGAAGAGGGAGAAAGATCGTCGGTCATTTTTTACGGCTAATATTGGAACATTGTTTTGCTTAAAATAAAAATATATGTCTGAAACTACATGAGAACCGAGATGAATAATCAGGGTAGATGGCATTGTTGAACTTCATAGAAGCTAGAGAACATGAACTATCTAGAGAGATTCAACTAGTGAGTCTCCGAGTATTTCCACTTTGTTCTTATCCAGAAAGACCTCATTTTGAAAAGACTACATTGATTGCTGATTAATAGAAGGCATCATTCCAATAGCTGCCATTCCGCTCGGTCCAAGCAGAGCTGCATATCTTTTCCACATGAGGTCAATACTCGGGGTGTTTGCTGCTGCAGCAGACGGTGCCCTGAAAAAGTAAATAATTACATATTTCAAAATGTGTCTATCGTATTATAGTCAAGTAGTTCATAACGGTCGAATGACTTCGAACCACTCTACTAGTTAAAAAGCGGAAAGTAATATTGTACTTGGATTTGCCAAAATTGGTAATATATAAATGAAGTTATGGAGGTAGAGGATGAACTAGATAGCATTTTTTTGTACGAAGCTTTGATAATATAATCGACTTTGCTGGTACAAAATTGTGGGAAAACTATAAATGAAGTAATTCATTAGAAGTTTTATTCTCTGGTTTTCTGGATGCGGCCTCTTTGTTGCTTCAAGCGAATCACAACCGAAATAGAGCATCAAATTGGAAAATCTGCCCGAAACTATCGCAAAAATCTTTTTTTTTTTCCATCAACGTTTGTTAGTCGTCTACTATTGTACAGAAATTCATAATTTAGAACAAATTTTAGGACCGGATCAAAAACTAGGAACATCTAGATTTCGAGTAGAAGTTTTATGAAAAAAGCTTCAACAGGTTAATTACCGGATAATGGACTAGATCGTACCTTTGAGGTCTTCCTTCTCTCAAAGTCCAGTTACGAACTTTGGCATTATTCTTCAAATGACTGAGCAACAGCTTCGCTTTTGCCAATTGGCTCTCTTCAGCCAGTTGATCCCACTTGAAATATCTCATGGTTGCTTCAACAACAAGACGAATCTGAAAAAAAAATGTGTTACTTTCTATGAAACATCCCCTCCTTTTAGTGTGAACAGCAAAAGTTTTTGACCTTGAGAAAGAGAGTTTAGAATTGAGATAAGCAATAAGTACAGTAGATTTCAGGTTAGAAGAACCGTTCTTGTTCAAATTGAAGATACGTTCGAAATTCAGGTCTCAAGGTACTTTTCAAATTAAGTACAATCATCATTCTGAACTCAGAGAGAAATATATGAGAGATAGGGAGATGAGAGAGAGAGAGAGAGAGAGAGAGAGAGAGAGAGAGAGGTTTCAAGTTGGACCATTGATCATTTTTTATTTCCCTTCTCAATTGATTCTCTTCCTCAAAGTATTTCTTTTGTACTTTCAAAGGTTCATTAAAAAAAAAAAGATTCCTGAAAATTACTTACTTTTGGCAACTGTCTGGACAAAAGATGAGATGCTGTTTCTCCATGAAATGTTCTCAAGCTAATTTGAACATTGCGTAGTTCATCATCGGTAACTGATTCTCGTAACATTTGCCATGCAAAAACCTGAAATAGTTTTTGAAATGATGAGCTTGGAGGGTTAGAAACAAGTTTTCAAAACTTTCTTAGAGCAGTCTTTCTAATATATATTTTTTTTTTTTTACAATTTTGAGTTTGTTACATCTTAGCTGAAAGACACAACGTATGTTCTTTGCCATTTTTGTAATTTCTTCAATACTCTTCCCCCACATTTGAAGTTGAAGAGATAGTAAGATAGGAAGAGATGGTGAAAGAGGGAAGTCTTTCAGGATCGGGTTTTGAAACATGTACATCACAACATCGGAAATTCCTCATTCTCGACCACACTCGACAAAACATCAAAACAGTCCGTCCAAAACTGGTTAGAGAAAAATACTTGGATCACTACTGGTATTTGCCATTTTTTCCGTCAAAAATCATCCAAAGAGTCCAGAAATATAGAGAGAGTCAGGAATGATATACAATAGCCAGAATGGAACGTGGTAAAAGAGATGTACAATTCCAACAGGAAATACCGGATTCCGGGCGGAAAGAGGAAAAAAAGAGGGTTTCAGACCGGATGCCTCACATGAAGAAGAGTCAGATGGGTTTCGTTACGCTAGCAATATCTTTTTCTTCACCTTTTCGATGTGATAAGCTGCTCATGGAAAAAAAAAAAAAGGCTTTCCCCCTTAGTAACTCTAGAAAAAAACACTTCGAATTTGTAATGATTGTGGAAGAAAGTTTGTTAAACAACGTGTCAGTTTTCTCGCCGAAATGCGTAATATGGACATTTCCCACGATCCTTCCTCTTAGAGAGTCTTCCAAATTTTCTTTTAATAAAAATATTATGAATAACAACTTTCGTTTCTTTTTCAACTATACAATTGGCTTCTTCTTTCTGTTACAGTTTTTATGAAATTGTCTCAAATGTCCCCAATATTCACCTCTTACATTTTCACTGGAAGCTCTCTTTCTTTCTCTCTCACTCACTTGGTGTTGCCGTTTACCAAAATATTTGGTTAGGAGCTGTTCCATGACTCTCTCTCTCTCCCCTAGTGTGCCAGAAGAAAAACAGGTATCCACCACCTTCTACATACCAATCGCCTATCTCATCGTACATGCTCTTGAATCTCTCCATCATCATGAAGATCTAACAATTTCTTTTTTCCGAATAATCTCCCTCTCGTAATGCTACAGGAATATTCCCAGGAATAAGAGTTTGCACGTAAAAGAGAAAAATGCCAAAAAACAGATGAAATTAACTCATCCATTACAAACATACGGTAGTTCTTAAACAAATATTAGCTTGTTATTATACCCAAAACAGTTGTTATCGGACTTTTAAAATTCGAATGGTTGTTTCAAATACAAAACACACGCGAGAAGCTTTGCACTCATCATCGCTGTTCGAAAAACACGGTAGATGGACATTACAAAAGTGATAATAAGATTATGTTTAAGAGCCTTTGTTGTTATAGACAACTGTCTGACAGGCGTTTATCGTCCAAAAAAAAAATATCAAAAACGCCCCGTTTTTCCATGAAACTTTTTTTTTCAATGAAAAGCGTACTCGATGATAGAGTGAATTAAAAAAAAAGTTTTGACCACTTCAAGGAATTTCTGGTAGATAAGTGCTTTGTGAGGATTGAAAGGATATCAGAAAGTTTAATGATGAACTTCAAGGAGAGAGCATATCACATCCATCAAGTTTTTCACAACAATACCGGTTCGTGCACGCCATCATCACTCCCGTTTTCCATTAGGTTTGTGTGATTCTCTCTTCTATTCTCTATTTCTCCTTTTGTCTATCAGCTGGTCAATTGTAAGAAATATTTGCTTTTCATAAGCTGCTCGAACCTGGTCAAGGAAGTTTGGCGTGAGAACAAACATTCTATCTCAAGATGACTTCTTTAACCCTCGCTTTCTTTTTCTTCATTTAACCAGGAAGGATTCAGAATAGTTTGAACTCAGCGTACACTCAAACACCCTGAATCATCACATTTATCATGAACGTCCCATATCATACAGGTTTTCCATCTAGTTCGACCGTTTTGCACTTTTGTTTTGGTCGAGAAGTTAACGTCTGATCTTCCAGTTCATGAAAAATCCGCGACGACTTCGATGGACATCCGAGGACAAAAAAAAAAGAAAGAAGGAGACAAGAAATAGAAGAACTTAAGTACAATTCGTTTCCTCGTCAAGTCGATACCGTATTCCTGTGCCAAATCAGAGTTAGAGCTCTGGTTGTAAGAACATGATATGTAGTTTTTGACAGTATTGTCTGAAGTAGACAAGCGCTATTAGGTGGCAAAATGATCTATACATATGAAATGATTAGAAGAGAAACTCTGAGAAGTCATCCCTTCTCTCTTTTTTTTTCCTTTGATAAGTCTTTCTTCGTTTCTCTTCTGTCTCGTCCTTTCCAGACATCAAAAGTACATTTGGATGAATGTTATGTCTGATGGAAAACGGTTTAAATCGAGAAACGAAGCAATTCAATCAAATTCTTCTTTTTCTCCCCCCATTTAAAGAGAAGATCGATTGACAATTGTCCGATTGAAACCAACATCATACATTCATGAGTAGCAAATTAAACTGTTCCTCTAAGCTTACTCATCATTTTCCTTACCAGTTTGAACTGTTCGAAAACATAAGTCACAAATACTAGTTCTCCGATCTGATTGTTGCCCCCCCCCCCTTCTCATACATTTTTGTTATTTTTTACCTTTCTTTCTCATTTCATGAGACGAAAAATGATTGCTTAGAGCATCTCTACGAAATCAAAATGAGGCGCTTATTAACCGTTCACTCTCAGCTTAAGACTTTCCAATACTACAAAAGCAAACACGTTCATAGCTTGTCATAGAAGAAGTTCAAAAGATATTTTGAATTAACAAATGGATATGTTTAAAGAATTCAATATAGGATTTGTGAACAAAAAAAGCGCGCAAACTTTGGAAAACGTTCAATGATTTTGTCGAACAACATGACCCCGGCTAAAAGTTTCTGAAATCGTCTGGTCATCGTTCAACACAAAAAATGGGAAAGAGCTGAGGTGTTTTTTGAGATGATTTCCATCTTTTTTTGTTCAGTAAGAAGAAACTGTTTTTTGAGGTCATTAGTACAAAAGAAGAAAGATAAATTAAGTTAATGAATGACAAACTTAGTTTCTTAACAATAGTCTATAAAAAATGAGCGCGAGGTCTGAAAATGGGATGGAACATCCAATTCAGAGGATTCTTTTCTTTTCTTTGGAACATCCGAAAAAAAAAGCGGCAACAGCAATGAACTGCTACAGATTAGAATCTTAAGGACATGAAAATTCCTGAGAAAGTTAGGGTGGCACAAAAAAAATGGCAGAACGAAAGAAAATAGATGTTCGGATTTGATATCGATAGCCTGAAGCGTTCCGATTTTGGAGATTACAAGACTACAAAAAAGTATTCAAAAGTTGTTTTAATCGCTCTTTCTTTACCGTAACGAATGCTCGAGTTTGTGGGTAATACAGAAAATAAATTATTTCGATGAATGAAAAACTACCTTTGGTTGAGTGCTTTGGAAGCTCCGGGCGGCTTTTTCCGCAGCTCGTTTCACAGCACCTTCTGGAAAAGGACTCTCTGCCAGTACGTCTTTATCACTTTGGCACGATGAAGTCTAAAGTATGAAATGTTTGTTGAAAATTATATGAACACAAACAGTGCTGTCCTTTGCTTGATTTGAGGAAATATTGGTTTCTGTCTCATACATTTCTTCTGTTTCATTCTCATTTTCACCTTCCATATCGAGATCTCCTTCGTCAGATTCTTCTTTAGATTCTGTCTGAAAATATCTTATATCTTCTTTTTTTTTTGTGAAAGTGGAATGATTTGTTTCTGTTTTGATGAAGATTAACAAGTTCAACGGGATTATAAGCTCTATGATGATGATGAGAGAGAGAAGGAAAAGAGTAGAGAGAGAGAGTATGGAAACCTGTTCTGCTTTACATGATTGCAACTCTTCCTACTAACAGCATAAGTTGTTGTTCCATTTGGAACATCAGGCTTGTCTAGCTAACTTGGTACTGATGCTGCTACTATATGCAACAAACAAAATGATTACAACCCCATAATGGCCAAATATGGTGAAGTCACAAGTCCGGTCTGTATTTTGGTTGTCAAAAATATTTTTTTCTTTTTCCCTCTTTTACAAACTCACCCCCTCTCTGTCTCTTCATGAAACATACAATAGAGAACCATTTGATGGACTGACGGCGAACTGAAGACGAACACAAAATGCAGAAAGCAGGCTTTCCCGGTTTTTGTTCGTTGAGTTAAATTTCGAACTGTTACCATCACAGCTTGATTATTGTCTTTTCCACTATTTACTTTCAAGTAATCTTTTTTTGTTCATTATGTAAGCCAAAAATACTCATAGGAGCAAGTGTGTTTGGCTGATTGCCAAGAGAAGCAAGGACATTTGCTCTGCTTGGCTATGAAGTTGATTTAAAGAAGAACACGGTCGGCTAGAATAAGAGACGTTGAGAGTGTCTCGTACAAACGAGACAAGAAGATAGTAATGAAGCATGAGAAGTCGAAGAGAAATAGAGAAAGGCATTGAGCATTGAACAAGTCTTCTGCTGCCAAGACAAGATATGAGCACCTTCTCTCTCTTTTCTGTTCCCCTCTCTATCTCTCTCTCTTTCAGTTCTTTCAGCACGACGGTATGACAAAACAGATAAACGAACTGAACGAATGGACTGGCACTTGTCAATAGACGACTAACAGAATTCAAAAAGCTGAATAGAAAAATTAAACTGAGCAGCAATTTCATTTTTCAAATATTTTTGTTTCAAAAATTTGAAATAGGTAAACCCTTCTGACAAGGTCTCTCAAAAAGTCATAAAACAATTGAATATGAACCTGTTGAAGGGACAATAAGAAACTTCATAGAAGAGTCTGAAAAAAAGTGTTTTTCTTCTATGTTTTGAGTTGATCTCAAGCAATCGCCGAGTCGAATCAGTTCTTGTTCAGTGATTATGATTTGAAATCTTGGACAAGTTGATAAAACGTTGATAGAGCGAACCACCTATTTTTTCATTGCGAAACGAAAGGTACAAACTCAGACCAAAATCCATTACGACTGTCGGATGGGATTGACCGAAGTAAACATGTACTTTTCCTTTTTCGTCAAAGGTTTCATTGCGTTGAATTCCAAATATAGAAAGTCAAAAGATTGCATTAAGTTCGACTATCGATTGATCTCAAGTGAATGGGAGAGAAGAGCGAAAATTTAGAGAAAAGAAAATTATAATCAACACTCTTGTTCTAAAGCTTTTACAATCTTTTAATTTTCATCATCAAATATACGAGTTCGACGACAGCTTCAGTATTGAAGAAAGAAAGAGAGAGAGAGAGAGAGAGAGAGAAAATATGGGTGGGGGGGGGAATTGAAGGAAGATCCAAAAACGAACGCGTAAATGAAATAACGTGAGCGCTTGATCTTCTAGGGCAGCAGGTCAAAAGGGTTTCAGAGATTGCAAGAAATTGAGTGGTTTATGACGAATTATTTTTAAACTGCAACTTTGTCTCACCTTAGGAGAAGCTGTTTTGTCCGAGACTGATTGACCAGCGACTGGACTTTGAGCTGCCGCATCGGAGATGATAGTCTGAGGTGGAGACGAAAAAATGGAAGAAGGTATTCTGAAACTAATACAAAATAGATTGTCATAATGAAAGGAACAAGAACCTCTGATCTGGTAAACGAGTAGCTAGAAGCTCCAACACTACACTTAATTTAAGGTCGATATCATTTAATCGAAGATTTAAATTATTGAGTGCTGCTTTAGAATCTGGATCCAAAAATGATAAGCCTTGAAGCTGAGGCAGTTGTGCCATCGTGGCGAGTAAGGAATCCAGTTTGTCGGCTTAAAAGGTACCAAATGTGACAGACAAACTGTAGAATTGAAAAACAGAAGAGTCGTTGACCTTAGACGCTATTGAATCAGCTTTTGGCACTGTGTGTGTGGACAGGCTGAAAAGAAGCAAAAAAATAGATTAAGAAGAATACAAGAAAGGAAGGAAGTGACAAAAACATGGAGCAAAACTTTAGTAATCATGAAATGAGAAGGTCAAACGAAATATAATATATCTTAAATTCTTCAAATAAAAATTGACTGAAGGGTTCGAGAAGAAAAAAAGAGAACAAGGAGACAATCTAATGAGAAAATGATTATACTGAAGTCTAGTGAAATAGAGAGAAAAGACAATGAATAGAGAAAAAAAAAAGTTGTCGAAAAAAACGCTGAAGAGGCGAAAGCTAGTCTATTTCCTCTCTCTCTCTCTCTTTCTCTCATCATCTTCCTTTCGCCCGTCTACTACTCCCCTCCAGGCCTTCCCTGCCCACGGAGAGATGGGTTCGGCACAGAAGAAGGCGGAGTCAGGCGCGCCAAGGGTTCGAGACTGGCCACGCCCCCCCCCTGTCGGTAGCGGTAGAGCGGGGACTGCGCGATGAACTCCTCCCCTAGTAGACGAGAGGAGCTCCATGACATGAAGAGAAGAAGACGAAGAACGAACGTCGTCAAAAGTAGAAACGAGGAGGGGCTAAAGGTGGTTGAAGATGACAGGCGGGGAATGAGAGAGAGAGAGAGAGAGAGAGAGAGAGAGAGAGAGAGAGAGAGAGAGAGAGAGAGAGAGAGAGAGAGAGAGTGGAAAGAACATCAGCCGAAAATAATTATTTGTTTTTTCTGTTCAAACTGTAAGTTACGAAGAATAAATTAAAAGAAATATATTCTCCATAAAAGTATGCTGTTTTATCAGTTTAGCAACAAGAATTCTGTTAAAACAGGTTTTCAATTTTTGAAAAGTCATTTTGTAACTGAGGTCGAAGGCATAGAAGAGAAAAGATACTTCAAAATAGATAATGCAAAGATTTGAATTACAAAAAAGAAAAAGTGAACGTTTAGCTTTCAGTTATATCGCTCATGTGGCAAGAATAATAAGAAGACTTTTTTGTATTTCTTAAAAATGTTTAAATAATAAGAAAGAAAGCCAAGAGTAGTTTATGAACCAACTGGATTATTTCTCCTGTTTATGTGTGGTGACACAGACACAAACGAATGCCATCAGATGACATACCAAGTATGGAAACGACGAACATAGAGAGGGATCAGTGCCTAAGTTTTGTTTCTTTAAATCTTTTTTTTTTTTTTTGTTTCTCCAAACACAAACAAATATTTTTTTACAACTTCTGTTTAGATTTGTAGTACTTTTCTCTTTTTTTTTTCCATTTTTTAAATCAAAAAAATATAATTGAATGAGCTGCGTAGTTTTCATGTTTGTACTAATTAAGCTTCGAACATGAGCTGTGTGATGGTTCTGTTAAGAAATAGAACTTCAATGATTATAATTGTGGAAACTGGCAACATTTTTGACATCATATTATAAGAAATATTATTTCTTGAAAGAACAATTGTTATGAAGAAGGTCTTGTGCATTTCTCATCGTCTGAACTGAAGACAATAAATTGAAATCCTCCATATACTTGGTTAGCATTAGTGGTGAATCTGGCAAAGGCATTCCAATAGTCGCCTTCTTTAGTTTCAGATGGTTTAGGAATTGCAAAAACTGATCCAGAAGTATCCATTCCGCTCAAGCTATATCATTCATAACATAAAAGGTTAAGAATTGAGTTATTTACCTTACTATCTCTGTAGTTCCACTATAAAATCGAAGAAAATCTTTTTCGACTTCCAGCTCATAGAACGCTTTGAAACATACGAAATCATTCTTAATTTTCAGAATTAAAAGAAGGAAATGAGGTTAAAAGCTTACCGTAGTTGTGAAGTTATAAGTTGCATCATAGAAATTACAATAACGGTATTGTTGAGGAGTTGTATTCCAGGGTAATAATTGATCATCTCCATCTTTAACTCCCTGGTAGTTTTCGGGAACTTGATAAGTCTCAATATTTGAACCAGTTAATGTAACAGGGTTTCTTTTTAACTTTTCACTAGGAGGACATACTGAAAATGTTCTAAAATCAATTTGACAATTTAAAACTTCAAACGTTTAGTTCCAACGTCGATGGAGTTGGCCAGAACTGAGCTAATGGATGAAGCAGAAAAGTCTGAGATGGAAATGGTGACAAACTTCTCAGATAACTTTGAATAGAAATCCGTATTGGTGTTTCCCTAATTGATATAAGATTTTATTTTGATTCAAGCTAAGTTTTACCTTGTACATCACGAAAACAGGGATTACATCTTTGTCATTGAAAGATGCCTGCAGTTCTGAGAAATTATTTTCAACTAACTCATCTGCATCATTGGGCCTGAAGAAATGGTAATAAAACGAAAGCCAGAAACTGCTTACTGATCAGTGAAAACAATTGTGAGAACTCTTTGTGCACGAGGACGTGATGGGGAAGATTGACTTTTGATATCGAAAAGATGCTCTGATATCCCTTGCAAGCTCCTGAAATCAAGAAAGTCTACTTATTAATGATCTCAAACTCATACAATTTCCAAAACGATGCGCTTGGCAGATCTTTCGGGATCGCGTTCAATGCTTGGTTTCTCACGTCCAGGGCTGAGGTCATTTTCCAAATCTTCAACAATACAGATTTGTCAGGGGATTCCTTAAGGTAGTACCTGTCCATAAGGGCCATACGTTCCTGGCATTGCTGTCAAGGCTGCTATAGCTACACGTGATTGAACAGTGTTTGTGGGATCAGCGGTCAAGCTGAGTGACTGCAAAATCTTGAAAACTGTTGATTTCCTCTAAAGCATTCCATTTGTGTCAACGTAATATATATGATATATACATCTTCGGTTAAAGAGCCGGTTCCCTTGTAGGAGTCGATAGCAAAAACAATATCTGCGGCTATCAGAGCTGGATTATTAATCACTCCATTCGTGGGTACATAAGGAGTTCTGGAAAAAAAAAGGATCTTAATGAACGCAACGAATCAACAATCTACGTAGATGGAATATTAGGAGCTGTAGTAGTTTGTATGAGTTGTCCAATAGGAAGAGCTTTCATTGTCGCCAAAAATTGTACCGAGTCATTGTCTTGAAGAAAACAGTATCAGAGTTAAAATGAGGTTGTACCAGTGGTGATAGTGATGCTAATATTACTCGATGTTGTAATATAGCTCCTGAAGTTGGAACTATCAAGTCCGTCTCTCCCAGAGAATCTAAGAAATTTGAAAATTAGAAAGAGTACGTAAAGAATGACACCACTTATGTGAACCCTGTGAATCCAGAACTGTCACAGTCCACCCATTATCGCTTGTTGTTTCCGATAAAGTAAAACCCTTCAATTAAAATGTAAGAATCGTGAGCAGTTAGTCAATATTACTCCAAATCCTAATGTTGAATCGTTTGAATGAACGGAAAGTTGGCAAGTTCCCGCTTTAGGATTTCCGGACGCATCATCATATGAATTCATAATATAAATAACTGGCCAAGTATATTGATTATAAGTTTGATCTTCATAATAGCATGTGCTTTGAGCTCCTTGATTATAGTTTATTAAAGAAGTGAATTAAGAAAACATACCTGTAAAAAACAGTAGCAAAGCTGCAACTTGAAGCAACATTACTGAAAATGGAAGACACTAGGAGGAAAGTAAATGAGAAGAGCTTGAATTCGATACAACAGTAAGGAATGTAATAAATGATTCAGATGTACTGAGAGAGAATGAAGTCTACTGCAGGGCGTTGTTCTCTCGGTTTGCTTCATATCATCATTTTTATCAATTTTATCATTTAGTTTTAATTATTAATTACTTTAATCTTATTTCACCTATTTTTCAGCTTCAGTATTGCTCATCCCTGCGCAATAACTAATAACTGTTTCATACAAACTATTTGAAAATATTTTTATTCATGTAAGTCGATTGCATTATGTTACATAGCCGCTTTTCATTTTCTCTTCATTTCTTTAGCCAAACTTGAATCTTGCTTCATCCATTTTTGATATTGTTGAAGTTTCAATATGATGTGACGGAGTTCCTTCCATTTGGCCCACAATGCTAACTAGAAAAGACATATTTATAATAGAAAGTGGTGTTAGATAGCTCACCTGCCTTGGACGGAACAACTACCTCTATGACGACGGTTCGTGTAATACTTTTAGTTATGAACATATCTGAAGATGTGCTTGTTGTTCCATCAACACTAAAGGTATTTGTTTCTTTGAGAGAGAGATTAGTGGAAGCAAACTGTAAGAACAACGGACTTCCATCGGAATTGAATACATCGATGTAGGCGTCTTCCGAGCTATCACTTTTGACGAACTGTTGAATTTGGAAATGCTATGAACATTTTTTTTTTTTGAAAAAATTTTTTTTTCCGATTTTCGGTACCCATAAAGTTCTCTGATCAGATCCTGAATCAGCAAAAATTGTACAGTTTCCGGCAACTGGATTGCCCTCATCATCAAAAGGGTTCAAAATGTAGATAAGAGGCCATGTAGCTTCATCGTATGTTTGATTTGTATAAAAGCATTTTGATGAAACAGCTGAAACAATTATTGTTCAATAAAACCAAAAAAGCCAAATATTTTATTAACGAGGAGAACAAGAAAAGTGTTCGTAAGCATTCCCTTTCCTACCTGCAGTTGTCTTCAGCCGAAGATATTAAAAACTTTTTATTCGGACGTCAGGCCTACCTGGTAGAATGAACACAGCCAAAGATAAAGAAAACAAAATAGAGGACATAACAAACTTTTCTGAAAATACAAAACGTTCAGATGATGAAGATGATGGAGAGAAAAATTTAAAAAAAAAGTCTCTTCTTCTGGATATCAGGAAGAGTATGTCGGTTGTAGTCGTCATAAACAGTGATTATAACTATCTTAAGGAGGAATATTTTCTTATCGTTTAGAGGATTAATAAAAATGAGTAAAAGATATGACAAGCAGGATCTTTGACCAAAGTTCTGGGGGTGATAACAAAAGCCTCAACAGACCGATATCTCATTCACAGCTTGGATGATTGAATACAATATAGATATATAGAATGCAATTGAATGGAAAGAAGCATTGTAATGAAAATTGTTTTTATTAAGATATAACATCAGACTATAAACCAGTAGTATACAAATGGTTGAAGCTGCACGGTCATTTTGCCCAATCTTGATTTTTGCACCATTTTGTGCTTTTTAGACTCATTTTTCATCAAAAAAGTGTCTAAGCTCATCGAAAATCAGTCATTTTTGAAAAACGTCACTTTTTGGGCTGGACGTAGAAGTGACCATTTTGCCCACTTTCAATTTTTCACTTGTATTTATTGTTTTTATTGCTATTAAATGACGAATTCGAGATTCAACAAGGATCTGAGATCATTAACAAATTTCGATCTCCTTGTTTTGGTAAAATTACTAAAAATCAAGAATTTCCGTGAAGTTTTCATGCGAGACACTTACCGTTTTTCTTTGCTTTTGTGTTAAATTTCACACATAATGTTTATAAACAGAATTCAGAACGCGACAGGAAAAAAAGGGGAATTTCTCAATAAACCAAAAAGAATAATTTGTGACCCGAGAAAGATGTTTTAATACAAAAAGAAAATAATTTTTAGACAAAAAGAAATTTTATGAGCAACGAGAAACAACCGATAAAGAAGATCTGTAATCTTGCCTTCCTTCTTATAAGGAAGTCAGAGAAAGAACTCTCGTTCTCTATACTCTGGTCTGGTTCTATCCAGACAGCTAGACCTCACAATGCGCGAAAACAGTGCGCGTTGTGCTCACTAATTAGACACGTATCCTAGGGTTATGACCCGGGGTAACTGTCTGGCGCGTAACACTCTTTGGCTATGCCGCCAACGCTCTAGCCTATCTGCACTCTCTCAGTCCCACACGTTCTCTCACTCTAGATTTAAGAACACACTAAACTCTCAAAAACTAACTGATTTATTGAAAACAACAGGATGAATATAGAAGTCTTTTATTCAGGGAAAAACCTGGGAGAGACGTACTCCCTTAACTAGAAATAGCGTTTCTTAGGAAAACAAGAAGAAACCGCAGAAAAAGATCAACTAAGAAAAACTTGAAACTCCCTCCCACGTTAACATCATTTTTAGGCTCAAGACGTCACAAAAAAAACACCTCAATTTACCGCACTCGTGTGCCCTACTCGTGCGTGGCGGAACCAAAAGGAGTTGGTCCTTGAACCAGACAGCTGGTTCGTACCGTCACGCATGATACCATGTGAGGCACATGACAGATCAAGAAATTCATTCGTTCCATTCATAGTCATCATCAGAGTCAGCCGGTGGCAACAAATCCTAAAATCCAAAAATTGTTTGAGTGAAAATAACAATTAATATTACCCGAATCGCCACGAGAACATCATCGACTGAGACGATACAACAACGACCTCCGCATGCAGGAGATGCAGGTCGTCCTTTGTCATCTTTCGTGTGCCTCACCTTTTCCACCTCGGCTTGCATTCCTATTAATTGCCCCTTTTTGTTCCAACATCCGCCACCACTATCTCCTTTGAATGAGCCACTCGATCCCGTATATCGAAATCTTCGCTTCACATCACTAGCGATGGTTCCGGTAGACAGTGAAAGATGGCTTGTCTTGTTGTGAAGAATCGAAAATCCCATCTAAAAAAAGTGTTTTTAAGGGTAATTTAGAAAAAATTACCATCAGATATTCCATTCCTTTTCGAGGCGGAACTGGACTCAAACGCAAACTTTGATTACACAAATCTTTTTCGTCCGATTTCAAGATGATCACATCGAGTTCTTCAATGATTCTCACAACACGAGTTTTTACATTGAACTTCTCATCCGACCACGAGCGAATTACAATTTCATCATCTAAAAATAGCCAATTAAAATAAACCCATTACTAACACACCTATTTTGATCTTTTTGTTCTCGCCATGTTGAAATGTTGCTGCGAGTTTCGTGCTCAACGGGATCGCGCATCTTTTGTAGTCGTCGCTTTTCACATTGTAAAACAGAGCATATTGTCCAATAGAAGCGGCCAAATCAGCATCAACAGGGAGTTCTTGAGATTCTGGGTCGATTTTCCGTTTCTTCTGATTTGTAGCGCCTAGAATTGATAAATTATTAATGTTTAAAATAAATCTTGGAATGTTAAAAAAATCAATAAAAGGCGTTAAAATATTTAGAAAATACCTTGCTCAATTGGTGTAACTGGACGAGAGCGCCGCGATTCTTCCCATCGCAATTCAAACTCAGCTCCTTTCCATCCCTCTTGTAATTCGAAAACATCGTCATCTCTGAACCTAAAAATCTTAATTGAAAAGAATTTTAGAGCTTTTTTTTAGCTCAGAATTTTATTCAAAATTGCTAACGAAAATCGAAATGTCTTAATAAAACCTTTAAAAACTTACGCTAAAGCTAAGTCGTTTTTGAATAATCCGATCGGGACGTCATCTTCAAGTTGGAAAGCCCTGCGCAAAGTCTTCTCGTTAATTGTTCCATCATTTCGTGCGGTAACTTTAACGACTCGATCGTTTGCTCGAACGACAATAAACTGAAAATAAGATTATTGACTACTAAGATAAAATATCAACAAAACATACCGACTCCATATTGATCCTTAGAAACCGAGTTGATAAAAAAACTTGTAACCTGAAAAAATCCATAATTAATAATTTTTTTCAAACACTAAAAAAGAAGAGATTTTAAAATGGAAAAAGTTTTTTTTTTGAAATTTCATCCGAATGCAAATCGAAATAGTGCAAAAAACTTATCTAATCTAATCTAAACTAATCTTGTAACTGATCCTTGTTTCATCTACTGTGCAGATACAGACGTTATTACTCCAGAAAACAGGAACAAAAAAATCAAACCATCAGCTTCCGTTTTATGTAAAAAAGCGCTTAACTATAGAGATGTTAGTTCCGCAAAAAAAGGTTTTAGTCGAAGAAGGGATGCAAGTCACTTCTGCCCAGGTAGTCCTTAATGAAACTGTTTCCAATCAAATAGGCAATTTCAGTTAGCCTCTGTAGGTAGGAACGTGCCTAGTTTTTTGAAACAAAACTCTGGACCTAAGCCTTTGACTGATTTTCATGAAGTCCATAATCGTTTCTTGAACCGCGTTGATTCGGAAGTCGAGATGGAACACCCAGTGATTGATAAAAATGGTATATTACAGATACATCTAAATAAAAATAAATATATACAATGTCTGACAAAATCCGAATATGACCATTACTTTCAGATTGTTCTCACCCAAATCGATGGAAAACTCAGAGACTGGTAAATTCTAGTAGTAGTACTGTTTTTCATTGTCATATTGTTAAGGCTACTTGAGAACAGAGAAGATCTGTTCCGTTTCAACAGCTTACGAAGAAAGCTAACTGCTGGTTTTCCAGCACAGTACGCTTCCACCAACGTTCTGGAAGCGAGAAACGCTCAAATAAAAAAACATATACGTCGCAAGGAGAGTCAGCGGCCTCTTCTTTGTTTATAGAGGCGATATTCCTAACTAATGAGTGAATAAGGAACTCGGATCCTTACATTCTTTTTTTATTATCATTTTGCTTTTTAACGTTGATAGTATTAATAATAAATACATTCAAATCTAAGTTAGTGAAATCTATTTGTTTTGAGGCAAATTTTGGGTTTAATCGAGGTTGAGAAGAGTGAAGTAACAACATTATTGAATCCAGCTAAAAGGGGACACTCACACAACGTAATTCAATAAATAAGAGATATAATTGTGGTTCTAAAGTCATTTGTTTCCAATAATTTCAAAACAAGAAGACAATAATAACCACAATGATGGGTTTCAAATTTTTGAATTTGGAATGTTGAAAGTTCTTTTTTATTTTCATCTTTACCATTACCTTTCAAATATTTTTGAAGTTCTAAAGGTGGATCTAATCCAAAGGAGTCAAAGTAATAACACTTTTTGCTATTCTTAGAGTAACATACCCAATGAGTTCCTTTATTTTTAGAAGAATCTAGATTCACAATACCTACTTCTTTTTCTCCAATTCCTTGTGGAGGCAAAGTGTCTCTCATAAAGATTCCCCGGAAGTTCTTAATCTTTAATAATTCTACTAATTCAATGAGATCATAATTTGTCAGAGGTTTAAGATTTTGGGAAAAGCTCATTTAATAGCAATAAAAACAATAAATACAAGTGAAAAATTGAAAGTGGGCAAAATGGTCACTTCTACGTCCAGCCCAAAAAGTGACGTTTTTCAAAAATGACTGATTTTCGATGAGCTTAGACACTTTTTTGATTAAAAATGAGTCTAAAAAGCACAAAATGGTGCAAAAATCAAGATTGGGCAAAATGACCGTGCAGCTTCAACCATTTGTATACTACTTAAACCCGTTCAAATTTCATGAAGTGAATATCCTCACTGAGATGTATAACTAACTAAAGAATCTTTTGATATAACATTAGCGCATTGAGGGCATTGATGTCTTGGAGGCATCAGATGACACATTCTTGGAACCACAACTGTCATAATTCTCATCTTAAAGAAAACATTTGAAATCTTCTTTCATTTTAATATTGAGTATACATGGCATTTTGGACAAATTACTTGAATGGAGCTCTTTCCTAGACGAACAGTTGGTTGATTTATCATAACCGGCTTACAGTCAATAGCGTCTCCCAACATCTAAATAGTATTGATTTTCACAATAATTTTGAAAGCAAATGCTGAGAAGAAGCTTTTAACTATCTTATCAGACACGAGTAGTACTTCAGATGATATCAGAGAATCAGTTTTTTCCACACAATATGATAGAGAAAGAGGAGCAAGAGAATATCAAAAAATCAATGAAAATTCTTGTAGCTTATATCTCTCGAAAACTAGAATGAATGTTTGCATTTGTTTTTTTTTTAACAAAACGATCATATAACATGAATGACGTCAATAACTTGATGTGTTAAACATATAAAATATGAAGTTAACCAATTGAAACCAACTATTCATACAAATAGTTTCACAGTAAAACATCTCTTACAACTGGTTTTTCCAACAATTTTTGAAATATTCAAATGATCTGATCGATTAAGATTTCGCATAGTTTATGAGATTTCTCTCTCTATTTGTTCGATACCATTATCTGTTTACAGGGTAATTAGAATACGATTTCTGTGCACTGTGTCCGTGAAAGCTATGCATCCAGCGTCATTCATTTCTTCTTCATTGCACTCACAAAGCGGTTGCATTTAGTAAGTTTATATTCCTCATTGTTGTGCGTACCTTTTTCTCTTAGTTACTTTTGAAGATCCTTTTGACCTTAACACCATCGATCGATTTTCGTTTTGACCAATTTATCCTCCATCCATCTATATATGGTCAGATGTCAATTGGTTAGATGTAAGGTGTGCTCTCAACATATTTTGTTTTGTCATTCTTGTGTGAAAGTTGCTTTATTGAATTATCACTTTTCCACTGATATTTATTATTTATAATTCAATATATTCTAAAATGCTACTGAAGATGAGTGTTGAAAAAAAGAAAATTGTGTTTTGTCCTTCTTTACATTCGAATGTTTATCCTTATTTGGCTATATCCCAATGGGTCAAAGTACTTTCGAAGGACCATAACACGAAAATATGTCTTTTAAGGAAAACAAGCTTCTTCGAACAAAATTTCGCAAGTTGGTCCGGTCTATCGCCTTATTTTCAGCAAATTTTGTGATAATCTCAGTGAAAAATGTGGTAAAACCTTGTGTTCTTGGATGATTGCGAGAAAGGAATTGTTTATTTTTGCATCCTTCCCTCCTTATTTCATCATTTCGTTTCGTTTTCTGTCTCTGTTACTCTCTCTTCTTGACATGTTTCAATTCTCTTTCATTCATAATCTCTCGTTAGTCTCTTTCGTTTGTCCTCTTTCCTCTCTTTTTCGTTCTATTTTTCTATTGTTCCGTTTTACCCGCAGGGTTTCCAAATAAGGAAAGATGCAAAGCAACTGACTGGGCCGCCTATGTCATTCCTCAACCAGCTTGTACAGTCAGTTGAAAGAGGTCATTCAAGCACTCAAGTTGCCCATCGATCAGGTGACCTCTGACAGCTGGTACTCACAAGCTTTTTCTCTATAAATACAAATATTTTTGTTTTGTATCTTCACATTTTGAGAACAGTTCAGACTGTGTCTGAAAATGGCTCGCCTTTATACAATATCGACTTTTCTCATTTGTTGGCTTTAATTCTAGAACATGAGGTTCACAAGTTACCTTGACAGCTATTTGTGAATAACAGCTGATCGTCCTCGAATATGACCCGAGAAAGGGACTTGGAGGTCATTTTTAGTTTTTGTGATCATCTCCCTCGTTCAAAAGTATAACCTTAGCTGAAGAGATCCTTTTTCATAGACAAATATTGAATAAATCCTTGTTGCTGATTCATTGTTTGGATTCTCTGATTCTCCTTTTTCCTTCTCTTTAGATCATTTTAGAAATATTCGGTTTTTTTTTTTCAAAAGTTAACAACAACATTGTTACGAAACATCTGGCTTCTCCTTTCTCTTAGTCATTCTTTTGTATTTTTCTTTTCTGTCTGGTTTTATTTCTTCCTAAAATCCTCCACTTAGTCTCTTTTAATCGGCAATTTGTCATTTAATTTTGAGGTATTTTTGATAGAATATTTATGAAAGAGTTCATTTGTACTATTTACTTCTTTATTTCGATCTTCGATTTTCTATAGAATTTGGTAAAGATGAACCTGTGCGTCGATAGAGGTAAACATAGTCGTTCATCGACTACATCAACGTCTCTCACATGATTTACCTTTTCTAAGATAGTATTACATTTGAATACTCTGCTCCAACATTCTTTTCAATTATCTGAAGAATGATGTTATCTTTCACTATACCCCACTCTCTCTCTCTCTCTCACTCTCCTTCATACTATCATCGTTTCCGAAAAAAAAAAAGGAAAAGAAGGTTGTTGTTATCGTTATATTGTGAGTCATAACAGTTTTATTATTAATAACCTTTCCTATCCAACTGTTTCCATAAAAGTGATTGTTTTTCAAATCATATGTTTAATCATAATCAGCTGCTGACGAGCGAAAAGGGAGGAGCTAGAGAAAGAGGAAAATATAAAAGTTATTCCTGTTTTATCGATGAGTTATAACGATTATTAATGTTGTGGATGTATTTATAATGACATTCGTGCTATATTTTCTGTTTTCAGGATTGAATAATGTCTGCTTCTATTGCTGATCTTCCTAAAATCCCTGTTGATATTGCTGAAGCAGTTACCGGAAAAGTTGAACTTCGTAAAGTTGAGACACAGGAAAAGAATGTTCTTCCTACTAAAGAAGGTAAAAGTTATATTTTCTTTCTTTCTTTCTATAATACAATCATACTTCTTAGATGTTGTTCAAGAACGCCAACACGTGGAAATGATGAATGGCATTGAAAACTTTTCCGCCAACCAACTGAACAAAACTGAAACGCAAGAAAAAGTAGTTTTACCTTCTTCCGATGGTGAGTATGAAAAAGAAATGTTTGAAGATTCAACGAATATTTGTTTTTTAGATATAAAAGCCGAAAAAACTCATCAAGAACTAACTCAAGGTATTGAGACGTTCTCTCCAGAAAAGTTGAAGCATACAGAAACATCTGAGAAAGTCGTTTTGCCTTCGAAAGAAGGTTTGTTTATTTATTTTTTTATTTTTTCTGTTATATAGATAATCACTGTGTTAGCTTTTCTGTGCAAAGAATGAGTTTATGGTTTGTGTATTTACAGATTTGGCTCGCGAAAAGACTATGGACTTGGCTGCTCAATTCGATCATAACAAGCTTCGACATGTTGAGCCAACCATTAAGAACACTATTGAAGGTTTGTTGAGATAGAGAGTGAGAAAGAGAGAAGAAGACGCATAAAGGGAAGTAAAAAAGAAGTTAAAACAACCGGTCGCTCTAACCGCTATCGGCAGACAACTTACTGGCGCAACATATACACTAAGATTAGCGTCTACAGTTTTGAGTTTCAGTGATCGAACCCTAAGGAAATGATGGAGTACTTGTGCAATTCTCAATTTTTACTCATTAAATTAACGTTTCACTTCACTTGTATATTCTTTGATTATTGTAAGATAAGCATAAATATAAAAACTACTTTATTGGCTAAGCATCTAACTTATTCAGCTACGACGTGGTAGATTGTTCTATCGTTCAATTCTTGAACTGGCCGGAAGTTTCTCAGCAAAGGTTTTTGGTGTGCATCTCGAATTTGACGAAATAGTTCAAGCTGTAAGAGATGTTTTTATCAAATTTAATATCTTATTCATACCTGTTGATGGGTTATGCTGACAGGCTCTGAAAAGATTGTCCAGGTAACACATTCGGAGCAAGGAGGTGTGGTCAATGATCCTTCATAACGGAAAAATGAGTGACGGTTCTGAGGTAGCTTTCTGCTCAGAATTATGTTCTCAATCTTTTTGAATGATCCTGCGACGTTTTCAATGATAAGAAAACTGATAAAAAAGGAAGCTAACTTGGCTTTTGAATGTTGAGAACAGCTTTTTCTTCCTGCTTGAAAGCTTCTCCGTCATCACCTAAAGCCAGAAAAACGCCAATAACAGCTAGCTTGCTTGGATCTTCTGTTCCTTGATGAACAAGATGAAGTTCTGCCGGATAAGAGGCTCCTCCAATAGTGTGTTCAGATCCTAACAGACAAAGTTTCTTTGATGGAGAGCGTAACAGAACCTTCACATTCATTTGATCCCCAATGGAAATGGTATTGAATTAAGCGATAGATTTGATCCAAACCACCTCCATAAATCTCTGGTGCTTCCTTACGACGGTCAGGGATTACTTGAACTAAAAATAAAATATAAAAAGACAAATAAGAATTTGAAATGTCATATTCACCCGAATGTCCATTGTTGACTATATCACCATGAATTGGGCGATCATAATTGATGAACTTAATGCCGTTAATTGTCTCAAATTGTTGAATGTGGGTTGAACTAATGTCAATAGGTGATTGATGGTATCCAGTTGGCCAGAAAGCTGGCCCTTGAAAAAAAAAAAATAAAACAATTCACAACATATACATATATAGATAACAGAAACCTCCTTCTTCATTGTCTTCATAACTCCAATGATCTTAAAATATCTTTTAACTATGGATACGAAAGAAAAATTTCAAAATGTACCTGTCATGACTTCGAAGCCTTATAGGACAGATGGTGATAAGGCAAGCTTCCACCTAAATTCCAATATTGTAAACTTTTGTTCTCACTCAATTTGATAAGAATTACAAAATTTTATATCGAATGATAAATTTTTATTTTGAAAACTCTTTTCATTCAACAACACAAAAAGTGTCTGATTATTTGCTCAATACGGATTTAATAGACTTACAATATGATATCTTTTTCACTTTTAAACAAACACTTTTCTACTGTTTGGCTTTTCTTATGAAGAAAATGAATTGAAATGCCAGAAAGATTTGGGTGGTCTGATGACGTCATATGCTGCTTTGATAATTCATAGAGTTTCACACCTTCGTACACTTTATGAATATTCCTTCATTAAGCATGAACGTTTTTTTTTTCCATTTTCCATATTCAACCTTATGCAACCGCTCACTTCTGACAGAATTACAAAATGAAAATGAGAATTTCTTATTCCACGTGGATTGGCGGAGTGTGATGTCGCCATACTCAAATAGCTTAAAGGATGTCTCATTTGATGATATATATTCGGAATGGCAGGCAATTTCTAACAAATAAGTTTTTATTCAAAAATTATGAGATGGCTGACGATGGATAAACAATTAGTTTTGAAATTTAGAGATCATTATGTTATTTGGTTGGCTTATTCCCATTTCTATGCAGAGCGTCGTCCACGCGAAGGGAAATATCCGTATCTGAACGTAAGCAGACTGTTTGAATGTGATTGAAGTCGGATGAACCTTTTATCTTGTTCTGTCTTCAGCAACATTCTTTTTCCGCGTGATGGGTGGAATGAATAAGCACGTTTGTAAGCCATAAATTCGTCATCCAAGTATGGCTCATCATAGATTGCTTGTTGCTGAAACGACAAATCACTCTAGATTAATTGAATGAATCATTCTTTGTTAAGCTGTTCGAAACAATTCTTTTGATTGTCTCAGAATAAAAAAGGAAGATGAAAGCATAAAAAACTTTGAAAGTTCAATGAGCAAAACGACAATTACCCTCTGCTCTTCGTGGAACTGTGCGGAAGCAATTAGAACCAATGCTGCTAAGCAAAGGCACAGAGCCAAGGGTCGGGAAGACATTTTCTACCTTAAAACATATTTAATCATTATACATATAATTGATATGAATGCATGAAATTAGTTATGGAGAGCAGGCTTGCGAAAAAAAAAAAAAAAAAGAAGAAAACCTTAGCTCAACTGGGACTCCCAACTGAGAAGATTAGGCGGTCCGAATCAAAGTTCAGGCGTGAAGAAAGAGAGTTAGAGTGGGAGAAAAGAAAAGAGAGAGAGAGAGAGAGAGAGAGAAAGGAGGAAAAAGAGACATTATGATCTTATAAAAGACATTGTTAAAGCTTCTCTTCATAAAAGGAATTTACTTTGAAAAGAGATCTTTAAATGAACTACTCCGAGTTAATCCATCCAACAACAGTTAAACTCCAAGAACCTTTTTTTTTCCCGTAAAAAAGAGAAATGATGAGAGATCAATGCGAAATTCTGAAACTGTTCATCGAATAAAGATTTCTATTGCAATGAACACAATTAGTAAGTTGAAAACAACAAAAAAAATGGTTTTAATGAGCATCCAAAAAGATTGAAAACGTTATTCCCAGATGATACCTTCAGTGTTATTTCTCTATCTATTTGATTCTATATAAGGCTGAACTTACTCTCAACCACAATTAACCATTCAAGGAAACTGACTATGTAAGGAAACTAATTTGAATAATTTTTTATTTGAAAAACACGAGAATACAGAGATGAGACTGAAAAAGTTTCAAGAGTTCTGAAGCGGAAAGACCGAGAACAAACAAGGTTGAATACGTAATTCATTGCAGTGAAGAAGCTTTATGTCAATGGATCTTCCTTGTACTCCATTATTGAAATTTTATGACTTAAATGGAATTGAATTAATTTTTCCATCTTTTCAAACAATTATCTTTAAATTATGAGAAGGAAATGTAAAGATGCAATGTAGACGGAGAGATGCTTTGCCCTAAAATGAAACAAGATGCCAGGAAGCAGGAGGAAAAGGGATTGTAAAACAAAAAAGAGGAGAGTGAATAGCAAGTGGAAGAAGGTAGGCGTGGAGAGAGAATGATGAGTGTTTTGATGATTTTCTTTACTTTTTCCGGATACTTCCACCAAAAAAAAAAAAGCCTTGAATAGGGCTCTGTTTCAAAAATAAGTTTGATGAGCGGACTGAAGGAGAGAGATAAGACTGAAACGAAATTGTTGCCAAATGAAACGCTTAGTTCATTTGAATGAATTGATGAATAACTGCAACTGATCCACATGAATCTATAAATAGAAGTTAAGCTTCTGCTGGAAGGTAGAACTTCCGAAGAAAAACTCTCAAAACAACCAGAAATGTGAAGATTAAAAGAGATAAAACGAATTATTCTATTCGAGAAACAATGATGAAAATATAATAATTCAGAATACTAAATGACTCCTACACGTAATGACAGTCTTAAGGATTGAGAACACCAGGCTTCCACATGATTGTCATACATCGGAAAATATCTGAGATGACTTTCAAATTGACTTCTACCATAGCAAAATTTGCGAAAATACATCCTCTATATTATGAGAATAGGTTGAGGGTTAGTCTGATGAATCAAATGTAGATAGTTCATATACTCATCAGTTCAATCATATCATATTCGAGACAGAAAAGACACTAGAACTCTTGACTAGAAAATCTATGAGAAAGGAGTCAGAGAAAATGATGACCGGGAAAGCATTTAGGAACGGAATGAGATGGAGAAGACAATTGCAATAGAGTTTTTGAACCTTCTTAGATTGTATTGAAGCTTATTGTGTAATCATTGTTCAATCTTGTCTGAATTAAATATTTGCAGAGGACTACCAACCGCATTTCCCAGAAGGCTGTGATATCATCAAGCTTCCAGGTTTCAAATGAAATGAAAGAAAATGAATAGAATCTCAAGACTAACGACTAGAAACAACTGAGCTTCACGACCTCTTTTGGACTTTATATAGTCAAAAAGTTTAGTGTATTTTCAATGATAAACGGAACGTTTCCATATAAATGACGTCGTCGTCTAGTCAAAGCATGTGAGGATTCAGAAGAGAACCGATTCAGATGACAGAGCTTTTGAAAAGTTGTGACATTTGAATGTCAGCAAAGATAAAGGGAAAGCTCGAATTATGATCACTACTCCGCTTGGGCGATCAGAAGATGACTAAGAAGGAAGTCGATTTTCTCTCACAAGTTGATTAGCGAAACGTTTGGTTCAATAAACAGAAGAAAACATAAAAAACCTCAAACCTGAAGGTATGAAAGTTTGAAATATGAAAAATGCTTCTGAGTAAATGGAATTTTACGTGTTTCCTCAATTGCTTTCAAGTAGATTGCGAGCTTTCCGCAGATTATAGTCTCAGCACGGAACGGACACGTCTCATAAACCTTTTAGCATTTTCTTCAAAAGCGCAAAGGTTTCACTGATTCCATTCTGCGATGAGTGTTCGTGCTACTAGAAGGGATTGATCAAGAACTGAAGGTGCCAAAAAGAAAAACTGATGTTTACTCAAATATTTGACAGTTAGTTAAATGACCTTTTTTTGGGTAATGACATCTGAAAGGACTTTATATAATAATAGAACGTCCTCAGCAGATCTTTGTGTTTTTGGTGAAATTTTTAAAATACAAAATGAATGAAATGGAATATAACATATGTATATAGATCATTCATCTTCGTTCATCAAAAACTTCTCAAATCTAACACATTTCTTCAACACTCTCTCTTTCACTGATACACAAGCAGTCTTTATTCAAATGAGTCTCAAATGTAAAACTCAGTTTTTCCTTTCATTTTTCACCTTCGTAACTTCTTTTCTGGGAATTTCGCAAACGAAGAGGAAGACAATTGCTATTCAGCTAGCTATAACTAGAAAATACTCCAAAAAATACTTTCAGGAGATTTCAAGACGATTCTTATTGTCGGCTCGAAGCTAAAAAGCAAAACGAACTGAAAGGAAGAAATTAAGATGTTTGATGTGGCTCAACTTGCGTAATCTAACAAGCATGATGTGAAAAGCATTTATTGTAAGCCGCCCTTCAGATTTTTTGTTGGAGGTAGGCATGGAAAGAAGGAATAGAGGGGGAGTAGGGGGGGGGTGGTGGAAGTGTGATTCTTATTTCAAAGTTTCAATTCATAGAGAATCATATAAGCCCATTGAGCATAGAACTGAAAACGTTGTTCGAGACAAGCTGATTAGTATTTTATTTGAAAAGGATGAATGTCCATTTGTCATTTTCAGCAGCCGAGAAGAGAAAACAGTTGAAGAGTATGGAACATGAACGTTAAAAAATCTTTGAACTTAATCGGAAATATCAGAATGTCTTTGTTAATGGAAAAGGAAATTGAGAAAGGAACAACAGTCATTCTGTTTGTTTTGTGTTTTGAACTGTTTTTGAAGCTTTCTTTACTCTAAAATAGAGAGAGAGAGAGAGAAAATAAAAAAGAATTATTTCATCTAAATAAGTGACTGAAGGGCAGTGATGACGTAAACTATAATCAGATGAGAAAATCTCAAATGACCCAACGACCAAGTTGAGGGTTTGTTGACCTGGCCTTTTTCAAACTAATTGTATGTCCAAGGCTTCTTTTTGGCAATCTAACTGGTCTATTCAGTAAGTTTTGCAAAGTCTCTTTGAAAAAAACTTGCAAAGTTAAAGAGAAGGTGTTCTCTCTTCAGAACATCATCATCTGAAGTACTTCGAAAAGTAATTCTTTTTTTGCAAAAATATATTATAGTTCAAGGGACAGATGCTCTAAAGGAGCACCAAGAACAACCGCTTTAGAACGTCGATAGTTTTGAAATGACAATATTCGTTACAAGTACTTGACGGCAGTCCGAGAGAACAACGTGCTTCAGGACTTCTCGTTTGATAGTGTTCACGTGTAAATGAAAAATCGTAGCAATGGAATTTGGGTTTTTTTTTAAAATTAAAATGGGAAAGCATTTAATGAAATGGAAAAGCTGAAACGCTTTTCCTTTTTTCTTTTTTTTTCAAGAAACGAGTTGATTGCATACGAAAACATCACTTGAATGAAAGAAAATTAGCTGAATCAAAGAAAATAGGTGAAGTTGACGTTGATGAGCACCTGAGTATCGTCTCAATACTCTCATCATATTCCTCACTCTTTACTATATTCTTATAAAATCTCTTGGACATGCCATAATCGGAACTGTTCTCATGACTGCGCTCTCTCAATGCACACAATCACTTTGACCGTTCTTGCATTCAGACGTCCTTGTTATAACTGTTCCAAGGACTGTTCTTTTAATGTCACGCACACCTTCACATGAGGAAGGTCTTTTATTTAAATTTATCCTGTATAAGTACACGATATAACTGAAAAAGTCTATATCTTGAGATTGTTGTTGCCACCAATCCCGTTGCCATAGGTGATGAAAGCTGCCCATTTGCTTGCTGCATTCAGCATCTGTTTCCACATGTATATACATTTCATATTATGATTATGCCGTTTTTTTTTATATTCAAAAGTGAGAAGAGAAGATGATAAAAGTAAAATTAAAGGCTTTCATTCAAAATTTCATTTTAACAACATCCAACTGTGGCTCTTTTCTAATATCAATCTATGAATTGAAACATATTCGTTAGCTGGTTACTCATAGAATTTGGAAGCAGATTCTCTCTCTTTCCAATGATTTATTCTCACTGTATAAACACAGAAGTAGAAAGAGGAAGAAAGAGCTCATCTCATTGTGTTTATCGCCCTCCCAAATGCAATGCAATCGCAGTTTCCGTTTAAAGTTTTTTTTGTTCTTCTTGATCATCAAATGTCTCCATTCTCTCTTCATACTCATTTTCATTGAAATACTTATTGGGTTGAGGGTGACAAACGGACCGACAATCTTGTAATTTGCAAATCAAAACAGGAATAGAAAAGAGATTATTGATTGTTTCTGAGAAACAGCGTTTATCTATCATTTCCATATTTGATCTTCTAATAACTGTGAACGCCCACCCTCACTTTCCAATGTGCAAATGGGCCTTTTTCGTACTTCTTATCTTACTTTATTGTTCCTTTTTTATCAGCAAAAAACATGAAACGTAATCGATTTATTGACAATTTGAAACTATTCTCTCTCTCTCTCAAAAACCCAAATATTACTTTTGGACTTCAATTAACTTGTTGAGACTCTTTCATTTCCGCATTTGTTTCCACTAATTCTCTCGCAAAACTTAGTTTAAGAAAGGTCTAAGTAAGATGATGAAACCTTTGCAAATCGCCTTCTTAATTAAAATAAATATTTGAAATGCGTCGTCTATGTGCCTTCTTATTGCCTGCTCCAATCAGCTGTTTCGGCATTCGATGTGGTTTGTTTCAAAAATTCTTGTAAAAGTCTTTGACCCTTGACCCTCCTTCTCTCTCTATCTCTCTCATATTCTCTTAGTTTCTTTGATTGTTGTCAAATATCTTCTGAAGGGAAGGTTGATGAACAGTCAGTCGATAGTGACCGAGAGCTGCTCGATTATCTTTTTGAGTCACAACTCATTTCCGACTAAACGATTGCTGAATCGATTTCCTTTTACATTCTTTTTATTGTTAAAAACCTGTTTTGATACTAATTCCTTTTATTTTTAAAAAAAAGAATGAGATTATCATTAAGTTCTATCAATAGTTTCGAGACTATCTATTGAATGTTTGCAGAGAGTTTCGAGATTTCTTAAGAAAGATGTTTGTAAAGCATTTGAAGTAAATAGATTCATATATGGTATTTACGTCATTTATGAGGATTGGCCAGCCGAATTTTGATAATAAAAAAGTTCCAATGAATGCGAACAGATTTGGATGTTGTGTTCTCTTTCTCTCATTTCTCGTTCTCTTCCTATTGGTAGTAATCGTTTTCCATCATTGGACTCACATTCCCCTCCCCCTCCCCCTCCTCTGATAAATTCACAACTGTTTATGATTTTATCACTTGTTTGATAATTACTTTTAACTAATAATGCTCATCACTACTCCTATTGGTCTATTTCCGAACAGAAAACGTTGGAGCATTTCGGATCTACTAATGTACGTTTTACTTTTCCTCCATGTATCGTTTTCATGTGCTTTCTGAAAAAACAAACAATTCTGACTGTCAGTTTTGACAAGAAATTGCCCTCCGCATGTTCTCGGCCAATGAGATGATCATGTTGTGCCTACTGAATCATCCAACTTTTCAAAATATCACATGAATACTCATGATAATCGAATTTTCCATATTTTCCTTATTTCATTAAATTGAGTATAAGAGAGAGAGAGAGAGAGAGAGAGAATGAGATTTGTTTATTGCTTGATATGCATTCAGGTGTCATCCATTTCATCGTTCAATCCGTCCATGGTATAGGCACGTCTTGAGAGAGAGAGAGAGAGAGAGACTTTCAATTGATGCTTCTCCATAAAAGTATTGTCTGCTTTGAAAAGTCTCTTCATATAAATATATAAATGTATATATATATCTCTCTCTCTCTCGTAATGTATTTCTACTTTTAAAATAAAATATCGGCTGAGCGCGATGTTTGTTTAGATTGTCTCACCTATCTATTCATCGATTTGCATAATCAGTTTTCCGTTAGAAATTCCTGTTTGACCATATTTGGTCTTTATCATTCTGAAGGATTCTTGATGAATTCGTTCCAAATTCTACATTTGAAACCTTACAACCAAAACAGTAGTTAAGAAGATTGTGTTTGTTGTGGATGCGAAACTTTCTTTTATTTTTCTGACATAAACATGCGAATCAACCATTCGCTTTCACTTTTGAGTTGAAGAAGAGGCAGAAAGAGATTGCTGTTCACAAGAAAGCACAATAGGCTAAAGAGAAGAGACAAAAGTTAATTTTTCTTATAACTTTGGAATAAATGAGCTGTGACGTGTTAAGTTAAACATGCTCAAATGTGTACCATCATCATCTCTGTTTGCTGTTCGTCTTCTCAATTAAGCGTCCTGTTTTCCTCATAACATATTTGGATATTTGTATTCCTTATTGATTCTTCACTAATAATTTCAATTCATATGCAATTATTTCACATCTTGACTCTAAACTCGTACAGGTCACCTCGCCGCGTCCATTCATTCATTTTTAACTTTGCTTTAATGACTCTTCGTTCATTTTCTATAAATGCATGAATTTCAATTAGATTGGTTCATTTTTGTTCAAATGCACTGAAGATTACCATTGAGCAGTTATCCCAATGATTGATTATTTGAGGTGGAATCGAGATTTTCGATCCAAAATAACAACAGCTCGGTTTTTGCAAGCTTTTGAGCAACATTCTCATGTGTTTACGCTTCTCTGTCTGTTGCTTAATGTTTTATACTTAAACGGTATTTTTAGCTTCATCCAAATCCTCAAAGTTTGTCAGATCCGGATCCTGCTAAAGGATGATGAGATAAATTTTTTGCTTGTGGCTTTCTTTTCCCTCATACAATTAACCAAAGAAAAACTAGATGATGAGTAGAACCTTTGCTTCTGACGCATAAGAGAGTGTTACGTATACTTTCTGTTGTTTTTTTTTTCGCGTCAACCTCAACAACCATTGTATGTGTTTTGAAGAATCTATATCTAACGATTCTAGCCTGTGGACCTGCGATGACTCCTTTTTTAGTGCTGTCACGCATCCAAAAGGATAGCAAGCTTTCCGACTATTCTTTTCTTTCTCGCAATTTCTATTCTATATTAGGGCTCTCTATGTCGTTCTCTCTCTGAGTCTCCACATTCAAAGTGCGCACGGCGCAAGACTGACAGACGGTACAGTCTAAATTTGGACAAAGCTGAGCCACTGGTTAGCCTCTTCTTTCGAAGGCTTCGTCGGCGTCGTTTTCTCATATGATGATGGCTATCGACTCGTTGTTATCGAGCTCCTCCCCGTTCGTTTCACTGTAGAATTGAAAGAAAACAGAAAGAAATAGACTATTGAACGCAGAGATTGTTAAGGGATGGAGAAGATGACGAGAGAGTTCCTCTGTCTCTATCGGTCTGTCTGAACAGTCGTTGTCGCCACACCTGTGTCCACCTCAGAGAGACAGAGAAAGTGGAAGAGAGAGCGCCATCATCCGCTCCGCTTTCCTCCTCACGTAGTCGTCGTCATCTACTTCTCCTTCTAAGTTCATTCATATTCTCTTCTGAAGGCCACACCGTGATTAGGCTACCAGATTCTCTGATTCTAACCTGATTCTCCTAAAAGACGACACGCTTTGTTCGGACTTCTGTAATCTTGTCTTAATCGCCTGGGGCAAGAAAAAGTCATGTCCCCACAACCACCACCAGCTTTGGCTGGCATTTTTCTACACCAAGAGCCAACACCTTCAGCATTGACTCCACAATCCTCATCTTCATTTTTTGGAGATTCCTTCTTGAACGCTTATATGCAAAATTCATACTTTGAAAGACTGTGGTGAGTTCCATTTTCAATTACAGCATCGTCTACACTTTGATATTGTTTTACTTTCTCTTACTACTGCAAACTTAGTCAGCAGCTCAATGTTTGAAGTCTAACTTCTCATTGGCTTTTCGTCTTTATTCTTATACCTTGGCTGGTTTTATGATGGAAGTCTGTTGAAAACTTCACCGTTTCCTATATCTCAAATATAATTTTTCGTGAGCCTTTTTTTGTTCATTACTTCTGAGCTCAACATCTTTCGTTTCTGTCCATTCCGATTTTTTGGAAGCCGCCCTCGCGATCAATGGTTAATGGCCGATTTTGCCTTTTCTGAGCTTGTCTTCATGTTTAAAAATAGAATTTTTTCCAGTTTTCGAGGGTTTCGTATTTGTTTGCAATTTTCCACAAAAAATTAACACTTCCAATTGTGTTTAGAAAAAAAAGAAAAAGCTGTCTGAGCACTCGATTGAGCCCACCATCATTCGACCGGATTTCATCAATACTAATCATCAGATAGTAATCAACGTTTCAATATTCGATATTTCTGAAAAAAAGATTGAATTCGAGAATTTATCAAACGGTTTAAGCTATTCACACAGTTTTCCTTTCCATCATCGTTTATGTACTCCCTGTAAACTTTTCGTGTTTTTTTGGAAAACTCAGCATTTCTCAGCATCTTTCTCTTTTTTCTTGTATTCTCTGATTCTCTTCAAATTTATGATTCTGTATGCGTATGGGTATATGTACGTGGTGTATGTGTGTGTGTGTGTGTGTATATAAAGAGATGATGAAAATCTCTTACGTGACCCACAGCAATGGACAAACAACTTGATTTTTCTTTGTCGTTTTTTTCCATACCAATCCCCTCTTTCCTCTCCATTTCTCTCAATATATTTCACGTGAAGCTGCTCTCCTGATCTTGGATTCAACGTAATAACTCAAGAGAATCTGACGATCAGTGAAAAGAGAGAGAAAAGATATATCATTCAATTTTTAGTGAGCGAGACAAATGAATAAGCAGAGTGTTTAAGAAAACAACTAAAACGTGTAAAATCAAACTTGAGAGAACGGACGATGAAAGACTTGAGAAAGAAACTAGAAAGTAAGAGAGACTAGACTTTCGAGTTTACTTCCTTTATCGCTTTCTCAATTATTTTTTTTTTCTGTTGGAGGAATAGCAAATCTACTTCACCATAATTTTCAATTCGAACAAGAAATCGACTCATCTATCGTTGCATTTCCTTTTTAATAAAAGGTTTGTAATTTGAAGCTGGTGATTTGTTCCATTTCAGTAGGAGAGTCAGTGAAAGATACAAAAAAAAATGACATTTTTATCAATAATTAGTGTGGAAAGGTATTCAGGTTTTCTCGAAGTTGGTTGAAAGCTTGCGATGAAGCTTGAATCAAATGATAATGAGAACATGAATGAACGAAGAATAACAGAAAGACCAGTACATATTAGGATCTTCATCATACATAGATGTTGGACATGATTCACTCTCTCTTCAATATCCCACAAATTACCTTTTGAAACACAACAATTTAGTTTTTTTTTCTTCTATTTCCAATGATAATTCTAATTCCATCACGATTTTGCTGACCTCTATTCTCAATTTTCGTGTCATGGGAAGCCAGTGAAAGCAAAAGATGCTATCTGTGCCGTCTGATGAAAAGAGATTTTCTATAATTTCTTCCTTTAAAACTCTCTTGTAAATGGTCGAATTCTAGACCTTTATTCCTTTTCTGCTTTCTTTTCGGTGATTTTACGTTTTTATTTTAAACGTTGGAATCATATAGATCGATTCGTAACGTTCAAATTAACCTCAGATATGAGAAAGAACCTTATGATTAGAGACGATTCGCAAAGTTGCTTATTTCTCCATTGATCGCCTATCACTCCATATATATCCGTCAACAACTCTCAAACATATAACATAAGCTGTTATCTCTTTAAATATTATATCAGAAGCTATGGTTTTGTGTCTGAGGCAATTTACCTTTGTCTCTATCTTCAACTCTCTTAATTCATTTTTTACAGGTCGTCACGTTCATCGGGCTCATCTCCTCGTTCATCTTTGTCCTCCACAAGCCCTCACCACATGGCCGCAACGGCTGCTTTCCGACGTTCATCCGATTACGGTATGTTCGTTTTCACGTTTGTTCATTCAACACTGTGCTCCAACTGTTTTGTAGTTTGTTTCTCTCTCTCTCTCTCTCTCTTTATCTCTCTCTCTCTCTCTCTTTATCTCTCTCTCTCTCTCTTCATTTCTAATACGTTATACATAAATAACTTACGTTCACTGTTATATTTTCTTTACTTATTTACGAATATTTCAACTACTATTTTGTGTGCAACGAACAAAAATCCTTCAGGTCAGCTCTCTCCGTTTCTTCTCTCGTGCCTCTTCTCTTCATATTACCCCATGCCATCTCTTAAGGTTATTCATTATTCATAGAAAATAGCTCCCTTGCCCTCCGGTCAGATGTGCTGGTCTATCTATGACTAGGTTGCGTGTACTTCCTTTACAACGCTCTCTCACCCTCCTCATAATAGTCCTCATAAAGGATTGTGTTAAATTCTTTTTGTATATCCATGTGTCATCATGAGGCTCTCCAAATCTAGTACAACGCAAATTTTTCTGTTGCATTTGATCTAAAAACTGTACAAATGGAAAAAAGAAAAGTCAATATTGTTGGCTCTGCTTATCGATCATTCCCTCCACGAAGAATATTTTTCAATATGCGGTAATATATCTCTAATAATAGGTTGAATGTCATTGTCTTCTTCTGTCATTTTCGATCACGTTATCGATGAGATGTCAAGTGGGCCAGAGAACAAAATGGAAGTTTCTTAGCTTTTACCTGAGTATTTTCAAGTTCGGAACGATTCGTCTTCCCAATCCACAACTTTCCACTCGTTTTTTTCAACTGAAATATTCTCTATTACTTTTGCATTGTCTCTCTTTCGCTTTCCTTTCATACGTATGTTTTCTTTGAGCAACTAGAGCTTTTGGTCTTTTCAACTATAGCTTTGGTCAGTGCTGATCGTTCTTCTACTCTTCTTTTATCGTTTTTTCTTTTTCTTTCTTCATTTTCATCATTCTTATTCTGTCTCCATATCCAACAGCATTGGCACATCTCTCAGCTTGTTCTTCTCATTTTCTCTCCTTGCCCCGTCAGCCATACTTCTCTAAGCATTTCTTGTCTGGGCTTTTGCTTCTCTAGCTGAGTGTGTTGATTGAATTATTTAGTCCGTCAGCTAGTCATGTCCATATTTAGTCATGAAAGAAACAAATCTTACCCCCAAAATATTTGAAATGTTCTCTACTGATATTTCTTTAAACTGAATCTCATTCTCTTGCTTCGTTCAATAACCTGTGTCTTCATTTCAACTGCAGTAGTTTATATTGATGAAACTATTTTTTCAATTACTTCATGACGGCTTATTTGTCCATTTGCTCTTTTTAAGTGTTACTCTCTCAATCCCCCTCTCTCTCCATTTCTTACTCTCTTTATCTTCTGTCCAACATAAATTCCCTCTCAAACTCTCTGGCGTTCCATCATCGTCTGCTCATCTTTCTCTTGTCATTTTTCTGTCTTTGAGTCAATCGCTTGTTCTTCTTTTTTTCTTTTTATACTCCTTGACTTGGAAGCCGATAGTTCCATTCGAAGCTTTTCGACTGCCAACGTTCGATTTCTATTTCCTCCTTCATGCTTCAAAATGTTGTATCCTTCCATGAGCTAGGTAAATATAATCCTTTGACGATAGCTCTGCAGGTGTTTTTATCATAAGAATACCAAAGAACTACGAATCATTCATTCTTGTTCTTCTGTTTCATTTCATTACCTACTTCTAAGATTCAACCTATATGCCTACGGAAGAGAGAGAACTTCTAATGGAATATGATGCTCTACGATACTCTCTGCTAACCAAATGAAGAAAAGCTTTGAAAACGACAAAACATTGAAGCGATGGCCATATTTGCACAAATGTTGGACAATCCACCTGCTCTTTTTCTCTCCCAATAGAATTATTTTTATAAATTTAACTTTATAAGCGTCAATTTTCAAATAAAATTCAAGATTCATCTATGAATTTGTAAAAATGCCGCAAATATCTTTCTTATCAAACATTCAAATCAATAATTCTTTATTGCAAACGATATTTTGAACTTTTTTCAAATTTCTTCCTATGAAAGACATTGCTGAACGACCAAGTTTGACTGAGTTGACTTGTTTCTCTCTCTCTCTCTCTCTCTCTCTACTTCTACGTTTCTCTCTCTCTACTTCTACGTTTCTCTCTCTCTACTTCTACGTTTCTCTCTCTCTACTTCTACTTTTGTCTCTTCCTGTTTCTCTCTCTCTCTCAGCTACCGAATACCAGTTCTCCAACATCGAACTATTCCTTTGAGTTTTCTTATTACTCGGGCATTTCTTTAATTTTTCATTTGAAACTTTAATTTTGAGAATAGCATTCCAGGTATTTCTAACGACTTCTGTATTATTGATTGTCTCTATTATAAGTTCCAACACAAAAACTGTTCTTTGCGTTCTTCTCCTTCTCTCTCTCTCTCTCTCTCTCTCTCTCTCTCTAAACACATTTCTCTTCTTTTATTCTTCTCTTTCGTGTCATTCATCGATATTTTGTTCAAAATTATTATTTAAATATTTCAACCTTCGAAATCAATCGAATATTTATCGATTTTCCTGCATATTTTTCATCGTTTTCTTTGTTCACTTAGTGTTTTTTTCAAAGTTTTGATTTTTCGTTGCTTTTTCTGTCCTCAAATAATCAAAGTTTTATGCAAAAATGAGTGTCCCTGTTAGATCCCTGTCAGAGCCATTAATCAAAAGTGCCAAAACTACTCGGACACGCCAAAAATTCTTCATGTTGAGACATCTTTCCTCTGTCTTTTCAACATTCCGAAACGATTTTCGAAGCTTATTCGGCTACAATTTCGCGACCTTCTCTCTCTTCGTTAGCACACTTCATATCCTATCAATATAAGACTATATTTTTCTTGTTTCAGTTTGTTTCTCAAGTATTGTAGTTTCGTTCATTGCCTCTATTATTTCATTATTGATTAAGTCCCAAACTGTTCAACCAGATTAGGCAACTCAACCCCTCCCCCTCTCCTATCCCGTCGCTTAACACACCCCCCCCCCCCTCTCTACCCCATAACCATAATCTGTGGCTGGCCAGTTAGAAAGTTGATGATTGGCGATTTAATCGTCCCTAATTCCGTCAATTTCTTTCTTTCTCTCTTCATTCTTTTTTTTTTCTAAGCATTTTTGTTTTAGGATCAGCGGATACGGACTGCGAAACGTTGCCGCCGTCAGACACTGAAGGCGGCGGTCCAGCAGCATTAGCTGAAGAAATTCTCGCAAAAATGGAACAACTCAATAGGTAATTTTGAAACAACAGAAACATTACTGTACTTGATTATCTGAGAAGAGAAAAGATTGTTTATTTTCATCACCAAATCCTGTTTCTTATGTTGGTGTTGTTTGACTTTTCACGTGGCTCCCCAGAATGATTGCATTTTATTTCTTTGTTTCTTTTTCTTTTTATTTTCTGATTCGGTGATATCTCAGGTCGAATGAGGAGGATAGTCGTAGCGTAGCATCAAAAAAAAGCGGATCCTCCGATTCTCCGAAAGCTCGAGATACTTCTCCCACTGAGGACGATGAAGAAGATTTATGGACAGTATGGGGAGAATTAATACGAAATTGGGAGTATGAAGTCAAGAAGCGACCACAATACATCAAGGTTAGACTGTTTTCTGGAATCAAATATTAGTTTTGCAAGTTAAGTCATTGGTTAAAAGGGGCATTCCACAACATTTTCGCACAATAGCTTGGCAATTGCTCTCGAACGCATCTGTGTCTACAATCCACGAAGTTTATTCGGATTATATGAGACAAACTTCTGTATATGAGAAAGCCATCCAGCGAGATATACCGAGAACTTATCCTGAGTTAGAGTTCTTCAAGGATGGAGGTCGTGGTCAATCCGCCCTCTTCAACGTCATAAAAGTAGTTTTTGTTGAGAATTCTATAAGTAATTCAAATCGTTCAGGCTTATTCCCTCCACGACAAAGAGGTCGGGTATTGTCAAGGAAGTGCTTTTATCGTAGGCTTGCTGTTGATGCAAATGCCTGAGGAAGAAGCTTTTGCTGTTCTAGTGCGCTTGATGGAGAATTACCGTTTACGTGAATTATACAAGCCCACTATGACCGATTTGGGATTATGTATGTTCCAATTAGAGTGCTTGGTTCAAGAGCAGGTAAGCTAAACAAATGTTATCTTTTTGATCAGTTGATTGAAGATGCCCGACTTATATACCCACTTCAATAACATGGGATTTGATACTTCGATGTATGCTTCATCCTGGTTTTTAACATTATTCACCACAACTTTACCATTGGAAATAGCTAATAGAATTATGGATTCATTTCTTGTTGAAGTAAGTTTCAGCTTTCTTCTTTTGACGTTCTCATCTTAAGGGAATGGACTTTGTTTTCTGTATTGCTATGTCCATTTTACAACAAGCCCGTATAGATTTATTGAGATTAGATATGGAAGGAATGCTCAAGGTTTTTATTCAAATTTCACTATGTTGTAAATACATTTTTTTCAGTATTTCCAACGAGAAATTCGTGAACGCTACGAAAACGACGCTGATCTGCTATTTACAGTCGCACATCAAGTTCAGCTGAATCCAAAAAAAATGAAAAAGTCAGTTGAATATTAGGATTTTTATGGTTCAAGAATTTATTTTTTAGATTAGAGAAAGACTATCTAGCTAAAAGAACAAAAGAACAGGAAGAAGCTGTTGAGCTACGGGTACGTCTCTTAATAAAAGCTTCAAAGTATTTTGCATGCTTTTTCATCAAAATGCTAGTTTGCTCTTTCCTACGCCCATGAAGCTTTTGGCGAATGAGACATTTCTAGATATTGAAATATGTTTTCTTTTGTCTTGAAATCGGTAACAAAAATCTTTGGCACCTTCTCGGTCATGCTCCTACTTAATGCTTTCTCGGAGAATGGGCAGGACTTGTCAGATAATAATAGAGAGGGGACAGATTCTTCTATTCTTCTGGTATCACCTAACTTAAACATAAAGCTACAAAGATGAAACTTGATGGTGTGGCTCCATGAGTATTCACGGATAGGAACCCCCTCTTATATGAGTAGGAGACCTAAGTCAAACCAATGATACTCATTTGGCTGTTACTTCCACGATCTTCTCTGGAAATGTTCAAGTTAAGTGACGCTGATGTTTTTGTAATCTAAATGCAAATGACGTCAAACTGGAAGCAACTGGGAGAAGACCAAGTTCGGCTTCATCGGATGGGGGATTTGTTGATTTTTGCTATTTCCATGAACACGTTGAAAAGGTTTACTGTTCAGAGCATTATCGCAGCTATTGTTCTTAGATAATGTCTTGACTGTTTCGTTTTTCATCTGGCTCAATACATTCTCTCACATGATATGTCTTGATAATTCCTTCATGTCTTTGAGTTTTTCTCCTTTTTCATCATGATATTGACAATGATACCGACAGCCGTAGTATGAAAGCGAGTGAGAGAACTGGAGAGAAAAAAGAAAGAAAGATGATGAAGGCGTGGCTAGTAGGAGCTGGAAACCACGCCCAGTTGCCGACTAGCACATATTTTCCTACTGGCTGCCCCTCTCTAAGACAATCATCATTATTTTTGGCAACTTTATAAAGTGTCGAAACTGTTTTCCCTCTTAATCTCAGCATAATCTTTCGCGCTGTCGCTAAATGCAGGATCGTCGAAAAGTTCTTCGGAAACGTTTTGTATGGACTAGGAAGGTGAAATTTCGATGCTTTTTCGTCTTCTTGCACCATGATATGTACCTCACCTTAGAAATATTACTTTTTTGATAATAACCACGTCCACTCGTCATCTTCAAAATGATTGTTTTCTTGTTCGATGATACCCAGTATTCCTTAGACTGCACGTCACTCCTTTTGCCAGCTTTGAAACTTTCCGGTAATATACAGGAGGTATTCTGGAATTAGTACAATGCTCTCCGTATTTCTATTCCTCAATTCTCATATATTTCTTTTTTTTTGTCTATTCATACGTCTGTCTGTTTTTGTTCTCTCCTTCTCTATGCTCTTCGTTCTCTCTTTCTTTCTCACTTTGTCAATCGGGACTGCTGACTCTCATACACACAGAAATCTGATCTTCTTCGATGTCGCCGTTGTGGTGGTGGTCGTGCTTCAGCTTCAGCTTCTTCTTGTCTTCCCAATCGCGGTCCTGTTGTGCTGAAGACGGACGACGACAAGAACGATGAGAAGGCTGTCGTTGAATTTGCTTTTCGTTTGTCATAGGAAGCCAGATTGAGTTTCTGATTTGCGATCTGATTGACTGACGATTCTCGTTGTTGCAGCTCATCTTTGAAAATAAAACAAACTTTCCAATGTTCTTAGGTTTGTTTTGTTTCAATCACCCAAATTAATGTTGTGAAATGATTTGAACTCGAAAAATTGCAATCTCGAACATCGACAACACAACAAGTTGACGACAAACTGTTCCGCTTTCCGTAAATGCATTTTTTAATAGTTGACGAAGAAACATGTCGACTAGATGATTCATTTCGAAGAATTGATCGAACTATGACTTTGTCAAATGATTCATAACAACATATTTTGGGGATTGGGTATTGCAATCGATTAGTTGAGAAAAACCATGGAAGACTCTCAACGTTTGCATAACGTTTGTTGATTGATTGATTATTGATGAAGTCTCTTTCTCTCTTTCCTGTTTCTGGCAATCCATCATCTTTATTTAATCGTATTTGGCCGTAACATCTTATCAATAGCGGAATGAACTTAATTCAATAGAAAATCCCCCCTTATCTTTACACTTTGTTTTGAACTCAGCCCTTTTCAACTACTCTTTTGTTGTCCAAGAAAAAGAATATAGAGAGAGAAAGAGAGAGTTACTAGCTTTACACACTAACCAATCTCTCTTATATGGAATTCCAGTTTATTCATGCCAATTAAAGTTTTTGATGTACTTTCTTCGGAACTCAGGAATAGTTCTTTTGAGAATATAATATGCGTGGTAAGAAGGCGAAGAATTAAAATAAAAAACAAGTTCGTTCTCTTCGAATGCTATGAAAGTTCTTTGTCTTCAAGATCTATTTTTGATTACTGTTTATCATAAGAGCACAAGAGATAGATAGTACAGCATAGAAGCTAGGAACATCCTGTTTTCCGGAACAGGTTGTGGTCGGAGAGAGAAAAATATAATAATTACCATGTATGGTCATTGTATGATTTTAATGAAATACATAAGAGCTAATCGTCGATGTATTCACATGCAATGCTCGTTGAACCAAATATGGAATGTATAGTTATCTGTATGATTTAATATAATGTCCCTTTACTAAAATATTTAAAACAAGCAAAGATGCAAGATCTCTATTTGTCAAGTATTATTCGTTGTTCTCACTTTGAGAGAGGTTCTGAATGTGCGAATTCTCCTTTATCTATTGACAATACGATCGGAAAGAAGAAAAGAGTTTCTTAGTCAGTTAGTCTGTTCATTTGACCTCTAATGTGTTAGTTACCTTCGAAGGTGTAATAATGAGAGATAGTTGTCTGAAAACCTTCACAAACTAACCGTGTTGACGTTGAAACTTCATTCCTGTCATATACACTAATCTGAGGTTAATCCGAAGTTCCATATCTAAAGTTTAAACACTCCCGACAACATTGAAGCATGCTTCAATCTCATGTTACAAGACTTATTGAAAATCCTTATAGTATGAACTTCTTTCAGAGGCTACGAACAGAAAACAGACTTCTCCGTCAACGAATTGATTATCTGGAAGCAGAATCAGCCGCTTTGGCAGATAGATTGGTTAAAGGACAGGTTAATTTGGCACAAGAAGCGGAAAATTGCATAAACATTGCTCATGAGTTATCTAAGTTGAGAGATATAAACACAGATGCTCATCGAAAATTGGAAGATGCTTATGAAACAATAAGGTATTCATTGTCATCATTTATGTGATCAGCTTTATTTTTTGAAGGGAACTGTCGTGTTCTCGTCGAGGCAATTTGGTTGACAAAGAGGCTCAAGTAGATGACACATCTATGATAGAACATATTCATTCTCTCCAACAAGAGATTATTGAAGGCCATACACGTCAAGCAGATAATGAAAACATAATTCGAGATTGCAAAAATCGAATTTCGGTGAGTGTTTTAAATATTTAATTCATTGTTTTTTGCATTCCAAGTGACTTATATGTTCTCAAAGATGAAGTATCGGTTTTTAAAGACGCTTCATTTGTCTTATTTCATGCTATATTATACTCAAATTGTTCTTTCAGGAACTCGAATTAGCTAATAAGCGTCTAAGAGAACATGAACCGTCGGAAGATGTTGCCAGCTTGCAAGAAGAGCTCATTTCCGCCAAAATGAGAGAAGCAGAGAGTTTGTTGGCTTTGAAAGAAATGCGTCAGAGACTTGCTGATTTGGAACAGCATTGGGCGGTATGAACCAATTCGGAATAGCGATATCTGTTTCGATCTATTTCTTTTGATCCTGATTCATTTCCAGAAATATGTACACACAAGGGCGTTCGATCCCTCAACTGCTGCTATCGAAAAAGACTCTGCTTCTCAAGATCAGCAGAATTCCTCCAATCCCAGTCCGCCTCTCACTTCTGCGAGGTCAGGAAAATAGCTTGTCTGCTAACAAGTTCTATTTCAGAGCTAGGCTAGCTAAGATAACAGCATCATTCATGGGATCAGTTAGTGAAGATGATGGTATTACTGTTAAAGAGTTGGAAGATCAGTTAATGGGAGTGCGTATCAAAGAGGCGGATACACTAGCCGAGCTGAAGGAGATGCGTCAAAAAGTGATATAAACGTGACAACAGTTTGTATAAGAATAATTTAGGTAATGGAGCTTGAGACTCAAAATCATGTTTGTACCAATCAGCTCAAACGCCAGGATGAGGAAGTTAAGCGGATTCGAGAGGACTTAACCTTCTCGCAAAAAAGTTCTAAAGAACTCGAAGCAACAATACGATCTGAGAAACAGAAGAGTATTGAAAAAGAATCAGAGATGAATGAGCAGCGAATGATGGAAAGATTAAAATATTCTGAAGCTATGCAGACCATTCAAGAACTGAGACAGAACATAACTCAACTGGAAATGAAAAAAGCTGAAAAGTGGACTCAAAATCAGTTGCGAGGAAGTTCAATTTGTGATATCGACGATGATTCTGTAAGATTTTATATTTATAAATCTTGGTTAACTTGACTTTACCTTCAGAACTCGCATGCATCCATGTGTTCTAACGGAGATGCACTTTCTTTAGCATCAGAAGATATGAATGCTTTGATCGCTGATATGACAGTTCGAGTTCCAGTTCTTCACGGTCTGGCGGAAGAGGAGTCTAATACAGAAGTTGAGGACCGTCCATCAGTAAGGAAAAAGCATTAATATATGAATAAGTTATTTTTCAGGAAAAAAATGATGGAAATGACACAACGGATTCGGGTCTTCACCTATCGGATAGTCAATAACTGGAAAGATCTCCCTTTTCCTAATAATTCTGAGAAGTTTATTGTTTGAACAGAACAGGTTGTGCCAATACTTGTACATTTTTATTAACTTCAACGAACTAACATTTTCTGAGAATTTCCATGTACAGAACTATTTATTTAACTCATTGCGAGAGCTGTTGAGTAGAACTCTCAACGGTTTTCCTCCGTGTAACCCCCCCCGGTCTAAACTAATCACAAATTTCTATACAATGCATGCTATATCTTATGAACTTCTTATATCTTTATAACTATTTTGCATAATTATTTTTGAGATCCTGTCTTTTCATAACTGTGTCAATAACTCTTCACAACACTTGTGGCTCATTTTGATCCCCGCTAGTGGTAAGTACGAAGAGGGCTAACGACTACGCGAACTTTTTTTTCTTCCAAATCGATTTTTTATCATTTTTGTGGCCTTAATTTCCTACTGTGTTATGATAATTCGCTCACAATTCGTATTTTTTCTTTCATTTTTTTATTAGTCTGAGCATTTCTGATTTGGAACTTGACCGTTCAGAGCGGGTATTGGGTTCTTCAATTTTCTATTCTTTGGAAAATCCACGGTCATATTGCTTATTATATTATTATTATTGTTCTCCACATTAAATTATTTGTATAAATTTTAACACTGTATTTATCTGAATAAAAGCACCATATTCATACAGCAACTGTAGAATCATTTTCTTAAAAACTGGTTCAGTGGAACGTGCATGTCTCGTACTATGTACGTTGCACAAAGTACACGATAGGCGTGGAAGTGCATGATGAGACAATGTTAATCTAAATACGGGGAATGGCCATTAAACTTAAGTAAATGAAAAGAATTTAAGAGAGAAACAAAATATTTTTACCAAAGCATCATCTATTTTCAAGAGAACTAGTGTCTACTCATACCTCAGGTCAATATGATAAGTTTCTGAGACGATAAACATAGTAAAAACGTGAAAAAACAAGATGAAAACGATACAAAAATTAAACAAAAAAATAATAAAATTACAATTCAGACTGTTATGACCTAGCCTCCCACAAGGGTACAAAAGTAACAAAAAGTATTCCTCAACATGGAAACGAATAATCCCTCTTCATAGAGGTGATATACCGTCATCCGAAATATGAGGCACAGAACGGGTATGTTTTCATCTTGTTTTTCCACGTTTTTACTATGTTTATCGTCTCAGAAACTTATCATATTGACCTGAGGTATGAGTAGACACTAGTTCTCTTGAAAATAGATGATGCTTTGGTAAAAATATTTTGTTTCTCTCTTAAATTCTTTTCATTTCTTTGATTAAGGACTAAAATTGTCTCATCATGCACTTCCACGCCTATCGTGTACTTTGTGCAACGTACATAGTACGAGACATGCACGTTCACTTTGCATTCGCTGCAGTACCAATTGCATCTTAGTAATTATTCCTTTAACATTTTGCTATATAATGGATCATTACTCTGTAATCAAGAGGAGAAAAACAGTTGAAAGACGGGAAAAAATGTTTTAAGGAACCAAGAATAGTCTAGTATAAGTATATAACTATTCAATATTGCAATATAACAAAAACGGTAGTTGATCCAAACAATTATCCTTTGATGTAATGATCGTTGAGAGTAGAGAATGCCGCAAATCCAGCATCCATATAATGCCGGTTTCACTCCAGCTCTCAATCCTAACAGTGCTCCCACAATTACTAAACTTCCTTTTATGACTCACTGTAACAAAGAACCAAAACCTCCGAGTAAGTATCATTTCTCCAGTCGCTTTTAGCTCTGACAGTTTCTAATACACATTCACTACCTGACTGAAGATAAAGTAAGAAAAATAGTTATTTTGATCATACCGGAGAACATAGATTGAGAACATCAGACTAATCGAATCGAAGTTTTTTTTTCCATATGAGAACATACGTCCTGTCATTTCTCTCCACGTTCCTTTAAGGTTAACTAGAAAATCCTGCACATCATTAAATGCAATACAACAACTTACTTGTTTTGTTGGATCTCCTCCTACCATGCTTAAAGATGGATCAACCGAGGCTGTAAACAAACTGAACGCCATACCTTAGAAAACGAAACAATGGACAAACGATACTACCCACCTACTCCATATCCAGGACACCGGAAATCGTTGCTTTAACTATACAGTTTTCCATAGCTCTTGAAACCAGCATTTCTTCTTTAGTCATCTCTGGTAGTGTGAGCATCTGAAAACAGATGCAATCACTGATTAACCTGAGCAAAAGCCAAGTCGTTGAATTGGGAAATCATGCAACTCACAGAAGGTACACGCAGCATAACCTTACTAGAACACTCAACAGTGTTAAACATAGAATGATACTTACGTAATGATTATCTTTACGAAGATGCGATGTCGTACATTGGGCACGATCAAGCATGCATGATAACCAACATGATAGGGTCAATCCAATTCCCAGGATTCAAAACCTTAACTTGTAAGGTTAACATGACTGATAATCGATTAAATTGAAGTTTTTTAAACATCAGTACATGAATGGCGAACACAGGAAAAGGAAAGTACAACAAAAAAGTTTCTTAAAAACAATTTTTCCGGCAGTTCTGAGTAAATTGATAAGAGTTGAAACATGTTACGAAAGCTAATGCGAAAAACACTCGGTAATCGAAAAAAATAACACTGGATACTGAATATTGCAGTGAACTGACTATGTAAGTGTACATTGGAATGAGCAACAAAGAACAAGATGTGAATCTGTATGGGTTTCCTGAAAAGGAGACCAGAAATCCTTCCCATTTGAAAATTTTAAAAGGGGTAGGAAGCGCGAAAAGAATACGAGAACGCGTCGCAGCTCGCGTTCCAATCCTGTGCGATTATATAGAACTAACAGTTGAAAGAGCGTAATCAATTCTGTTCAAGTTGAGCTTTGCTTTAAGTAACTATATCTCACATTCCAGCATCAACTTGTATAAATTAGCTATGTTCCTGGAAGATTGTAAGAAGCATTTCGAATGCGACTCTTTATACGACATTTTTGGAATCAGTACAGAAGCAGATCAAGCTGATGGTAATTATCGACTTGTTCGTACGTGCGTTACATATTTTTTTTAGTTAAGAAAGGCTATTACAAGTTATCCATGAAATGGCATCCAGACAAAGCTGGGCAAACGGAGGAGATGAAGAGAGACGCCACAGCTAAATTTCAATTAATCGCAAAAGCTTATGAAGTTCTTTCCGATGTATCCAAAAGAGCTCTGTACGATGAGACAGGTTTATCTCTCTATGATAATCTACTAAAATCCATTTGAAGGATCAATTGATGAGGAGCTCGGTTCTGCTGATTTGGAAACTGCAGTGAGCTTGTGGCGTAAGATTTTCAAGAAGGTATCGAAAAAAGATATTGATTCGTATTTAACGACATACAGAGGTAATTTCTCCTGTCATTGTATTAATCATTATAATTCTCAGGAAGTGACGAGGAACAGGAAGATATCAAGAAAACATTCAAAAGATTCAATGGTAATGTGGATAAAATGATGAACTATCTTGTTGGTGCCGACAACGATGAAGAACCAAGAATCCTGGTTAGCCTAATGAATATCTAGATTTAATTTGACCTTCTAGAGTATCATTGACTCTTTAATAGATGATGGAGAATTGGAAAAGACAGCGGAATATTCCAAAACTACGTCTGTGGTAGTAAATCCCAATATTTACCAATTCTTATGTTTTTTTTCCAGAAGAGTGTGAACTCACGAAAAAAGAAAGCGAAAAAAGAAGAAGCAGCTGCTGCCAAAATTGAAAAAAATAAACCTAAAGTGGGCCAGTAGAGAAGTAAAGTTTGATAGCTAATTTTAGGATACCATGAGCTTAGAGGAAATGATCTTAGCAAGGCAGCAAAACCGCAGCTCTGTATTCGACCAAATTGCGGAAAAATATGCTCAGAAGGAAAAACCGAAAAGGAAGGCCGGCAAGAATGACCCTACGAAAGTCAAGAAAACTAAAAGATCACATGATGATTAATCATAATGATATACCTAAGCACGGAATAAAGAATGGATGTGACTCTCTTGATCTCGAACATCTATTATGCAATATGTTATACTGACAGACTTTACTAATATTCAAACCATACAATTAATAGCCCAGAATGATTTGTTATGATAAATTATGAGTTAATATATTGTTAAAATAGTTATTATCCATGGAAGAGATTGCTGAGATATAGCAACTACGAAGCCCACAAAAAAACATTGCTAGTAACAGCATGGATTACGAAAGGGGTGAAACAACGGAAATCACAGTAAATCTTCAAAGGAACTCGTTTTAGCAGAGAATAAGGATTGTGTGTACATAGTTAACTCCATTTAAACAAGCAGCATAGTTTCTTATTTCTTTTGTTGCAACTGATTGGCTAACCACTCCATTGCCTCATCTAATCCCTCACCTTTGGATGCTGATGTCTGGAAATCACATTTGCAGATAATAGATTTAACTTATTATTGATACCTTAAAAATTTGGAAAGTTCTATTTCTGAGAGCTTCTAATCCAAGAGCTTTATGTATTTCGGCGGCGGTGAGACAATTTGGAATGTCCTGTAATGGAAATAGACTAATATGTAATTGGTTGAACTAGCTATTCCACCAGGATGTACATGAATGAGCCATGAAACAATACAAAAACTAAAATACCTGTTTGTTTGCAAGTACTGCTAGAATGGCACCTTGCAACTCATCTTCTTGAAGCATTGCTACAAGCTCTTGGCGGGAAATTCCAATCTGCAACACATATGGTTCAACTAAGGATATAGAGCAACACGCTAACTCTGTCCCTATCAGCTGAATCAACGACATATATAATTGCATCAGTATTAGCATAATAGCATCGCCAGTATGGACGAATAGAAGTTTGTCCTCCTAAATCCCAGACCTGAAACAAATTTTAGAGGTAGTAAGAGCAGGGGCCTTCGATTAAATTACTTGGAACTTCAAATTCTTGTATTCTACTTGTTCAACGTTGAATCCGATAGTTGGTATAGTAGTGACAACTTCACCTACCTAGAAAAAACACAGGCATAAACTTCTCTGAAACTAACACTATACCTGCAATCGGTACAGAATTGTAGTTTTTCCTGCTCCGTCTAGTCCTAGGACAAGTATTCGCATTTCACGTTGACCAAATAAGGTACGGAAGTAACTCATTACTCCTCCCATTATGCTAGCACTTAAATACAGGTAAAGACTTGACAATACATGAAATAACATAATAAGGTATTTCGTTGATATTAAACAAGGGTCAGACTAAGAGCAACTCTGTTTTAAACTTTCAACATTCAGGTCAACAATAACAATCAAAAATAACAATGGGTTAAACAAGTAAGTATGAAGTGGTTATTAACAATTAAAGTGGAGCAGAATCTCCCTCTGTTTTATTTTTCCTATATTTCATCTTCGCATTGAACTTCTTAGGGTTTATACCATATGCACGCAGTCTTTCATCAGTTACAGAAGGTATAGCTTGCTTCTTATCAGAACCCGCAAATCTTTTCTTCTTTGCTTGGTTTTTAGGAGATGCTCCCTCACTCTTATTCCGTTTTTGAGATTTTTTCGTTGCCGGCTGGGACACTTGTTCCTGAACACCCATTTACAATAAATATACCACAGCACAGCAAACCTCAGGCTTCTGATCAACAGACAGTTTTCCATCAGTAGAAGTGAGTTTCTTCTTTCTTCTACGTGGTACTTTGCCAGATTTTGTCTGGAATATTCAAATAGGATTAAGTGATACTTACAGAAAGATAACCTTATTGCTTTCAACTTCTGGCTGTTCTACAGAGGTTTGCTGGAATTGCTCTTCAACTTCCTTTTCTGAGGTGGTTTTGTCATGCTGCTCTGTTCCTTCCATCTCTTGTGCAGAAAGTTTTCCCTTCTTCTTTTTGTTCTTCTCTCCATCAGCTTGTTCGTCTTCAAACTCAACATTCTCTCTAAAAATCATCCAGAATTTATACTGCATTGATGTTGTTGAGATACTTTTTATCCAAATTGCCTAAAATCTTCTTCTTCATAGCCAAGTTTCGAGATTTCTTCTTATACGCCTGCACATCATACTGCTCTTGTTCATCGGAACGATAACTAATGGCCTGCAGATGACTTTCTCATGAAATCCTTTTCAACTATGATTACCTTTTTAACTGAAGCCCAGCTATTCAAATTTTTTTCATCAGCATTCAGAATCTCGTCGGCAGTTAAACCAAAGTCGTTTGGTATTACGGATCTGTATCGGAATCTTGTGGGCTGATCATCTGAAAGAGAGTGGAATTTCGAAATAGATAGCGACTAAATGTATACCGATCAAATCTTCAAACTCCATGGCATAGTATTCATTGAAATATTCCTCAAATGTCTTTTCAGATGGATCGAATAACGGCTTTTTCTTCTTGGACTCTTCCAAAAGCTTTCTTCTCTTCAACTTCCTCTTTGATTCTGGAAATGAAAAACAATATTTGTACCATCGAGAGGTAGGACACCTTTTCTTCTGTGGTTCTTGAGTCCTAGATAATCATCATCATCATCATCATCATCATCCGAGTTTTCAGCTATTTTCGCATTGACAACAGCGGCGTCTTCTTGATTCAAATCATTTTTCCCTGATTGCTCTTTTTCTGATAATTTTTTTTTCTGAACTACAGGCACTTTTTCCAGCCCATCATCATCGAACTAGATAATAGAAACAGAATATGAAATTTTGAAATAATACATACATCTTCCATATCACTGAAGACTGGCTTCTGCTCATCATCATCATAGTTTACATCTTCTCCATAATATTTATCATTGAAAAGCTCCTACAAAAACATTCTCATAAACGCAAATGCTACGAACTTACTTGCATGCGCTTGTCATATTCAGCCGGATCAAAATCACCCTTCAAATCATCTATACTTAGAGGGATATCTTCTCCAGTGATTTCTTTCAGCCGCCTCAGTTTTTCTTCAATCATACTTTTAGCCGTTCCTTGCTTCTTTTTTAAAGTCTCAAAATGACGCATGCAATATGATTCAATAATAGCATCTTACCTTAATCTTCTCTTTTTTCTCTTTCAACTTTTCCTCTCTTTTAGTCAATCTTTTCTCCTTCCTTTTAGTTTTTTTATCATCTCTTCTGAGAGACTCGTTGACAGTACGAGGGTATTGTTTGATCTAAATTTGGCTTTGTCTTTCGATTGAATTTGTTAAAACTCACAAACTCCTGATCAGGGTCTTCATAACGGAAATTGTATTTTCGTTCGTACTCCCTTTCTCTCTCCAATTGCTCCTCGTCCTCTCCTTCTTCTACGATTTCGTCATATGTCGGAATACTGAAGCTTTCATTAACTCAGCCATTGAACTATCCACAAACTCTGTTTTCTGATCAGTCTCATAATCCTTGTTTAACAGATAATCACGGAGAAACTTGTCGTCTTCTTCCAGTTGTGGGTTTTCCCATACTTCTTTGAGTGACTCTATTTCCTTTTCTACTTTTAAACTCTTGTTATTATTTTTGATCCAATCATAATAATCGGATTCTTCTTTGGTCTATAAATACTTAAAACCTTCCATCACCCATCTTCGAGTACTAACCTTATCTTCAGTAGTTTTTTCTCGTTTCTTGAAGAGAGTGTCTCCGTCATCTTCTTCAATATCATCCATTACAGCTTTGAACCTTTACGATTCACAAAAGTATAAACGAAAATGGAGACGAACTAACTGTTTCTTTATAGCATCTTGCTCTTCATAGTAGCCCGGTTGCTGGGAGGTATCACGATCTTCGTCTTCATCACTTTCATCAATTTGTCTAAAACGAGCCAATCAGCGAATAAGAAAAAGAGAAATGATGATACCCTTCTTTTTCGAGCACGAGCTTTCTTTCATAATCTTTCAAAAACATAGTCTTTGCTTTCTCCTTTTTAGATGGTTTTGCTGACGTTTGCGTTGATGTTACCTCCTTATTCCAAAAGCTGAAAGAAACTCATGAAGTTGAAGCAGAAAAATAAATCGAAGACATACTTCTTATTATTATCATAAATACTTTCGGTTTTACTTTTTAAGGCGCCTAAAGTTTTTAAGAAAGCTTTCTCATCATCTGCGGTCCACTCCTGAACGATTGGAATAATTAGAATCGAACTCTGAAAAAAATGCTTACTGGTCCTTCTTCACTTGAAGAACTGTCTCCATCTGATTCAGCTTGTCTAGAAAAATACATCAGAAACAATTTAAAAAATGATAATAACAGTACATTGATTCTTTTGTTATTGGCTCTTCTTCTGGAGCAGTGAGTTTGGCAGTACTGGCCCTTTTTTTGGTTTTAACCATCTGAACATTTAAAACTAAATATCAACAAACAAAAAAAAACGAAACATGAAAATTCGAATTTTAATTATCAAATGGAATGCTTTCAGTAGGAAGCATGGCATCTTTGGCACATTAAGAAACATAAGACTCGCTTTCCACTTAGAATTATCGAACGTAAGACATCCACATACACGTACGCAAAATCACGTAAAAAAAAGCAGAGAAGACCGTATGCTTCTGGCTTGAAATATTCTAAAACTAAATGTTATGATCGAAACTTCTGAAATTTGTCAAAGTTTTTTAATTCATTACAATCATATCATGATAACTTTTTATTTGAGGCTATTCGGGAAAAAATCAATAAATGTCTAATTTTCACATAACGCGCTATTTGCGCCATTTTATATTCGAAAACGGTTTCTGACTCGGCTGTGCTTTTTGTTTTTTCTTACGTTCCGTTTCCTTACTGATTGACTCGTTTTTCAGACCAACAGACGAAGCTTCAATCGAAGATGGTGGTAAGTATACATGTAAACTATCATTGTAATTTTCACTTTAAGTTGCCTCTCTCATTACTAAAAACTGCTCAGAACCATCCTATGCTTGTTGAGTTGAAGAATGGTACATTATTTTTTTTTGAAATTGGATTACTAATTTTTTCCATTGCAGGAGAAACTTATAACGGACATTTACAATCTTGCGATTCATGGATGAATATTCATCTCCGAGATGTTATTTTTACCACCAAGGTTAGTTGCTTATTTTAAGTTTCTAACTGTTTCAACATTTCAAATCAGGACGGAGATAAGTTCTACAAAATGTCAGAAGTTTACGTGCGCGGGTCTACGATCAAGTACCTCCGTATTCCAGAAACAGTATGTTTACGTCATTTTTAGTAGTAATTAAAATTTGTTAAGGTTGTTGATCTGGTTAAGAACGAAGTCAATGAGGTTCGTCGTCAGCAAAAGGATATGCAAAGAGCCAGAAAGCAATTGGCTAATGCCCAACGTCAACAAAACCAGCCCAATCAAAGAGGTGGGGCTCGTGGAGGTTATGCTGCTGGTCAAAGATAAGACTTATTCCATTGAAACTTCGTTATTACGTGTTCGGGTTTCAAACTATTGATCTGTTCAATTTTTTCTTTAAGTTATGCAAAAATAAAAACTTTGACATCAGTTACTGTCTCTCAAGTGTGTATTCTGTTCATTCATTAAACTACAAATTATGTCACTATAGGCGGACTGTCTCTCTTATCACACCATTATTGATTAACACAATAGAGCGTAGACGCGTACTCTTCTGAGTGTATCGTTGGCTATAAAGTAGTTTCTTATGGATAATCCTGCATCATATCCTGCTCCTCCTCCTTTGCCTCCTAGGCCTTTCGAACATTCCAATGTTGGTACTGGCCTTAATGGCTATATGGGGCTACCCAACACGGGAATGAATTATACCCAAGACTTGAACGGATATGGAAACATGTGAGTTTTGTCAGAGTGTTCAAAGTCACAAAATCTTCAGGCACCGCGGAATGTATTGGAACGGGATGTATCCCGCAATGACATATGGTGGTGGATATGGAATTGGACAAGAAACGACGTTTGCTCGATTAGCAGAGGGTATATTGTTTTTTTTGAGAATGTGTTAATGTTTCATCATGAAGAGTCATCGAGGGGAGCTTTTGAGTCGATTGAATCAGTGGTAAATGCGGTTACTTCTGTTGCTAACATGTTAAGTTCCACCCACAATGCTGTATATAGCTCTTTCCGAGCAGTCATTGGTGTCGTGGAACAATTCAGTCGCTTGAAAATGCAAGTTAGTTGTAAATCGTTTTCTTCTCATACCTTCACGTATAGGTAAGCTCAGTTGTTTTATCGCTTTCGTTGTTCAAATTCTTCGTAAAGTTATGGAAGAAGTTTCTAGTGTTCTTGAAAATGAAGCCTCAGAACTATGCTAGTGTCGCTGAAGAGGTCTGGGGAGACTCTCAACAACCTTTCGGTAATGAGCCTACGCATCAATCTTTCATCTGATGTTCAGGGACCGACATTTTGGGAACAAAATCTCAATCTATTAGTTGGCCGACAGTTCTTTTTTGGACTGTGGCTCTTGGAGGTCCCTATGTCATATATAAATTCATTGATCAAATGGTGAAAGCCGTCGAAGAGAAAAGGAAATGGGCTACAGGAAACGGTGATCACTACACCGCTGAGGTAGTTTTTTCTCTTTATTATTTTTTTAAAAATCTCATTTAAAGACTTTGTTCACTTTCCAAGCTGGTAGCGAACAAGAGCTATCATTCATGAAGGGAGACTTGCTGCGTATCGCACCAAAAGAAGAACAACCTCGGATTCGTGGATGGTTACTGGCTAGGTTTTCCAATATTGCGATATATTGTGAGGTTTTTTATTGCAGTACACAAGACGGAAGCAAGATCGGTCTAGTTCCAATAAACTACGTGAAAGTGATTGGACACAAGTCAAAGACACCTCCTTCACAGCAGGAAGATAATTTTGCCAAATTTGATTATGCGTTCAAGTGAGAGGAGCAGAAAACATTGTATTATATGTAAATAAATTATAATGTTGAATGGTTTTGTTCATGAAAGAAGAAAAGGAAGCGCATAGTCAGCAGGGGCATAACTATCTTTTCATACTGCAACATCAAATAAAATCTACACGTGTAACACTGTGAACTTATACGTAGATTCTAGTTTGTCAATCAAATAAACTAATTTTTAAATTTTCATATTAGGATTATAATTGTTTAACACAGTATTATAAGAACAAGTGTCAGATATTATGTGTCATAAGGCTTGTCACTGAATGACACAGCAGTCGGAAAGTTTCCAAAGTTAACAAGTATTCTACACATCATGATTATAATTTTACATACAGATATATTCACAAGTAGAACAATGGCTAAGAGATTGAGCCCGCATTGACCGCATTGATATAAAAGTTTGAGACATTCTTGACATTCGAAAGATTAAAAAAGAATATGAGTAGTTAAGAAATCTTTCAAAAGCCATTTAAAACTCCTTCCATTTAGACAAGTCCATTGATGGTATTTGACTACACGGTGTCAGGTGACCAATTCGGAAAGCTTCTCGTGGTACCATCTGTAGATGATTATTATAACAAGCATTAACTAGCTCATCACTTACTGTTATTGTCTGTGAGTTATCACAAATTATCCGACTCAAAGAACTTTTTCTAACTTCAGACAATTGTTGGCGAGTAAACACTCCTGGTCTCTCATAATAAAATCTAAACCAATAATAATTTCATTGTTTCAATCTGTGAATATTTTGTTCACCTATCTCCATCTCGGGTTCTCTTGAATTGTGGTCCGATAACACAAGCAACAGTGGGGCCAACAAGACCTCTTACAACAGGGTCTTCTAACAAAGCTCCAACCCATAGATCAATCTTATCTACGTTTCCATACACTTTACGAAGTTTTTCGCGAGTTCCAGTGTTCAGAATTTCTCTAGCAAGCTGTGGAAAATAAAATAGAAGAGCAAGATCAAAATAATTACCTCATCAAAATCTGAAGCGATTCCCATTCCACAGAGCTCTCTGTATTTTGTGTAACTTGGATGACCATGATCACGTCCTCTCTGGAACGAAGTGAATCAAAGATACACATATTTCTTTGCTTACCTGAATGTTGATAGACGATAAATCTGTGGAGCCAAACATGTTCTCTGTAACAGTAGTTGTCACACGTTGTGGTCTTTTCACATGTTGAGAAAACATTCCACGGAGCAATGGGTCTGGTCCTCCCTATAGAGTTCTGACTTAAAATAATTCTAATTACCCGAATACCTCATTGAGTAAGACATCTGAATGAAGTGTTCCTTTCTGGAAAACCAATGGTCCAAATGTTGAGTTGGAGAAATTGGGGTCGAGGCGTTGATAAAACTCCTGAAAAATGACCACTCTTTGAAGTCTTCTGTAGTAATTTCACTTGGATCATTCCATGTCCAAATCGGAAGGCAGCAGATGTGAACTCGTTAGCAATAGTGGAATCAACATTCGGATCATAACCTTTATAATCTCCAACAACTGTTGCAAATGCAGCTCCTAAGACTTTTGGTAACCATTCTCTATAAGAATTATAACACTCTTAAGAAGATTCAGTGCTGCATTACCTATAGACAATTGCTTGCATTTGCGCACCAACAAGCTTTCGAGCTTCCTGGTACAACCGTTCGCCATCCCAATGAGGATTGAGTCTTTTGAATTGTGTAACAAGTCTTGAATGAGTTGTGATAAACTTATGTACTTCGTAAATATATAGGAGACCTATTATGTTCTTTAGTGAAGATGGTATGCCAAGCACTCAAACCAACAAACAAGTTTACTCGAGAATCTCCTGCCGTGAAGATTACCGTACAAGATTGACGACTTTTACATTTGGATTGATCGAAAGGCAGAGCTTAAAGCATCGAGTTAAAATCTTCTTTCTTAATGCTTCCAACCTTCAAATCCTCGGAAAGTAGGTAGCTTCAAGAACCCGCTTTTCCCATCTCTGAATTTAAGTGAGTCATGAACTGAAGAACCATAAATTGGCGAAACATCGATATATCCTGTAACCAAACAAATAAAACTATTAAAATAGAAAAAAAACTTCACCTGTGTTCTCATTTAGCTGTTGCCGAGGCTTTGTTCTTCCGGAACCACAAATTGCAGAAGAACGAGATACACGAACACAAGTGTTTCTTTTGAATCTTTAAAACATATATCAACTTAAGCATTCTTGAGTTTTAATGTACCCAAGATTTGGATCATCTCCAGTTACAGGAACAGCCATACACCGACTGGTGATGTTCTGACAAACATTACATTTCGACGATGGAACAAGAGTTGTCTAAAAGTTTGTCACTCAGTGCATTTATTAAGGAGTTTATAACCTTGGCCATATCATGAGACAAAAATTGACCAAATTGCATAACCATAGCATTATAATCGTCGGCCTCTACAGATGCGTGAGATGATGTAAGCTGTCTTGTGATTTCTCTAGGAGAAGGACGAAGTTCAGGGAACAAGGATCCTGAAAGATAAGATATGAAAGTATGATGTTTTCAAGAACTCAGTATCACTAACCAACTGGTTCAGAAAGCTCATTGTCATAAACCGTAGGAAGTAGGCGAGTATACGGACGATAGGAAGCACCACGTAAGGGATTGTCCAAATTATTACATGTACCATCCATTGTTCTATAAAGAAAAAAAAAGATTGGAGACAGACGAGCGCGTATATTATAGAACCTGAAGTAAGCGTTATAACATAGATTTGCCTCGCAATCAGTTTCATCCATTCTAGGTACACATGCATTTGCCAGGTTCGACCGAATGACCTGATCCAAGTCGATGCTTCGTCTATTATTATTATCTGGAAAGAGTCTAAAGTTCAGAACAAGAGATTCGAAGAGATTACCTTCTACGGCAACCACTAATTTCTCTCTGATCATTTCTTCTGCTGCAACGAGAGGATCGTTGATAATTTGACGACATCTGAAACTATGAGATGATCAAAGATTCTAGAATCCCTGCAACCTTTGCGTCTGGGCATTGGAAAGCCTACGGAAAGGCTGGGTAGTGGGCGCTCTTGTTGTTGTTGTTGTTCTTGGAGTAGTCCTTGGAGTTGTTCTTGTTGTTGTTCTAAGAGTGGTCCTCTGTGTTGTTGTCCTGAATATAGCAATAATGACGAGTTTCCCGGTAAAAACGAAGAACGTACTGTGCACGGAAAGGAGCTCTTGTAGTTGGCCTAGTGCGCAGTCTCCTGTAAACATAGTCATTGTAAAAAAAGTGAAATGAAACATAGGTTCAAAGCGTTTGTCCAAAAAAGGACTTCTGTTAATAGTTTTGATAGGATTGGTTATCAGAAGTATAGAAGGAAATGTAGAAGTAGAAGAGTTAGATAAAGATGGTTAGAGAAAAATTTCTGAAGAGAACGTAAAAACTAAACATAAAAACAGATAAGCCTTGCAGTTGATTGTTTATAAGCAAAGATGCTTGATAGAGGAGTCGAAAGATAAGCTGTAAAAAGCCGTTGGAATCAGGTAGTCCATCTACTTACGGGTCCTTATCACTAAAATTCGATGATTCTGTTTCTCTTGACGTCGGGAAAACTGTTTCCGGCAGGAGTGTAGTCGTCAAACTGTTTTCAAAACTAGGTGTTGGAAAAACCTGAGTCGTGCTTATGAGTTCGGTTGTAGTAGTTGGCTCAGGGGTAGTAACAGAAATAGTGCTTGTAGTAGTTGACGGAGTCGTGGTGGTGGTAGTAGTACTCGGCGTGGTTGTAGTAGTTGTTGTAGTAGTTGGCATGGTTGTTGTAGTTGCTGTAGTAGTTGTCGTGGTTGGCGGGAGTGTGGTCAATATGGTAGTCGTTGGCACTGTTGTTGTGCTTATTGCGAATGTCGTGGTCGCAGGCATCGGCGTAGTAGTTGTCGTGGAAGATGTAGTGAACTCAGTTGTGATAGGTGTTGTTGTTGTGAAGAAGAGTTGGGTGAAAGGTATCGTCACTCTTCTAGTAGAAGATCGAGCCGTTGTTCCACTATTCAAATGGAATTTATCCGTCAGTTCAGCTATAGAAGGTATGTGTTTAGTCGGCACACGACGAAGAGGGGGAACTCTATGAGAAATACCACCACGACCACGATTACGTCTAAGCATAACCAGACGGACAGACGAACTAGTGCTGCTAAATACAGACTCGGATAAAAAAAACGTAACAGAAACAGTCTATGAACGTGAAAACATGGACAAACTATATATGTATGTCTGTACAGACAGAAAGGGCACTACTAAACATGAAGTAACATGCATCTCAATCTAACTCTCAAGTTTTGGATTTTGTAATGAACGGCTCTCAACTTCTCCGATCTTTCACAATGATTAAGAAGAGAAAAATCTTGTTCCGAGTTTATCAAAACAAATACTCGTCGGTATCAAATATCAAGCATATCAACCGGATGGAACCAGATTCCGGGTACATGAAACCCTTTGATGAACATCGGAGAACTGATACAATTAAGCTTCAGATGTTCTCATCACAGTCAGGCAAAGTTTCATGTGCCTGCGTTGGATAACTTGTATCCATGATGAATTAGTATTCTTCATCTTGATCATCATATGATTAGAATTTGATTGATACAACTCGTAACTTACTTATTTGGATCATGTTCGATGAATTAACTGCAACATACCTTTGTGTGAAAATGGGGCGTAGGGTCCGAGGAGCTTGAGTCGGTCGAGTTCTGAACTGCACGGTAGGACGTGTACGTAGGGTAGCAAGAGTAGTTGGTCTTCTGGTGGTAAATGTTGCTCGTGCTCTGGGAGAAGTATGGAAAAAGAATGGACGAGCTGTTGTTGTTCTTCTCGAAAATGGACGTAAAGGTACTCGAGTAGTCGCAGCTGTAACGGGTTTTACGGCTCCTAAAGTATTCAATGTGCCATTCGCAGTATGACATTTCATCTAATACCAGGTCTACAGCTATTACATGCTAGTTGACAGTTGTCTAACATCCATTCTCCATTCGACTGTAAATAAGCAATTCCAATTCACGGTAATTAGAATATATTCAAAGGAAAGATATGCACGTAGAAAGCTTGGCTCACGTAAGATCACAAATATTTTACTTTAACATTGCAGTACACACCAAATGGTTGTTTATATTCTATGAAGCAGCAGACGAAATTCGTTTCACAAAGCGTGTACATAAACCTTGTTTCTCTATTTCCAAAGTCATATTTTCTTTGAAGTGTTTCTTTAAGCGTTGATATAAAACGATTTGAGATGAAAACAAGAAATGTTTTTGTTTGACACGCTCGACTGAATTGTCAGATAAAAACGAGGCTGCCTAAGCCACTTTGAATTGGTTTTTTTGTTGTTGTTGATGATAATGATAGAAATGGAGAATATGAGATAGTGACATACCTTACACTCTCCAACAGAAGCCCAAAACCGACACCATTCATGATGATCACAGCATCCATTCTTAATGCAATGAAAGCGTGCTGTTACAGGAGTTTCATCTTCATTTATGCTAATTATAGCTTCTGTAAATGATATTCATTAGTTATATGAATAATCTTTGAAATACTATTGAATTAGTTAGATGAAGTTATCGAAAAGAAACCTCCACTACTATATAGGTCAGTGCTATGAATATCTAATTGAATTAGATGTCTCAGAACCACTAAGTCATCTAAGGTCACAATCTCTCAAAGGTAATTTGAAAATTTCATTTTTAAGTAGAAGTATCAGTAGCCCAATTATCGGTTATAATCTTTGATTCACCAAATAAAGAATATAATGATAGATGCATCCATAAATCTTATGTGATTCAAGTAAAGTATGCAAGTGAAATGTAAACAAGATTTTCTTGATTATCACTTCTTTTATTCGATATGAGAGTGATAAAGCTTATACAGAAGATGGATTATTAGGTCAAATGGGTTAAGTACAGAATGAACCTAACCTGATAGTTGAGGAGATATCCATGTGATAAGCAGCAAATTCCCAATAATCCAAGGCTTCATCTGTAATTTAATAGAATGAACCGAACAGATGAGAGGGCATGAAAACGACAGAGAGATAGTAAGAGATGAATTATAAGAAGACATGACGAGAAAGTTGATATGATACTTTATCAAGCAAGTTGTAAGAGAAATAACGTATTACAAGGTTGAATCAAAAGTCATTTGGTTAGTTAAGGTATGTTGGTGAATATACACGTAAATGAGTGATGAAGAGGTAGAGCTGAAACTAAAGAGAGAAAAAGAGTGAATAAGTATAATGTTATCGAAAGAGGAGGTCACGTACGTATACAAATGAAATGAGGATGAGAACAGTTTATAAAGAGATTAAGATATGGAAAGGAACCATGGAATGAGGCTGCTGGTAGATGTAATGAAAAGCATGTCAACGATATGTGTTTATTTTCAGATTTTATCTACTTATTTAAGGGAAATGAATTACAGAAAACTAGGAAAAAGAACTTTTAATTACTGTTTGCAAATAACTTCAAAAAGTGGAAGAAGAAGAAGGAATGATTTCATTCGCTTCTAACATATGTCATGAACTCTTGATTAGTATGAAATGCCTTCTGATGATGACAGCCTCAAGACGTTCAAATGATAGAAGCTTAAAAAATTGTGAACAGGAGGAGAGATGAAACCAGAAAGGACAGATGCCCTCCAGGAACGGTTCTTCTATCTTCTTTCTTCTTCTTCTTCTCCTTTCTTCTAATACACAGAAAGTTTCTTTACAAAAATGAAAAAGGAAATTCATCCTTTTGTGTGGGTTTGTTAATCATTTCCTAATTTACTTGTTGAGTTTGACATTGAAGAGATAGCGAAAGAAACAATCAAAGTTTATGAAACCGATCGAGTGCAAAACAACAGGAAAGACAGTTCAAAAGCTGAGTGAGGAAACATGACTGACAATAGACATCTTCTATGCATGCTCCTCCTTACAGTTGTGTATAATAAAAAAACAAGCAAAAGAGCGATAACATCAAAACTGTCTGAGAAATATTTGAAAAATGAAGAGAAAAAGACAAAAGTATTTTCTGATTCAACAGATTTCTTCATCTTCTTCGCTATACTTTATAGAAATTCTCTCTTAATTCCATAAGAACTTGTTAGAACATATCGAGAAAAGCTGACACAATGGCCAAACATCGACCCGACTTTAAAAGAAATCGTTGTTCTTTGGATATGAGTTAGATAAGATCATTACTACTTGAAACAATTACTCTGCAAATGCATCTCAAACTGGAATGATCATAACAGATGTTGCTTATAAGGCTTGTGTTAAGTTTTTGCTGCTTGGTAATCATCATCCTGATTTTCCAAAAACGGTTTCAGCATTTTCTTTTCTTTCAACTGTTTCCTGATATAACGAAAATGTTAATTTATAGTTTAATGTGAGTGAAAAAAAAGAAAGTTAAAGTCGTTTTGTTCGACACTAGCAACAGAACAACCGCTCATCATGCGCTTACATCTGCAAATGAAAAAAGCTTTACTCTCGGCTTACACTCATGTTCACGTGAAGTTTTGTATCAGAGTAGATCGATCACTGTCATGATCGGCTTTTTTATCAACTACCTGTATGTTCTTTCTCAATGGCACTTTCTACCTCACTTTCACTTCTTTCTATCGTGTGAACTTCTTCCGTTAAGACGGAAATATTTTCCGTTCTTCATTGGCTTCAAGTTCAAAATATGACATGCATAAGCGTAAAGGGGCTCTTGAGAAAGTTCAGAAAACGTAACGCTGGCCATGGCAGGTACTCTTGACCTCGGTCTTCTGTTGTATCGTCTCCTATCCGTTTGTTACAATCACAACTGAATGACGACGTCGGGATGGCCATGATGAACGTTAACAAGTTGACGTCAAATTCAGCGATTGGCATGAAATTGATGACCACAAGCCGTTGATCAACACTAACGAATGAAGAAGAAACTCTCTTTCTCTCTCTCTTATGGTTAAGTGTATGTGATTATAAGAACAAGAGATCTAGGATGTACAAGCAGAATGCAAATGCAAATGATATCTTAAGGCTGCAATGAAAACCTACAAAAGACGAATGCAACTGCAAGGCACATAGTGATGAGAACATTTGAAAACAAGGAAAAACGGAGTAATTGACCCCAATCAACATACTATATATCTATTTATATCATATATCGTCAAACTGTTTTCCAACAAATTTCAAAACAATTTTTTGCAATCAAAACAGCAGATGGTTCAGTTGATTTTGAAGAACAAAAAAAGAAAAGAAGACGATCTTTACTATCCAAACAGTTTGCAATAATAAAGGAAGAGAATAAGAACATATGAGAGATGGGAGAGAAGATGCAAGTGAGACAGATAGAAAGAAGGGAACCTTCTATCGAGTTTTTGCTTTTTAAAATGTTTATTCTACTGCAACTGTAGAATAATATTGGTGTTAAAACTTTATAATTTTTTTGAAAAAAAATCAGTTAATATTGTGCGTAAATGATATAAAACTGAAATGAATGGATTAATTATGCTAGGAGTGGGTCATTTTTTACTTAATAAGGCATAGTTAAGACATATATTCATGTATAATGTAATTTAATTACATATAGTTTACATTCATTTAAAGAGATAGTCTATACGATTTTGAACACAAAGATCGTTTTGATGGACGAGAGAGATTGATTTTGGAAGAGGTCGGTAATGGTATCACTTGGTTATATGAACTTCCGATTAAGATAAACGTTTTTTATGGGTATGAAGCATAGTAATTCGATTATACATGGCAATATCTGGGTTCTTGCTCGCTCTCTCACGAAGCTAGTTGAAGGTCTCTGTTCCGTGAGATTCGAATGAATGAACGGTTAGTAGTTCAGGGTAACAGGTAATGAACGTGATGACTTTTCTCGCTCACTTTATACCCCCCCCCCCTTGCATGACGTTGATGATGAAGAATAACAAAAAAAATATTTCTCAATTCAATTCTTGTATTTCTTCAGAAGTCAAACGTCATTGTTAGATTCTCCGTATTGATAATCTTTCTTGAACCTTTTTTTTTGGCTGTCAGGAAAGTCAAATGAAGACGGCGATTGAAATGAATATTTTTGAAGACGACGTCATGGTTTCGGAGTGATTCATTAAGGTCAACCTACTACAGTCATATCAGTCCTGATATCAAGTAAGAACAAAAAAAGTTTTTTTTTGTTTGTTTTTTTTTTTAAATCAGAGCAGGTATGAACGACCTGTGCGCACTCTGTTATAGGAGTGGAGGACAAATTCTTTTTGCTAAAACGGTTAAAGCTAGTCGGGTCAAGAGCAGTCGAAGAAGACACAAATTGGCGCTGTTTAAGATCCATTTGGCAGTTTTTAGAAACTAATCAGACAACTTAACTGTTTATAGACTATGTTATTGTTGTAATCAGTGATTCTGTTACGCAAATTTTACGACGATTTTTAAATGAAATATTTTTCACATAACTAATTATGCTAATATGATTATGGATTTACGTGTAAACTCACGTGAATAACGATGTTTGTCATTTTCGTACTGTATCAGACGATGAATCGGTTGTGTCTCTCAAAATTCCAAAAGCAAAACATAATCGTTTGCAGAGATTTGTTACTGAATTATCCTGAAGTTGAACGAAGAAAAGCGAGGTCACGAAGGAGCAGTTGACAAGCTGTTGCTGCTGATTTCTTGATTTAAGATTTGGCATGGAATAAGTCTTAGTATGGAAGAGGAGGGGAGGAGAGAAGAAAACAGAAAGACATACCTGATGTTTGGAGGTTCATTCATAAACTGTACAGATGTAATCTTATTTTATATTTTCTAAGTCTTTATAATAGGACATATGGCAGAGATTACAATCTTTTAAAATGCATTGACTTACCCCCGAAAGTTAGCTTGAATTGTTTTTTTGTGTCAAATAAGGTGAGAAAGCGATCTATTAAACTGTGCGAACTCAGATCATAGGTGTTAAAGCCGAACTAAAAAATGAGAAAAAGATTCTAATCAACAACCATGTGCAATGTGGCAAAGTTTGGTCGCAGAAGATGACCATGGGGCGGAACTTCATAAAACAAAATGATTCTCTCGTTCCGCTGCATGAGAGTATGGAAAATTTTCGAGAATGTCGAGAAGTACAAAATATTTACAATTTAGTATTAATTTAAAATCTAATTAGCATAAGTTAGAAAAAATCTTGTTTGTTCAAACTTCTCAAAAGTAAGTGAGTCGCATTAAAGAGAAACAGACTATGGTGGAAATATTTCGGACATACTGAGTACTGCTCTCTACTTTCGAGGGTAAATGAAAGAAGTAAGTGAAGGGAGGTAATAGAAGTGTTGAGAATCTCTCTCTCTCTTTCTCTCTCTCTCTCTTTCTCTCTCTCTCTCTTTCTCTCTCTCTCTCTCTCTCTCTCTCTCTCTCTCTCTCTTTTTCTCTCTCTATCTATCTAGTAGCTATAAATGAATATCGATCTGAGATGTTAAAACGATTCTTTATTGTTGATTGGGGTTAGATCATTCAGATGATATTCAGTTTTTAATTTACTCGCAAAGTAAGTATGTATAACACACACACACACATACACGTACAGAGATAGATAGAAAGAAAGAGGGAGACATCGAAAGAGAGTATTGAAAAAGACAAAATGTTATTGATAGATAAAGTTATTTAATGGATAATCAATTAATCAATTACACAATTGTAAGCTCATGTTGCAAGTTGGTGAATGGCATTCAGAAGTAATTGACGGAATGACATGAACTTTTGATGTGTCTTCAGACAGTCTATGAAGTTTCTTTGGTTACTTGACAAATGTAATTGGACGTCTCGAACAATTGAGTGTTCCGAAACAAAAAATATACGTTTGAAGAGATAAGAACGTTTAAGGATAACGTGGGAATAACCGTAACGACAACTTGCCAGAACAAGATGGTTAACGATGGTGTGAATGAATGGACTATGTCGTCGATGGCCTCTGTTCAAAGCATTTTTTACCCTCCCCCCCTCTCTCTCTCTCTCTCTCTCTCTCTCTCTTTCTCTCTCTCTCTCTCTTGCTATCGCTTTTCCTCTTCATGTATCTTTACTTCCGTCCATCTTCCTCTTTTCTTACATTGCTTCAAGTTTCAACTTCAAATGACATCGTACCTGTGTTTCTGTCGTTTTCTTTGTTTTACTTTCATGATGGAAGTACGAGACGGACATTCATCATTATTCCCCCCCTTAGCAGCACCAAAAATCATTGGGGAAGGGCAACGTAAACGGATTCGTTGAAAAGTTAATGAAGAGGTGTGAAAACTGTTGGAAGAGAAAGCCTTAAGGCAATAAACATTCCATGCGAAAAGAGAATCTTTTTTTTTTGCTATTTCCGTTAAATATGACAGATCGTACAAGAAGAAGAGAGAATTGAGATTTGAAATCGGATGTTCATAGGCTGGTCTTTTAAAGTCACATTCTAAAGAGAGAACTTCTCTGAATGAAATATCTAACTACTGATAGAAGAAGTGAATAAATGGCACAGAAAAACAGAGAGAGAGAGAGAGAGAGAGAGGGAGAGAGAGGGAGGAAATTGAATTAAAAGAGTAAGAGAGGATATGATAAGTAGACGTGAAGGAAGAGAATAACGAAGACAACGGTTTCACCTTGGAAAAACGCTGCAAAAAGTGTGAAATTCAGCTTTCTCAGACGAATAGTCACATAAATCAACGTCGTTGTGATTATGGAGAAAAGCGAAAAATAAAAATTGTCTAAGCATGTCATCATTCTTCATGTAATTACATGAAAACGTTTCGCATATTAGCTAAGAAAACGTTTTGAATAGGAGAAGAGAATGATATGCGAATGGACGAACAGTAAGTAGCAGTGAGTGAGAGTAAGGAAGAGAAGAAGGTTGAGAAAGAAGAAGAGAGACGGCTAGAGGCTTTCTTTGTTTGAAAAAAAAAAGAAACTTGGTCACACTAAATGAGGAGAAGAAATTTTTTTTTTCGAGCTTCTGCATTTTTGGAACGAACGTAAATAAAGATTTGCCATACCTGAAGTGGAAATCAGTATTGTATTCGAGACAGAAAGTGAATAAGAGGGAATCATATCTTCATTCAAGATGAAGTCTCTAGGTTTTCTCTTAAACTAAAAAAGAAAACAAGAAAGTATAGTTCTCGTTAGATGAAAAGCACTCTTTGTCGGTACTAGATATGAGATTAGCGTGAAACCATATGTGGAGGAGAATTGTGATGATAGACAAACATCTCTACATCACTTGAAAGCTTCGTATTCAAATTTCAACGAAGCGGAAGCATAGATGGATAGGTATGACTGTTGCAAACGCCAAAATGGAATTCTGCTTTGTATAGAATGCCTTACGTTCACTTCAAGTACTCAACAAGCTTCTATTAAATGCCGAAGAACATAATATTTGAAAAACCACTTTATGTTCTTATTGAGTGAAAGGAATGTATGAGTTACAAGTTGGAACTTAAAGCCAAGTGATGTTACTTGTACGGAGGTAAAAAAAAGGAGAACATAAAATAAAAAGTTTGTTCGAGAGGTTAGTAGAAGTGAGTAGTGAGAGAGAGACAGAGTATGAGTGAAATGCGCAAAAATTGAGGAAAAAAGATTAGCAGTGGTATTTAGCTTTAATGAATGTACTTGAGATACTTCTATGACAATGCTGACAAAGAAACGTTTTCTAAGGAATGTAGATGTAGACGGAAGATGTGTGATGTGAACACGAAAGGGTTATTGGCAACTATCATTGGTCGAAACGAGTGATACTTACAGGAATGACGACGATGTGATGATGAAGTATAATGAGAGGGTGACAGTGAAGAAGGAGAAGAAGCACGTTCACGAAATCTCATCAGAAGGTTAAAAAAAGGTTTAAAATGCAAATGAAAACCTATCATTTGCATTACGAGAATAGAATGAAAGATTGACAATCTGTACTAGTTAATGATGCATGCAAAGGACAATTGAGTATTGCTCAAGGGCATACCTATGGAGAAAGTATGAATGACGCCATTCTTGAATGAACTATTCGCATCAGTATCATTGCAATTCACTATAACTTCATCGTCAATCGTCATTATCCGTGTCCTTGTTCATGTATCTTTTCCAGAAAGACAATCTTTTTTTTTTTATTCCTCTTACACGAAAGTAAAATGTACGAAAGCCAATAACTGGACAACTAACACAATCCACTTTAGTTTCGCTGGAGCCTGTTACGCTTGATGTTCATGGCACCCCAACACATCATCCAACTTGTTACAAAAGAGAAAGTTAATCCTTCACACTGAATATCTGGTGGTAGATGATTGCTTCTTCTAGATCATAACATCCGATAGATAGCAATCACATCTTTCATCACGATGAAGCAACATTGACGTTGAACTCAAAAAACGAAACTGAAGAAGCTGCAACTTCATCCTGTGGAAAAGGAATATATCGGATTGAAACAAATAGTTATAAAATCGGTGAAGTATTGTGATCTCTCCGTGATGCCTGTGATGTTATGAAGGCGGAGTACAAATCTATTTCGTTTGTATGACATCCCTCTCTAAAGGAAATCTAAAGTTCTGGTGAAACGTTAGGCGATTAGAAAGTGATATTCGAGATAGACTCACTTTCTTCGTATACCTTATATATTCATTTCTGCTAAAAAGAAAAAAAAATTAGTGTTTGGATGATGAAAATTGACGTTGGAGGAAGTTTCACTTTTTGTTTGTTTTCATAACGTTCAGCTTTATTCAATTCGCCAAGAGAATAGAGGAGAAAGGTGGGAAAACGGACCGAGAGTAGCCAAGGTCTCCTTATCGACATTCGAATCTATATTTGAAGTATGTATGATCAGAAATCATAGTGTCAATCACTCATTCATTGTATATGCTTGCCATCCATCCGGAATGCAAACTTCTTATTTGAAACGCAAAAAGAAAAAAAACGGTTAAGAAAGCTGATAAGCTAGAAATAGGCAACACATGTTGATGCATCTACAGTATCTGAATGAAACAATTAATGAAAAACATTAGAAACTGTTGAAGTGCTACATCTTAACGATTCGAAGCTTATGATTAGCAAAAGAAACAAAGATTGTTAGATTCAATGGTATGAGCAATAATGTAATTGAGCATTTATTCTTTGTTTATATAAACTATACATCATATATTAATATCATATAATTATAACAAAAATACAAAATGAATTGCACAACTCGTGAAGGCACCAGGGTGAAAGAGTACAGGGTTTCGTAATCGAAGATATATATTAATAATAGTTAATGAGATATAAATTATGCCACTCTAGACAATTAGACCTAGAAAATGCGGGAACTTGAATGAAAAAAACAATTATAATCTAATCATCTCTTGTATCTCAACAATCAAAAACATTTCAGTGAACAAGGGGGTAATAAACAGGAATGGACTAGAGTGGCAAGCTATTGAGCTCACATCGGCTCTCATATGTGGCACGCTTGGATGAAATACTTGTTTTCTCAATATTTTTTTTTATAAATTATGCGTACTAATCATAGATGTTACATGTTAACCTCCTATCTTTGGATGTATTGTTATTATAGTTAATATATATGGAAATATATATATTATAGTTAATACTTAGCGAATGGCAAGACGTAATGGCTTAATTGATGGACATATCGCACCATTGATGGTATATCTTGGGTAGAGACTCTCTCACCGAAGCCTAATCCAAAGAAATCATTCACGTGGTAGAAGAAGTCGAATATAACCTGAAACAAATGAGTTATTGAATAGATTTACAATTATTCCAATTTGACTGATTTAACTGAATGTCTACATTGCCTTGTTCTCATATGGTAGTAACTTCACGTGAAAACGTGTCGTACATTTCATGTTTCATTTCTATGAGATTACGACTGATTACGTATTTCCAGTTAATTTCAACTAATAACAACTTTTTTCTATCTTTCAATGTACCTTCTGGACAGAATGACTTTCAAGTTGCGAGAAGCATGAAGCCAATACGCCGTCAGCTACCAAAGTTCCTTCGACAGTCATAGGGGAATAGATTCCAGTTGAGTATTGTCGTCCAACCTATTATTCGAATACATTAATGAAATTCGAAAGTATCCTGTAAAACCTTGACAACTCTATCGGCAAACACTGTTCCGTCTTCGCTCACGCTAACAACGCATTCATCGACTGTTACTGATTTGGCGAACCGGGATCCATAGACGAGGTCATCAATTCCTTCTTTGCTTGAAGCTAAGGATTCTTTCATTTTACCACATTCTCCAAATGGTATTAAATGCAGTGGAGTCAAAGCTAATCTCTTTCCACTTTCAGTGAAAAGAACAACGAATTGAGCTTTCGTTTCTGGTTGTCTATGATAGAACAACTCGATTCTTTCGTATTTAATGGTATTCTCGGAGGATGGCACAATAACCTGCAAAGATGATCATTTGTTTTTGTCGAGAGCAGTACACATACGTAGTCTCCAACTTGGAGTTCATCCATTCTCTTATCTCCGAAAGGTGTTTTGACGGTGGTATCAGCTGAGAAGCAGTTCATTTTGGCTCCGGTAGATTCAGCTCAAATTCAACTTTGTTAGAGGATTAAGTCAAACACAAACCTTTTAGAACTGGTGCAGCTTGAGCGCGTACCGGTTTCTCATCAGTCTGGGATTCTCTCGCAGCAGCGGCTCTGTTCTGTGGTGATCTATTGGCTTTGGCTGTTTTTGTAGCTTGAGCTTTTGGCTTTGGAGCAGGCTTGGCAGCTGGCTTAGTGGCTGCATTCTTTGAACCAGAATCAGCAGCTTTTTGTGCGTTTTGAGCTGATGCTTTAGGTTTTGCTCCTTCTCCAGTAGATTCCGGTGTTTCATTGAATTTGGCTTCAGATTTACTCTCGGGATTAGTGGTGACAATTCTACTAGTAGTAGCTTCAGCTTCATTATCGGCAGCTCTGTTTTGGGATTTCACGAGATCTCCTCTGGAATAAATTTATAATATTTTGTTTGAAGAAGATCAGTAACGTTTTCTTTTTGTCGTCTCCGTGCTTCTTTCCATCTCCGTCTTGCCTGCCCTTATCAGACTTTCCGTTCTTGCCCTTGCCTTGATTTGCGTTCTTGTCACCTCCTTTCTTTCCAGCTTCACCAACTTTACCTTTACCTGCACCAGCATCACTATAAATACAAGGATTGTAACATTTCGAAGCTTTTCCACAAACGCTTTGTTCTTGCCAGCTCCGGGTTGGCTTCCTTCTCCATCTGTTCCTTCACGGTCAGCTTTTCCATTGTTATCTTTCTTGCCACCCTTCCCGGCTTGTCCTTTCTTCCCATTTTTTCCGCCTTGTGGACCACCCTTCTTGCCACTGCTATCGCCCGTCTTTCCGTTTTGACCAGGTTTTCCGTTTGCTCCGTCACCACTTTCATCAACGTTGTTTCCTTTTCCTCCATTTCCTTTCTTTCCATCTTTTCCGTTCTTCCCCCTAAAAAATTTGGAATTAGAATTCGCTATGCTGTTGAACTGTCACTTGTGATGATCTTTGCCCACAGTTTCGTGGTCAGCGTCTGGATCAGCATTAGGTCCGTCTAGTCCATCTTCCCCATCTTTACCATCTGAAGTTTAACTCTTTACTTCAACGCACTCTATATAATTTTACCCTTGGTGGGTTTCTTCTGTTTCTTATCTTCATCTCCACTATTTCCATCCTTGATCTTGTTACCTGACAATGATTCTTAATATAAGTTTTTCATTTCTGTTTTCTCACCTCCCTTATCGCCATTGTCACCGTTCCCTCCGTTTTTTCCGTCCTCTCCTTCTTCACTATCGTTTTCATCTTCTTCGTTCTTGCTGTTCTTTTTTGGTCCTTTGCTCTTTCCATTCTTTCCATCAGCTCCATTGGAGCTATTTGATTTTCCTGTTGCCTTCACTCCTTTTCCATTGTTTTCATCTCCTTCTCTAGATTGGATTTTCACTGAGTCGATATCGTTTCCTCCGTTGTTGGCGGAATCATCATCTCCATCTCCATCATTTTCATCATTTCCATTTTTTCCCTCGTTTCCACTTTCACCATTGCTTACCCCATTCTGGTTGTTGTTCTGAGCGAGAAACTTGTTGAAAATAACACCGGGTTGACTAACCTTGCTGTTCTTTTTTCCTCCCTTATTCTTTCCTTTTCCAGAGTTTCCAGAGTTTCCAGAATTACCAGAGTTTCTAGAGTTTCCAGAATTACCAAAGTTTCCATCGTCTTCGTCTCCACTATCGTCACCGGAACCGTGACTGTTCGTTCCCTTATGCTTTCTGTTGTCAATAAGATCTTCTAGAAAGAAATTTTTTCCTGCATTTTAAATAAAGACTCACCATCATCACCTCCGTTGTCTGCTCCATTTCTGTGTTTTCCCTTGCCATCTTTACCGTCTTCATCGTTATCTTTAGCTCCATTGTTATGAATGTGAGTTTCAGTGTGAGCGTTTGCCTTGGAAGTACTGTGTATGAGATAGCAACGAAAAGTAGTTTCTTACAGTGGCTGATGGTGCTGGTCCATCTCTGCCATCGGTGTGGATGGTTATATTGATGTTTCTTGGTACAGGTTCTCCTCCATTAACAGTAGCTCTACTGAAGCCCCCACGAGAATGTTCTCCAGAATCCGATGCACCAAATCTGTTGTTGTTGTTTCCGCTGCTATCAACGTTAACATTGACTCCAGATCCTTGTCGACTTTGCACAGGAGATGGAGAGCCTCCTTCGATGGCTTCACGTGTTCTCGATTGACCGTTGTTATTGAAAACAGATTTAGCCCAAGTAGACCAACTACGATGATGCAAAATTAGATTTGTACACAAGATATTCTAATTTACCTGGAAGAGGTCCAGCTACTCCAACTAATTGCCTTCCATTCTCCAGCATTGTCAGAAGTTTGATCTCCGATTACTGTATGGGAATTACAACGTGGACGACAAATGGTTACCCGATATCCATCACTGAAATGTTTTTTTTTTCTTTTATTCAAACAGATATCTTTGAGACTAATCTGTTGGATTATGAATACACTTTGACTATTAAAGAGAAGAACGCATGCATTCAATGTTTTGTGTGATTTTGCAGCGTTCGCTTGATCATAGCACTTACAGTCTTCTCTCGATTCCTTTGACCAGAAGGGTTGGTGGAGCTTTATTCTTGAGGAGGAACAATCGGAGACGATAGCCAGTTACTCCATCGATTTGTTCGGGAATATCAGCGGGGCTCTGAAAGTATACAATAAATTTTGATTCAATGAATAGTATGTACCTTAAGAACAGCTAATGGACCCCCTTCTTCAGTTGATTCTTCTTTTGGCTTAGCTACAGTAGATCCATCAGGTAACTCATAGATGAAGCAATCATTTCCTATATGGGTTGGAACCATATGAGGAGGACGTGGGTTGAACAAATTACAACAGGTGTGCTCAACTCTGTAAACCCATTAATCAGATGTTGGTCTCTTATAAGTACTGTAACCCAATACAAACTCCCAGCTGTGATTGAACTGATTTCAATTGTTTTCATTTTCAAAAGAAACGTCGGAAATCATTGACATCGTCGTCAAGATATGTTTTGGATGAGAAAAAAAAACCAATTTTTCTATTTATAAAACTGTTCTTCTTTATCTTTCGTTTCTTGTTCTTTATTTCAATTACATTTCGAACAGCCATTTGACACACATCTCACACTCTTGAATAGTGTCCACCAATCTTCCTCTTCCTCTCTCTATCTCTCTCTCTCTCTCTCTCTCTCTCTCTCTCATTCCCTCTTTCTTTGCAATCAGTTGAACAGCAAATTCAAAATGATCATCATGATATTTGCATAGAAAGCCATGTATATATGCTGTATCACTTTCATTTCTCACCTTATCGACATGAGACGTCTCTCCATACCTTCACATCTTATTTTCACCCAATCTCATCATAAAAACTTACATAAAAAAATGATTGACGATGAAGTGAAATGTGTTTTATTTCTTCAAAAAAGGAATGATACTTCTTACGCTTCATCGCTTCAAACTACGTGTGGCGTTGGAAAATTTGTTTCATGACCTATTCTCCTACTTGCTTACAATCTTTAAGAAAGAGAAGATGAGAAAGAAGTTGTCGTTGTTAACAAACTTCTCAAAAGATTATGAGGGATAAACATATCTCTCGCCTACTCTCTCTTTCTCTTGACCGGCTATCTCTTCTTATGGTATTTGGTAAAGTTAACAAGTTACTTACGGGCTTGTAGCTGAAACTTGATTAACATGAGCGACAAAGTTCATCAAGCCTCCACATGACGGCTGCGTCTCGTCATAGTCACATCTCTGAATATTTTATTTTGACATTGAAAAACCATCAGTTGAAAGCTTACAAGCTTCTGGTATCCACAAAGATCTAAGTGTTGACAATGCATTCGAATGGTATCATTTCCGAAACTTTGAACTACAAGAACCTACAGAAGGAGAAAGTTGACATGTTGTTTGAAGGCATAATTACCTGGTCGTTTTGACATTTATAATTTAAAGCAGAAATGGCGGGTAGAAGCAGCAGTAACAGCCACATCTTCAAAAAAGTAGATCATTATGAACAGTTCAGAACAGTGTTTAAGAGAAAAGGAGAGAGAGAGGAATACGAAAACAGCCATGAAATTAAAAGGAAGTGAAATCAAAAAAAAAGCGAACGATTGCTCATAAGTTCAAACGGAATGCCAGGTCATTGAGGACGACAATATTCAGACCAGTTTTGGTAAAGTGGATGAGAGGGGGGGGGTGCATACAGTTGACTTTGTAAACGAAAGCTGGATGAGAGAAGAAGGATAAAAGTATGAAGAAGATTACATAAAAAGTCAAAAAGAAACAAGAAATTCCATTATTTTCCTATCAAAATCCATTTATCCTATTGAAGATTTGGTATTCTGCTACATCTCAGCATTCGGAATTTGAGGATGAGGTTGAAAGTACGGGAGAGGGATGACAACACGGTTCTGATGATCACTTATTCCATCGAGATTTTTGTTGTTTTTTTTCTGTTAATGATGATAGTGGGGAAGGATGATGAAGTAGAAAATGATTTAAAAGTTTAAAAATGGGACAAAAGACAAAGAAGGTGAAGTCTAGAGTGAGAGAGAGGAAGGGACCTGGTGATGGGAGATTTCCGAGAGTATATAAACAGAGAAGTAGACATAATGATTATGATAAGAATGGCTATTAATCTTCGCATGTGTGAACCCCCAAAAATCATTGAAAATTCTTTGGATTTCTCTTTCATTTTTCAATTTAAATTTTCTGTTTTCACTTTTGTTTACGTGACAGATGAGATTTGAAAGATAATATGCCAAATATTATGTAAAAATCTCTTTTCCTATTAATGCGTAAGAAGCGAATTGCATTTAAACGACCTTTATCTTCTCCGAAGATTTTCAGTTCAAAAAAGCATACTGCGAAAATCGTCTGATGAAAATGTTGAATTTTGTTGTAAAAACGGAAGAGATCGTACAGTAGATCAGGACTAATCAGATGCTTTGAAGAAGTCAAAAGTAAAAACGAACTAAACAGTGGCAAAGACGAACGGATATGACTATAAGGAAGTAGTCAGAAATAGCGTGTGATATAAGAATCAGTAGTTATTGAGAGAATGAAAGCATTGGATAATGAAAGAAGTAACATGATGTTGACTTATCAACCGATAAGATGTTTAAGTCAGTTTGGCGAAAGCTGTCTTGTTCGACATGGTATTAAGATGAGATTAGGCGGTTAGTGGGTGTTGTCGGAGGATACCAAAAGATAAGAACGAAAGCTGCTCTTCCAGCAACTGGCTGGATGAACAAAAAAAAGCGTAGAAGGGCGTGAGAGGTCTGGAATGACGCATCCGCTGGTAAGGGTGCGGGAACGGATGGGGGGGGATGAGATTGAGTGTTAGCCAGTATCTCCCCCTTTCTTTACACCCATCATCATCTTCATCCTCTTACTTTTTGTGTTCTCTATTTAACTGTATGGATGTCTATCGTCTACTCGCAATGCTTAGTTGGGTGGGGTCTTAAACGGGTCAGCGTTGGTCACAAAAAGACGTTTTGCTGTGTGTAGCTGAAGAGAACTAAGAAATGAAAAATACTGTGTGAAGACTAAGGAAGAACATAACTAATACATTGAAATGATATAATGTAGAAAAGAATGGAGAGATGTAAAGAAAGAGAGAAAAAGAGAGAGAGTAGGCTTGAAGAGGGAAAGAAGATGGAGTCAAGCGAAGATACTCTTGCTTTCCATTTCTCAATCTCTCCCTATCTGTCTCTCTGTGTATTCTCAAAACGAACATTCGCTCATCATTTTTACCTCGTAGGACGATTGATCGCAGAATTCTAATGATGAGATCGCGAGATGTGCTTATCAAGCGCATGTTAAGGGGAAGACGAACGAAAAAAAAATGAAAAGAGAGCACGATATTAGGAATAAGGATGTGGAGAAGAAGAATAGAGTTGTAAGAGGAAGGGGCAATAACTAAGTTAATGGTTATCTCCACCCAATCTATCCATTCATCATAAATCTTCTCTCAACTATGGCTGATATTCAAGAATTGTTTTCATTTTTTGTGTTATCAATGGTTGATTGTCAAATGAAAGTTACTTAAACTAGCCGTTGGAGAGTCTCTTAACAAGTTTTATTAATAAATATTATACAAGTATTATATGATACATTCAATACTTGTTTATCTTATATTTCAATGAGCGAGGATTATAGAACAGAATGACTTGATCTTCATCATCTCTACGAACGAACGACAAATGAATTGTAAGATTGCATAATGCACATACACTTGCCGAATTCTAGTAATTTCATGGTTTTGACACAGTTTCAATACAAAACAATTCTTTTTTTTTTTCATCTCAAAAACGTACTTTTAATTCCAATCACCTATTAGTATGAGACCACTTAAGTTTGTAGCATTCAATAGCTCATTACAATTGAGGGATTTGTTCAGCTTGATTACGTGACAGTTAAGTTGTCTGTCAATCAAAATCGTCCATAGACGGATTTGCTGAGCGGCTGCACTCATTCAATTTCATTTCGTTGAAGTAGATGTAAGAAAACGGTTGCATTTTGTGTATTCCGTAATGAATGAGCGGTCGTATTAGTGAGTGAAGAACGTCATAAAGTCGTTGTTACGGAATTAAACGAGAAATGTAAAATGTTTCAGAAGAATGTTCGATGAAAGAAAACTATTTACGTGAAAATTAAAATAAACTACTTGAAAGGAGTTGAATGGACGAGATTCTAAACAATTGCCTTTCAGGTATAGAGAGAGGGGACCAGAGGGGAGAAGGTGAAAAGTGAACGTTAGTCTAGTCTCTTGCATTGCCAAAACTGGATTAATCTCGACCCGTGGATAGAATAAATGATGAAATGAAGTAAGTGAAAGAAGGAGGAATATATTCGAGAAAGAACGAAATGTAAGAGATAACAACTGAACGGTCATAGCCAATAGAATAACATTCTTAACGAGGAAAAAGATATCCAAATGAAGGCGTTCATATGAATAGATTAGATGAAGGAAATTGGATTACCAGGTATTTAGAGTCATGTAACTATATGTATTGTAGACATATAGTATACTATGTCATGTTGTTCATTGAATAATTCGAATAGTTAACGAAATGGAATGTTGAGAAATGGTTATTAGGATGAAAGATGAGGAAGATGATGATGAACGGGGAGGAAGAAGAGCCGAGATGAGGTTTCCTCCGCATTCGAATTCTCTTCATACTTCTGACGTTCTCTTTCATAATCTTTTTCTTCGCATATAGTCAATGTATCTATATATGAATAGATATTTCTCTAAATCTCCTACACATTCAGTGTTATTTCAGAATGTTTTCAGTTCATCATTTACCTCTTTCTGTCTCTATTGCAATGGTTCAGCCTGTTCGCTTTCGGGAGTAGCATGCAAGAACCGTCCTACATATGTATAGTCATTCCACTCTTTGCTTTTTACTCTCTTTATCTTTTCTTACCACAACACAAGGAGAGAATTACTTTCATTTCAATCATTTGCTCATTCAATTTGCATATCTCGAATCATCTCTGCCGTTTCGATGATGAGAGGCATGATCTTATGAAAAAGAGTTTATGAGAAGCGATCAGCATGATTTATAGGTTTATGAGATGAAAGAACATCCTGTAGAACCATCATTTCACCTTTTTTTTTGAAGATGTGCGACAATCAACGAAAGTCATCGTTTGCATTTATGAATTCAGAATTGTAAACAGACATGATCGTTAAGAAAATCTGATGTCTACATGAGATAATTGTAAACGGTCATCGTCTATCATACGGAAGAACTGTTTGAAAATGATTCAAATGAACTCTTATCCTGAAGGCTTGTTAATGAGATTATTTTTCTTTTTGTCTCAAAATTTTAACCTTTTCTTGAAAAAAAAAAGCGATGAAGAGAAACAGTCAGAAAATGAGAGAGAGATGAAGAGATTCATGTTTAGAGAGAGAATCGAACTCGCGGGTTATCCAGTTGATGAATCATATATCTTTTGTGCGAAAAAATCGAAAATGAAAAGTTCGAGAAATGGTTTCCCGTATGAAGGCATTTTTGAAGAAAATTTTCGTAGCAGAAAGGTAGATGAGGTGAACTGCAAATAACATTAGTTTAGGAGGAAGGGGACGACAGTAGATGAAAGAGACGAGCTCGGTCATAAACAGAGAAAGTTTACGAGAATAGTTTCAACAAGTTGTAACTTTGGCCGAAGATTATCCCAATCGCGACATAGACGAACAATAGGCAAATCTGCATAGAACGCAATGTATAAATGAGCTGAGGATCATATGAAGAACGGATGGAAGAAGAAGATGGATGCATAGGAGGAAGACAGAAATTAGATAAAGAAAAAGGGTTGAAAGATTGAATTGTTCTTATAACGAGGCAACAAGTGAAAGTTCATTTGTGAGGGTATGTCTATGGAAGTGAAAATGAAAATTGCACATGAAAGAACGAAAACGAAAACGTCCGAATGTAGGTTACAGCTCAGACCATTAATTAAAAGAATCTTTTTTCGTTTTCGTCAGACGTGAATAAATGAAATATTAGATTGACATACAGATTCTGCGGAGGAATGACTTGATGAAGAGGATGCTCCTGCGCATATCCAATATCCTCATGTAATAGCCTTACAGAGAGAGAAAGAAGAAAAAACAGTTTTGAATAGATGGAACATGGATGAAGGGTTAAGAATGCAAGAAGAATGTTCAGGTTAAATCACTCCGTATATATTCATGAAGGTCTTTCTTAGACATCAAATATCATTTTGGAATTTGGAGCCTGAGATAACCCGTGGGATGGGGGAAAGGCATCAAGGGGACGAGACGGGAGACCTTTCCAAGTACAACTGCGCTGATAAGTGTCAAGGCTGAAGGAGACGATTAACGGATAATTTTGGTGGTTGAAAAAAGCTTTTTGATAAAAGGAATGAAGGTTAAAAATTTGAAGAAACAGGTGTTTTGGGAAGAAAAAAATGATTCGGAATGTTTCAGTCTAGCAAGGGGGGGGGGATGAAGACGAAGAACAGGTCGAGAGAATATACTAGGTTGTGACATGACAGTATAGCATGGCTATGGAAGGATATGTGCATTCAATGATGTGAATATATCAAAGAAGAGGGTGTGAAATATAAAGTTGATTGGGGCGGATTAGGAAATAACAAGTTGCTTGAAGATGTAACTTCGGATCTGTATTGAAGAGAAGCAGATGTGGTCGTCTCGATGAACTATGACTAGGACTATACATCCGGAATACTAATTGTTGATCATTTAACGAGAATATCAAATCAGAAATGGAAAGATGAAGCCGATACAAGTGGTACATCGCTATCTCATCAGAATCTTCTTTTTTCTTTCCTTTTTTCATCTTCTCAAAAATGTCATTGTGGCTAACACCACATCGGAACTTTTTTTGGGTCAAACCGCGGGAAAACAAAGGAACAACTGTTGAAGATGACCAATAGCGGGTTATTCTTAAACATTATCGTCATGTTGGTCATGATTGTCGTGTTAATTGGATGAACAAATCATTCCATTAAGTAATCCAACCACACCCTTCATTTGCATATTACACGTGTATATCACGTAAAACGTGGAATATATTATGACTATACCAGCTAGATGGATTCAAACTATTGACTCTCATTAAGTGTTACTGAATGACTGGTTGCGTTCAATATGGGTCGGCAGTTCAAAAAGAAAGCGACTAAGAAAGCAAGTACGTCGAAAGCTAAAGGTTCACACAAGTCTCACGGACATAAAAGTAAGAGACAGATGAAAATTAAAAAACGTTTAATGACATTTCAAGAACAACGAAAAGAAATCAAAAAAACGAGTCCAAAAACAAAAACGAAAAGAAACACTTCTTCTCCTCCTAAAGAGAATTTGTCTAAAAATGAAAACTACACCATTGTCAAAGAGAACACGAAGACGTTGGAAGAGAAAGATGAAGTGCCACAGAGTCCAATGATTGATAAGCATAACAATCCTTCATCATCCCAACCTATGATCCTTGGAACAGTAGCCAACGTTGTGAAAAATGGGGATAAGGTAGATTGGAAAGAATGAACATACATTTTGAGCAAGTATTCTAGGAAGTCGATCCAAAGGAGACCTTAGAAACTATCTTTACTCTAACTCAGTTGTTTTCATTTGTTACATTCATATTAGAAATGGCTCTGCTTCCGCTTATCATCTTTTATACTTATCCGTATCTATACCTGGAGTGAGGTTTTTTTTCAAAAACGGTTCTAAATGCATATTTCAGACGTTTTCTAGGAATAGCTTACTATATTTATCTCATACTTCCTATTTTCACAATTTTCATTTCTCTGTCCTTTTTACCTATCCTTGCCTACTCTGTGATATGTATCAAGTAGGCCTAAATGTATCAGCTCAATTTCATTGTGCTTGACAGATTGGAGAAAATGACTGCTCTTCATAAAGGAATCATCGCAGTTAATGCTTCTATACAGTACTTCATACTATTCTCATTTCTGTTCGTGGGTGAGCTTCTTTCATAATTCTCATCTAGTTTTTTTCTTCAGGAATCATGTTCCTGATGTTCAACCTATACCATGAACCAGACAGTTTTAGTGAAGCTATAGAGGAGTCTATTAGAGAATCGAGAAGTGGCCGACTTGTAAGCTAGCATCAAATTTTCTTATAATTGCGAAAATTCAATAGGACATCCATAAACTCCAAATTGAAATGAAATGCTGTGGAACACGTGTCAAAGGTTTCAAAGCTCATGGTAACGATTTGGGAGATAATCAACTTAAGACTGATCAATTTAGAACTCGCTCTCAATCATGAGGATAATCCGTTGAACGCTTGGTACAAGCATTTGAACTTGTCCAAGTTTTATAACTACGGTGCAAAAGTTGAATATATCAAAGAGTGGGACATCACAACCTATCCGTTCGCCTTTAATGGTGTTCCATCTTCTTGTTGCAACTCCAAACAACTCTTTCCGGAGTGTTCACATATCTTCTCATTGAAAATACTTCCTGAACATTTTCGCAGGGTAACTGATAGGGATTGTGGGCCCAAAACACAATTCTTTATAGATAAGGTTCGTTGGTGGCGGTGAGCTTGATGACCGGTATGACCGTACGGGGTCGCTCAATGAATATGACTGTTCATATGCGCTAAGTGATGGAATGAGAAGTATTATGTTTGTTATTGGATGTATATGTTTAGTGTTTGGTTAGCGATTATCATTCCTACAGAACCTATTACTGTTTTCAGCCTTTCTTCACGCAGCATGTGCTATCGTTACATCCATCTTAACAAATGAACTTAAACGAAAACAATTAGATGCAAAGGAGAAAGGGATAGAAACGCTCAAGACTCCAACTAAAAAAGTTTTCAAGAGTTATTGAAAAGCATGTAATCATATGAGTTTCAAGCATGAATCCATCCTACCTGTTGAACAAACAAAAAAGGAACACACAAGAACTCAATTGATGTCGAATGTGCCACAAGATGTGTTGTTGTCAAAGAAGTTATCTGAGCAGACAACAGCGCCTACAAAAGAGTTAACGAGATCTATTCTGAAAGAGGACAGAGAGGATGAGGATATGAAAGAATGAAAAAGAGTTATGCATATGATATAGTTAATGATAATATTATAAACGTGTTTAGAAGAATGAAAATCTTTTAATTGGATAACTTTTATCGGTTTTTTGTATGTCGAGAAACATGATGAAATAGAACATGATGGGGCAAACGAAAAAGAAAAGCAAATCTCCTGCTGTCTGTCCTAAATAGGAAGAAGAAGACAACATTCTCATTCTCAAAAAATCCTTTTCATTTTTCCAATTATATTGAGCTGATGAGATTTTATCTTTCCATATTATGTTTGTTCATATTCTCACATTTGGTATTATCTAAGAAGATATGCAAATCGAAGGTAGTTTAAGCTCTCCAAATCATGTTTTTTTCCTCTTTTAATAGGCTTTTGCTGCTAAAAATGTTTTAACAAACAACATCAATGATTTCCAAGATGATGATAAGATCCTAAGGTTGCTCAATATCATTCTATCTTCGTATCTTATATTTTGTTTTAGGAAAGCTGTGCAAAAAGTCTATTTTTGGCCATCACTCACTGATTATGAGAAAGGTGTCTTGAGAGAGGCATTTTATCAGATTGGAAGACGTACATGCATCAAATTTCAAGAAGAGGTTAGTTATATAAATAACTTATAAAGTAAAAAAATAATGATTTGAAGGAATATAAACCATGGTATCATGCTGATCGATGGGATTCCAAACATCCATATGTGTTGATCCGAAAGAGTGGTAAATACGCAGGTGATTTTCATCTGATCCAAATAACATTTTTATTAATAAACTGAAAAACTTATGTAAATCTGAGTGTTCAGCTTATTCGGACAATTCGCTGGAGGGTCTGGTTGAGAGAACAATCCTTTATATCTCTTCAAATGCTTTCAATCAAGAAAATCATAACAACACTCGTGGAGCTGTTATGGATCAGCTAGTTCGATTCATGGGTAAGAAGAACAGAATGTTATGAATTACAATTATGGCAATTGAAGGTTTGAAGAGAGAAATCTATCGTCCTGATGCAGAATCATTCATCGTCCCAATGTTGTATGTTAAGATAGATAGTATGTGCATGTGTAAGCTCTGAACACATTTAGTCAGTCAATGAAACGAACAGAATTGACGTTTCATCCTATACAGTTACAATGGCCTTTTGATCCTGAAAGTATTACTATCCCTATATGGGCTCGAGAAAGGTATTCTTTATATGGAAAATCATTAACAATAGAAAGATGATTTGTAATATCATTTTTATAAAAAGAAAACTGAAAATAACCTGACATCATTTGAATGAATTTTCTATCAAAGAAATAGCCTTTTCATTATTCAAATAATCATTTTTTGTACAATTTTTTTGTTTCCAACTTCTTTATTCTCTTCCATTCTATTACAGATATCGTTTAACTCAATACTGCCCTGGAAGAAATGATCGTGATATCGGTGCAGGTCAACGTGTTGGACTTCTAACCCGGTTATTCCGTTTTTTCTTTATTCATACTTTCGTTTCATCAAATATTATTTTTTCAACATCAATTCATATTATAGATGGGATACTATCAAACTGAACAGCATGTATTGTCCGAATCAGATAGATGAAGCTGATCCTCGACGTGGTCCATGTGTTGTACCACGAGCTAAAGATTTGGACGAGTTCAATAGACGTGTCTTCGCATACAAACGACTTTTGACTAAAGAGAAACGCTCACGAAACTAGAAACATCATGAACATATACTTTTGTTTAATAAAAATGTATAATTACCTAATAAACATGTCATTGTTGAAATTTTATTTTTATATCAGAACGTTAATGGCAGCCAGACACATCTCACTCAGACAGACAGTCTGACCTCATTTTGAAAACGGAGTTTTTGAGTTTCAAGTGAAAATAAGAAGAGAAATGAAAAAGAGAGGAAAAGAATAAGTTCTCTCACTCCTTTTTTTTTTCAAAATTACAAAACTTGTACAGTTTTTGAAAAGCCAAAGATGAGCCGTCGTAGTATCTGACTTGTCTAGTTTGAATCACACCCACGGTCCTCTATTGTTCCGCTCATACATTCCCACCTGGGGGAATTCCATCTTCCTTACTATCACTGAATCATCTTGTATCTTTGAGATTCCTTCTTTATAAGGACTCACAGAAGACGTTTATTCCAGTCTTTCTCCAAACTGCTCCTCACAGCCCTAATGCATCTTCTCTTGCTCTTCATATCTTCTGTAGTAGGTTTGATTTGACTATGTTACTGTTCTTTTAGTCTATCTTAAGCTTGCAATGCTGCTGTATTATATAACCCTAATGTTATTAACACACCTGTGAGTTTCATCAATACTCAGACTTTACCTTAACTATTCACGATTTCAGTGTGGTTACTGTTACTGCTGTGGACCTCTGAGTACACCACAAAACCGTATGTAAATCTCGATTAGCTTATTAATAGGTTAGAAATAAGTAATAAGTTGAAATTGTTTCAGCTTGTTGCTCTATGGGTTGTGGAAACCGATGTCCTACAATGGTATATTATTTAATTGGAATACATTATTTCAAGCTGTAACTATTTTTAGTTCCTTCCTGCTCCTTTACCCAGCTTGGAGACAAACCCACCCAGTACTATCATCAGCACTGAATCTACCACAGCTCTCATACCAACTACACATATTGTTTCACCATTGATGGAGCTTCCATCAGCTCCTTCACCTGTTCCTTGGTAAGTATTCATTACTCAAGTTAGCACTATAGTAATATTGCAGTACGCTGGAGACATGGTTAGTACACAAGGCTCCAAGAGTATCCTTTCATTTTATTCATAAAAACGATTTTAAGTTATTTTTTCCAGCCCTCCTTCGCCTGTGATTGATCCAGTTAATCTCCCACCCAACTCCGATAATTTTGGTAACATGCCTCAGGGACCACCAGCTACCTCACCTTACCCAAATGTGCAGATTGCTCCTATCAGAGCACCAACTGCAGAAGAAAGTCGTCAAATTGTAAGCAAACTCGTATGAAGCAGCCTCATTTATCTTTCAGATTCCTTGTGGAAATCCTGTTTCACCATGTTCCAATCCCTGTGGAGCTTCTTCAACTCCATGCGCTAACTCTCAGCAACCTTGTCAGAATCCATGTGCTATTCCTCCACCTGAAGCTCAGCCATGCTGTTTGGTGTATGGTAGCCAAGGCAAAGCCTATGTTTTTTGTGGATGCGAAGGAAATGGAGTAAGTCCGAGTGGCATAATCTGATAGTTAAACTGTTTGTAGACATGTATTGCCAACCCTCAACAGGTTATGTCGACATGCAAAGCAAAGGCTGTCATTGACGTGAACTTCAAAGGTAAATTACACTTCAAAGCAAATTAACACAGAAAATTATCTCAGAAACATTCGTTGTTCCATGTTACCAAGCCGTACATCTCGGAATCAAGTACGTTAGATTATGAAAGTTGAATGCAAGTTCTGTTTCAGACTCGGTGAGATTGAAGGATGTCCTGCTGATGGTTTGAGTGGCACTGCCGGTAGTTTCACTATCATTTTCTCCATTGCTATGGCTGCATTGACAGTTCTTCTCTGTGATTCATAGAATCTTAACACAAAGATATTTATTAAAAATTATATTTACTCGTAATCAGTTAAAGTGTCTTTTTAGGAATAATAAACATTTGTTTTTTTTCTCTTTTTCCCAAAAGGTTGAAGACGAACAGTTAATTCGAACGAATGATACATGTTAACTAAAGCTTTTGCATATTTGACACAACAGAGTGACGTCATGTCATGAATTGATGAGACTTAAGGTCCAATCGGATCGGCACCGTTAAAAAAGGCATAGTTATTATAAAACTTATGTGATTCAGCATTCTCTCTATGAATTTGCGCATGTTCCTCTTTAGTTACACACCCTTCATCACCCTGAATGAGTACTTTGTCATTTTCAACTAAATATGTTTTGAGTTAACCTGAAAAGCTAAACGATGTACAGAATCTTCTGAATCACATCCATCACTATCATCAGCATCCATTTGGATAACTTTGCTTTGAACTTCATCTACTCTATAAGTATGGTAGTCAATCAATTTCAACTGATTTATTCAATGAAATTAGGTTTAACCATTCCACATAACCCACGAAAACATACCTCGATGGAGGGACGCAAACATAATCATAAGCGTCAATGGCTCGCCATTCCCTCCCTTCTATACATTCGTTCTGGCCAAACGTACGCCTGTAATGAACTCGAATGTTCTTTTGATCACATGATTTGATTAAAGTGATTGTAAATGACACCTTGTTAAGTAGAACAAATCTCTTTTATGTTGCATATCAACATCTTCCTGTGTGGCTGTTCGATTGCTTTCTAAGCAAACGAACGGAACTCCATGAGTTTTTAAATCGACAGAATCATCATCTAGATCGACTTGAATGTCGTTTTCGAGACAGACTTGCTGTAATGAGAACGATAGATATGAGAGTATGAAATTAAATATAAGTTACAGGTTGGAATGTGGTAACTATGCGTACATCAGCACTATGCTTCTTATGATTGATGCGTTCAACCTATAAGATGCAATAAACTGGATTAGAAAGTAATTGAATAACTAACTTTAACACGAATGTATTGAAAATCACCATCTAAACCAGTAGAAATGAATTTGATCCATTCAGTCTCTTCTGTCAGTTCATCATATTCATTCAATGCATGAGTTACAAGTGTAGAGTAGTAAGATAATCCAATTCGATGAACTTTATGTATCACAATAGCTCCCTTGAAACATAATGTGAGAATGATCTACATCTAATATGTAGTTAAATCTTACCTGCTTGATTCCAGCATCATTCCCAACTGGGGTACGATACTCGACCGTATAAACATTGCGAGCATCATCTCGATCATAAGGAATGTGGACAAGAAGCCATCCATTTGTATGTCTGTGAGGTACAGATAATGATGATAACCTCAATGTATAGTTAGTTCGACCATCTCTATACTCAATTATTGTTATTGAATATAACTGGGGAACTTAATAACAAAACCTTCCGAAATAAGCCATGCGGTTCATAGGTAACCATCCCAAGTAATCTAGATGTGGACCATTCAAACCTGGACCGCTCAAACCGTACGTTGACGGTCGCATGAAGGCATTCGCTGTTGACATCAAATCGTAATGATCATCATATTCACCAATGGCTGAATAAGGAAAGACCTCAAAACTGTTTGTAAGCATTATAGAATGAGCAAGATACTTTTCGCTGACGATCACTGTAAGAATGGCCGATGTTCATGCTATGGATCATTTCATGAGCAAGAACGGAAGAGAAGATTAGTTTGGGAGTGAGCAAGACACCTTCAATGAGCTAGACTGAGATTCGACAGGGGTCAAAAGTCAAACCTGTGTCTTTTCCATAAACAGCAGTCTGTTCAGTGTTAATCACTGTTATTCGTTGCTTATGTATTTGGTATCCGTTTTGCTCTGCGAATGATAAGCATAACTGTTTGGCTTTATCATATAACTATAAGAATCTTAATAGGCCAATAGTTTTCTTTAATATTATACTGCGAACGGTCTTTCACGATCAGTTTGAAGTCTTGGATCTCTTAAAGCCATTCTTAAAATCTCTTTGCGAGTCCACGGTAGATGAAGCCATTCGGTAACATTTGAACCACGAATTGTATAAATCGCATTAGAAACTGATGAGAAGTAGCTTTCTATTGTATCTGAAAGCGAAACTTATAAATATCAAAAATCATCAATACCCGGATTGTTTCCATTTGTCATCCATTCTCTGAACCATTCAGCTGTTCGAGGCTCATACTCAGAGTCTCTGAACTTACAAAGAACAACAGACCTAATGAAATAAGAAGAATTATGATCTTGAAAAGAGAAGCTATACCAGGGCTCATTTCCTCGTCTAGGAATAGCATTTGTGGATATCCACGAAACTAAGAAAAGCAACAATTTCATGACATTTCCGTTACTTGCTGTCCTGTTGGAAATCAAAAAATGAAATCAAAAAAGATACGAGAGGGAAAGGGATTAGAGATCATTAGAGAGAGAGAGAGGGGGAAAACAGTAGAAAATCAGAACCAGAGGGAAATGGTGAAGAATACAGTTACTCAATGATTCAAGAAGAAATGGAAAAGACAGAGATGAGAATGAAAGCAATCCTTCATATCTGAAAAAGAGATAGAACTGATGTTGTTAAGGATTGTTTAGAAGCCTAGTGATAGATATGTCGAGCCATCAAAGGAAGAAGAAAAACGTCGATTAGTTATCGAATATATTGGAACAGGCAGGCTGTAAAACGGACATGTTATATCTAATCTGATATGCATTCCTAACCAATATTGGGTTGAGAAGACGATAACAACTATTAGCAGATGAAGACAGACAAGAAACAATCTGGATAGATGACAAACACATATCCAAAAAAGGTCGTTGTTGTACGTTACCTCAGTCATTCACTGACAATGGATTTCTATGTGTTATTGGGGACACAAGGCATATATCCGTTGTGGGCTGTTTACAAATCAAAAAAAAAAGAAAGTTAATGAAGAAGATTTGAATTCGAAAGCGATAGTCATTTACACATGAAATGAGAGGACAATGAACGAGAAAACCAAATAGAGCCGTTAGATGGTAGATGGATGGTCAGTGAAAGCCATAACTGGGGGGGATGGAACAACGTGCATGTACATGTATATATGATGTAACAGTCTCATCAGCTATAAGTGGCTAACTATTAAGCCCAAAATTATGAATATTAAGCAAGTTTTCTCTTTATAAGCTGAGAAGACAAAAGAGTCTGCTGTTACTTGTTCTGGAACAATTGAGGGAGTGAAACTTCATAGACGAATGTCCGGGAAAAACAATTTATGAGAATGAAAGTTGATTGAGCGAAGATAAGGATAATTACAAGTTTTTGTTTTTTTGTTTTTTAACAAATGAAAAGTTAAACGAAAAAAAATGAATTTACTTGTCAATTTCATCTAAGATATAGGAAGATATGCATATTGCCTCTAAACATGGAGATAGCAATCGAATGAAAGAGAGAGAGAGAGAAATAGAGAGTTGAAGAGTTAAGAGAAAGGAGCGGAAAAAATGAAGAAAAAGGCCGAATATCCTTAGATACATTACAGATAACCAAAGCCGAGAACCATTATGTCTCTTCTCCAGTTGTATTCTCACTTTCTACTGCAATCAGCGGTAGTGAAAGAAGTGATAGTGTTGACGAATAAAAGAATAACTTTTCCTGGTTATTTTTCGTGGTTAACGAAGAGCTGACACATACAAACATACACACACATGCGCATCTTTTACAAATTCAATGTGTGGTCGAAAGCACCAAAAAAAGATTTTAAAAAGTCGCTCATCGTTGACAGTTTAGCCAAATGCTGAAAGTGAAACTTCATGTTAAAGGCTTCTTTGGCCCAGTATACATTGAGAGAGCCAGTTTTCGAGTTCTTTCGTCGGTTTAGCCTCTCCTGAATCTGCTTGTCAATGCGTATCATTGTCAAAACGCGAGATGAAACTTCTTTTTTTTTTCTTTTTTTTTAACGATTTTGATTAAAAATCTCATCTTCTACATAAATATCATCGAATTTGCAATAGAAAATACTTGATTTCATGCGATGTCTTCCGTATTGTTTCTGTTTGACAATGAAAGTGAGAAAGCAACCGATCTGTGTGAGATTGAATGTTAAATGATTAGCATAGAGGTCAGGTGCCAGAGGCCACGGACCACGTGAACACATGCCAAGTACTTGCTCATTCCATTCAATCCTCAAATGCTTTCTCATTTCATATGAGAAGTAAGAAGATGAAAACATAATATCTTTCATATATCTTTTATTATATTATAAAATAATATATACAATATTAGCTGAAATATTTAGAATATGCGACGCTGATTCTTTCGTTTTGACGGCACATGCGTGACTAACAAGGATGTTGAATTAGCATATGGATCTGAATGATTCAGATTTCTACTAATTATACTTTGCTATATTATATAGCTGATAACTTACTTTTCTTACAGACTTTATAATAGAATATGACTGATATAGTCATAGCTAAGGTGAATATACCAAATGCTAATGTAATCTGCTCACCAGGATGCATAGTACTGTAATTATATGATATACTTAATGAATTGTTTGATTAAAAAGTCGCTGAAATAGAAGAAAAGAAAACCAAAGCCATTTGACGAAACATGAAAGAACAATTGATGAGAAAGAAAGAATTAAAAATTAATACAAAGTTTTCTTTTGCATAAATCATTTATGGGAAAGTGTGGTAAGAAAATTAGCATAAATTAAGATATAGATGGCTTTTCTTTTACCTTATAGTCTTATAGTAACAGCTGATTGCAGAATAAGCTTGACTCATTATGAATTGAATCAACAGAAGGTCGTCATCCTTTTTTCTGATATGTTCAACAGCAATGATATTATGAGAAGAATGATGAACCAATAGACTGACGACGGACGTTCAAGAATAAGAAGCTTTTCAATTGCACACAGCAATTCATCAACAGTGAATCAAGAGACATTTGTTAGTATATAAAACAAGAAGGATAAAACGAGGTTATTTTCATAATATTGAAAGATAGAGGCAGAATGAGCCAACAGTAGACAACAGCAATCAATCCACGAATGCAAAGTGTTTTATAGGAAAAGCTTATGAAACCATACTTTGAGATTGAAGCATTTTTTTTTTCATTTTCTTGCTCTGTTACTCTCACTTCTCTCTATCTTTATCGTCTCTTTATTTAATTCGAAATAAACAATCGTTCACTTCAATCAACAACAACATTTGAAAATGAATAGTTTCAAGTCTATCTAACTGTTTCACATAAATAACTTCCAACAGCTACAGAGTTAAGAGCTGTATAATGCATCCATCGTTCACATGTACACTAACCACACTAAATCCAAGTGATGGCAGTGTGTGAAGAGCCATCAAGATCACATCAAAATGAAGTTTATTTTCAAAATACTTTTTATTCAGAACACTGAGATTCGTTCGTTTATTACATTCATTTAGGTATGAAACAGCTTTTGTACAATGTTTTCCGAGATCATTGAACTACTTTCCAATGCCGATGCCGAAACCACTTGAAAGTCCAAAACCTCCAATTGGAGTCATAATGCCGAGTTGACGACCGAACCCTCAAAAAAAAAAGATTTCGCTGATGTAATCGTTATTTCAATGGTTATGAGATAGGGTTCGGAACTACAAAGGAATAGTTCACGAATATCTCTTGTTGCCCATCTCATTCCGAATTACTATTTTCGAACATGTTCGGAGGTGACAGAATGGCAACAAGGTCATGTGTTAAATAAACATATATAATCATGTGGATGTGATGAAAAAACATTGAAGCTTACCCATGTTAAATAAGCCGCCACCTCCATAGCCACCTCCATATCCGCCGCCGTAGCTAGGATAGCCGTATCCATAACTTGGATATGAGTATGAGGGGTATCTGTAAAGAAAGATAGTTTTCCATAAACATATGTACTGCATAAAGTATTAGTAATACAATCACCATGCACACCACCCCCCCCCACCCTCATATGTAAAACTTACGCATAATACTCTGAACTATAAGAATGATATGATGGATATCTAAAGTTACATTTTAACCATCTTTTCATCATATTTGATAAATAAATGAAATTTCACCTGTAATAACTGTTATAATTCTGCTGATATGATGGATGATCATGATGATAGTGAACATGGTTCACAGTTTCATGAGATGAAGGTCTGAAATCAATTCTAGGATGTTTTCCGAAAAAAACAAAAATATTAGCCCCGTAGGGGGCTCGAACCCCTGACCGTTAGATTAAAAGTCTAACGCTCTACCAAACTGAGCTAACGAGGCTACGCAGAAAAACATTTTCTAAGTGTACATGAGGCTGCTGGCTGGCAGTTGTTCAGTTTAAACTAACCTTGTTCCATATCGTCTTTTATATTTTTCTCGCTGATATTTTCTCCACATGTAGTATTCGTAATCTTCATCTTCTTCAGAAGACCAGACTGCTCTTTTACGATCATTCTAGAAATAAACATATGAGACATTTACTTGAAAAGCAGAGTACTCTCAGAACAGTCTTATTTTGAGCTTGGATTGTTTTGAAACGAGCAAACTGTTGTTGTTCTTTCTGATAATCAACTTCTGTGAATGGCTTTTGACATGATTTTAACGTCGGACGCTTGGAACATAATCGATCTGAAAAACGAAAAAAATTGAATTTGAAGAAAGACTTGAAACAACAAGTTGATTTCTCGAACAGGTTATCAAAAGCGTGGGCCATTCATAATTGGAAAACAATAATGAAATTTGCCAATCATAATGAAATTGTAATGGGTAGGACATACCGTGAAAGGATTTGCGGGCCGAATATTCTTCATCTGCAGAGAACACTGGAGATAAGATGAACGTAAAGACAAGTAAACAACTGATTTTCATTCTAAAATAACAAATTAGAACGATTATAAATAAACGAATGAGTTGCTTCGATAAGGGTTAGGTTGAAATGACGAAAAGCGAGAAAAATAATGAGAGAGAGAAAGAGAGAGTTGAGCTGTGCTTTCAAACTTAAGTACGATGAGCTAAGAAAGATGACACGTACATTTACGTGTATATTAAAGGGCAGAGAAATGAAAAACACACTTACTTGCCCCCAGACTAGATGGATGTCTTCTATCGAGACTGTACAATTGAATCATAGAGAATGACTGCAAATGACCAGAAGCAAATATAAAAATGTACAAGAATAATATAATAGGCAAGACTGAATTGGTAAACCAATTGGACGAATAGAGACGATCGTCAATATCAAGGACAAAAACGTTTTTCTTTTGATATTTCAACGTCTTCTCTACATCTCATTTCTATTTTTTTTTATTGCAATACTTTCTTTTCTTTCAATTAGCTTGACAGTTTAGGCAAGAATGGGTAGAGAGATGTAATTCTGACCTTTTCCATGTGACCCCATCTCATCATCGTGCAACAGGCAGCTACACAAGTTTCAAACACTATGAATGTCTTTTGGTCACCTGTTTAAAACTAAAATGACGTATGTAAATAGAATCAAAAAATAGTCCACGACTGAAACTTGTTTCTTCACAGAGATTACTTAGTAAGACTTGAACTCTATGCGCTAGCTCATCTTCAAAACCACTCCAGATGTCTTCAAAGTATTTGGGAATTCATTACATCTCTCTACATAATTCCCTCTCCTTCTCGCCTTAGAACAGTTATTCATTTACAAAAAATTGTTTTATTACTTTCCTTTCACAATGTGTTTTTCTATATTTCACATTTAAGATTATGCCAATATTGACAGAAAGAAAATATCTCATGCTTTTAAAAGGTGATAAGCCTTTACTTCACAGTTCGAAAAAGGAATGCATCTTCAACACATTGCTCTTGTGTTCGTTATCCTCATTTCCTCATCATTTGCTTTTCTTTCACGCCCTCACAGAAAGTAAGTTTCGTATCTTTTTATTATTTTTCTTATTTCCTCTGCCAAGGACTGCAGCGGTACAAGCTCCATTACATAATGACGATGAATCAGCAACTACGATAGCTCCAGGTATTCATTCATACAGCTTTATCTCCATTTCATGCAAACTAACTTCATAAACGATCTTGCAGAAGCTGCAGAAAATAGTCCGTTTGGACATACCACACCTGGACGTGATCATCGTAAACGTCCATTCTATTACCATAATTTTCCTCATTCCAATAATGTGCACGCTTCTTCAAGTTTACAAGATAGAAGCTTGGATGAAAAGAATGAAAAGAATTGAGTATTTGAGATTTATATGCTAATGACACGTGAGATACACGCGAAACTTGTAATATCATTTAACAAATTAAATCGGTTGTAACCGGCTGCGCTCATTTACTTATTTTGAATAAACAAAGGAATCAAACATGAAAGACATAAGGCGTTATAAATAAATACAAATAATGATATGAATAGAAGACATCAAATGCATCATATTTTCTTTTTTTTCATTGATGAATCTTCTAAATGGCAATTATTATGTTTTTCATATTATACAGTCACTTACTATATGGCATTTCCGTTAACTTATAATACGTGACAACTGATATTGTGAATACAATTGTAAACCCCAACATCCAAAATGTGAAGATTTCGCCTGATTGAAACTGTGGAATCTATGAAAGGAGTATATCTTCCATAAGGATCATTCAGACTTACGGCATGGTTTGTGACGACCATTATATACAATAATATAGAGATTTGTGAATAACTATAACCAGTACTTTTTTTATATTTTTATATAGAAAGCTAACGGTCAAGGTATGAAGGATGGAGAGTCAATGAATATTCCGGAAAATGGAAAACATTGGACACTTTCGGCTGAGCGTACAGCGCCAACTGCTTTCTTCAGTTGCACATATTGATTTCTCTGGTTTCTCTGCACTCTCTTTACTAATGCTACTATGCTCTCATTGCTCCCACCAATAAGATACATATGGTTCACGATTCTACGTTATTGGATAAATGACTTAACTTGAACGCATGAATTAGAACTTTTCATTCACATTTAAAGCGGAAAATTTCTACTCAGACGAGGATATGCTTCTACGAGGTTTCTGCCCATCTCTTCCCTCCCCCATCCAGTTCTCAGAAGCTAGAAAGAAGATTAGAAAACAACAATAAAGAAAAGAGTAACAAGCGTTTTAAAGTTTTTATAAGTTTTGCTTTTACTTTACGTTCTATGAAACTCTTTGAGTTAGCAGATGTATTCGAAAATTGAGAAGAGTTAGTCTTTAGGAGTCGAGCGAACCACTACCAGGAGAAAGCCAAAAAGTGTCTTGTAAAAAACGATAGTCTATGTCTTCAGATCGAATCGAATAGTTCTCATAAAATGTTGACCATTTCACAAAACTAAGTGACTTTTCACGTTTTGTTTATGCTCGTAGCCTCGTTAGCTCAGTTTGGTAGAGCGTTAGACTTTTAATCTAACGGTCAGGGGTTCGAGCCCCCTACGGGGCTAATATTTTTCATTTTCTCTGCAAATATTACTGATTAAAGTTCTTAAAATGGTGGCATGAAATGGCTAATGCAATCACATGTTCCTCAAAGCCAATTTTAACTGTTTTTTTCAGAGGAACCGGTTGGTTTTCTGAGACCGTGAATGGTTTGGGTTAATCAATTTAGCTTATTGGGAAAATGTTTCAGAGCAACACTGAAACATCCAGTTCGAGAAGATATGAGAAACCAGACAAATATCAGCAAGGTTTTTATTCATAAATTGAAGTGAAAAAACAGAGCATTCCAGAACGTCATGAGTTAACTGAATCCATTGAAAGAAAGGGAACGAATGAAGTATCAAACGAAGGATTGCCTAACATTCATAGAGTCCAATGTGATTCAAGCAATGCAAATGTTACAAACAACGGTAATATTATGCCTTCAAACTGTGATGAAAGAGTTTAGATGTGGGAGAAGTTAAATTTGAGTTAGGGGAAGAGAAACAAACGATGTTAGAGAAAGGAGAGATGCTTTTGAGAAAGCCTTGGAAGTATTTGATGTACAATGCTATAGAAATGGTATTGTCCGTAGAGTTGATAGAATGATCGCTGTCTCACAGATTCTGGACGTGACAGCTTTGATCGTTTGGCTCTTCCATGTAAAATATGAGCAGACTCTTTGGATCTTGGTATGCTCGAATGTCACTGCTTCGTTCATTCTCAACATGTTCACAATACATGTAGAGGTTAGTGTAAAACTATTTTAATATATAAACAGCCACATTCAGTTCTTTCGTAGAAACGTCAAGAAGACAGTGCAAAGTGACGATACGTGCATCTATCATATACCATATCATTGGAAGCTATTAGTAAGAATGAAATGCTTAATGATATAATATCATTCCATTTATAGATGCATCTTTCTTTGATTGGAAGAACAATAATGCTATTGGCTAACATAACTCTAACCTCAACAACAAACTATTTTAGTCTGATCACAACCATCTTTCTTCTACTCCATACTCTTCATTGTTTTCTAAATTTAAACCAAATTTATATTCTCATTCAATGGACTAATAACAAAGAGTGATTGTTTTAACCAATAATAGTTTTCTTCCATCGCAAGCTTTAACCTTTCCCTGTTTGCTTAGCCACAACAACCGAATCCTATATAAAGCCGTTCTTACAAACATAACGTATCCTTCACACAAAATGAATCATCTTATCTTAATGCTACCAATCATGACTATGGTTGCATCATACAACATCATTCTACAGCTTCCTAAGGTGCTAGCTTTTCTCAATTTTAAATTTTATCTCTTTATCGTTTTAAAGGAAAAGATTTTCACTCGATCAACAGCTAGTATTAGCAATAAAACGATGACTACAGAATCCGAAACAGTTCTCAACACCACACGATCATTAGTAAAAAGGACATCGGAAACTCCAGCTAGATTATCTACACGATCTATTCTTAATCAAACTCCTGTTTATGCAACTCAAAAACTCCAGAAAACAACTATTCAAGGGAAAGTGGAACTTAGCACGCCTATTATGAAGCACACGAGCCCTAGTATCACGGCCTCAACAAAACAACCATCTCTCAGGTGATTAAGAGAAGCTTCTTTCTTAAGCCTGTTACAGATGCTTCGACCAATATATGAACTGTGAAGGAGTGAAATATCTCTGCAAGAATCCTGCTTATAACAAAGTTAGAATGTTAAAACACAGATTATGACTTTTTGCCCTACAGATTATGCTACAATCATGTGCCAAGACATGTTCATTGTGCAAAGATTTTGTGAGACTACCAATAGAAGAAAGATGTATTGACAAATATCCTGACGAGTAAGATATCACGAAACTTTAGATAACGTTTATCGTTATTGCAGGTGTCCAACTTGGGCTGAAAATGGTTTCTGTCGTTCAACATTCTATACATTCAAAGAAAAGATAGAGCAATGCATTAAAACATGTAAGCTTTGCTAACCTTCTATAGCAAGTTGTGACCATCATTACATCCACTATCTTCCTCATAATTCTGAAGTTCATTATTTGTACATAATCTGTATACATGTGGTTCTTACTTGATTTCTAGAAGCTGCACAGCTTAAATGTTCATTTGTATTGTCCAAATGTGTCTGAAATAAAGAAATTTTAAAATTCGGATAAAGTTCTAACTTCATCAATAGCCGTTTGAAGAGTTATATCCGATAGCTGAGTCGCACTTAGTCTCTGTAAAGCCGCACAAAATATTATTAACATAGATTGGTTCTAAACTGTAGCCAGAGGTGCTTTGGCTAAGGTTTTAGGATCCGGCATTTCACAAAGCTTAAGAAACAGAATGAAAAGAAATGTGATTCACTTCACTCACAGGATTTGTTGTTTTATGAGACTTCGAGTACTGTAATTCATAGATTAGAAAGTATTTGATGATATTCTCTTTCAAGTACACAAGTGAACAGAGATGGAGAAATCAAGAAAATGTATAAAACTCACAGATTCCACAGACGAAGAGGTTTTTGATTTTGAGTTTGTAATAGGGCGATATAGGTTAGCAGCTCTTGTTGAATGAAGTAGCAACCGTCATCAAAAACACATGCCTTACTTGGAACTTGTTTGAGGGCATCTACCTAATTCAGTTTTGAAATTTTCCATTTTAGTGCTGTTTTCTCTCTGAACCAAATTAATTTCAACATGTTATCATGGCCTATCGTACATGTAATGTCCTTCTGAGAAAAAAGAGAATGACAATAGCAATGAAACAAAAAACACAAATAATGACGACAAAGGTCATCTGAAAACAATATCAACTGATAGGAGACGGTTGTAAGAGATTATGAACCAATATTAAAACTGAAATTTTATCAACTTTGTAGTTCAAGTCTTCCAAAACATTGAGATATCTAAAATGAACTTGTAGCACTGATAATTGTATCTCTCAGACTTGTCTTCAGTTGTCATAACCAACCGGTTCCAAAATAGAAAAATTTCAAAATGAACATTCGAACTTTGCCATCTCATAAGATATTCGAACAAACGTTTATTAAAATGAAAACAGTGAGCAATTGATACCAGTACAGAAAGAAATATAAAAGAAATGTTTCATCCAAGTTGCTCTTCAGCATATCGTAAGTAGTAGATCCAGTATATAACGTTAAATGTGATAAAGGCTAACGGGAAGTACACACGGCTTTTCCTATCTATGAGCTGGGCATACTTACGATTCTCCTCCACTCGATTTATCCTTCAAAATATTACTCCTACTGTATTGAAAGAATTGAAAACAAGATTACCTTTCCTCCAGAGCTTTTCGTTTTGTGCTTGTAAGGAGATTACGTCGGAAATAGAAAGGTTGCTGACCATTGTAATCTCTCAATTGTTTCTTTTCAAGACAAGCCTCAGTGTTGGCGTTATTAGAAGTTAGAGATACTTCATAACACGAACTATTGTTTGCCTAAACATGACTTATTTACAAATTTGAATGATACTTTGGATTGCAGACATTTTTCTCTTTGTAATGGGCAACCAAATCTTGCACTTGCTCAGCTAATCCCTTAACTGGCTTATCTTTATGTTTTTGTTTACGGCGAGTACAGTAATTGACAACCTGGAAAAATATAGATTGTAGTTTGCTCTGTGAGTCGATAATCTGTCAAAGAACTGTTTCATTCGAACTTACAGTGAATTCAATCATGGCCGAAAACACAAATGTCATACATGCCCCCATCCATACGTCTATCGCTTTTACATACGATGCCTATAAAGATATATTTGTTTCTCAACAGAAGTAATTCTAAGCGCATGACAAGTTGAGGAGCTTCTTTGAGCTGAAACTCAATAAGCTCATTTGAACGTATTTTCTCACAGTATGTAATCTTGAATTGTTGTAATTGAAATAAATAAGGAAGTGAAATGTTTTGAGAAATGAACGTCTTTACCTGTGGTAGAGCCATTCTGGCTGCACTGCTTTGTGTAGCTAAGGTGAGTAACGTAGTTATCGATAATGAAACCTAAACATATTAACAGTTGGCTATTCTAACGCAAGTTTGATGTTCTTTCACATGCATCTTATTCACTCAGAGGAGAAAAGTGTTTGATTTTCTATTTTCAGTGTCACTCTCACTAAAGTGATTTTGAAGTTTCAAATAAACTGCGCGGTTGCTTATCAATGATCATGCGGGACATAAACAAAAGAATATTGATGCACTCAAGTTAGTTTTTTAATTTCATCTGAACTTACTCGACCCGGTACAGCTTCTACATCTAACCAAAAGCTGAACCATGATATAACGACTATAAGAGCTGTAGGAACATACGACTAAAATAGTATCTTCAGTTTAGATCTTTATTGTCCGCTGTAAGTACCTGTATGATATGATGCATAATTTCTCTATCAACACTGAATTCAGCCCAGGCGCATGACCAGATTCCTGTAGCATATGTGTCATTACGAATGAGAAATGAGATGTTCCGAAGTCTCATATCGGGCATTCGAATTTCTTCATTAACTTCAACTGGTGAACCACCGTTCCATTGTATTTGGAGTTGTTCTATATCGTAAGCATCTGCAGGCATAGCATAGTTCAGTATGATTTCATTTACATCGTATCTTACAACTTAGTATTCGTAATCCACAATTTTGTGAGTCTAATGGATAGCGAGCTAGATTCTGCATACATAGAACAGTTAGTGATATCCTGAAATTCAATGATGTATCATATAATCTTAATTATACGATATAGTAATGAGTATTATTGTTCATTTCATGTTCTATAATGATGTAACATCCATCAAAGACTCAGACATCGTCCCTAACTCATCTTCATAGGGAGATGAAGCTGAAGTTATGAGTTTTATGATAAAATGTCAAAAACTATATATAGATTAGTTTTCGGTTTCGTTTCCTAATCACGTTTTATGGCTTTTCTTGTACTTTCTATAAATGTTTCATGTTTGCCCCTAGGGGGGGGGACGATGATGGTTAAGAGTAGGCAAGTGAACTGACACGACATCTCTTCATCCATTTAAGAAAAAGCATGGGAATATGCGTTTATCTGACGAATAGTCTTTAGTGTTTGTCTTTTGACTAACGCTCTTATCCATCAATGAAGCATCGAGGTCAAAAACTATTTCAATTATAACATATAAATAGAATAGAATCATGCTTACCTGCAGTCATACCATACAGTACCATTTGGGTAGATCCAAACAAGAAAGTTTGGCATAGTTATATCATGGAAGCTGGCTGTGCGAGCATTAGCAAAGTAAATATCTGGGTGCCAAAGCAAATTGAATAGTTTAGGATCCTATACGTATAGTATATACTGTTATATCTAACTATCAATTCACCTTAACAAGTATTCTTTTCGTATTATTATGACGTAATCTGTTGTCTTCCCATTTTTGTTGAAAATAGATGTCTACTTGAAAATCCTGAAATGAGTAAGATAATAGTCAAAGCTTCTCTTATTGTTGAACACAATAAAAAATGGATTTATATTTGGTTTTTGGCAGTGCATGATAGCCTTTGGCGATGTTTCAGGGGGCAGACTAGCTTTCAAGAGAATGAACTGAAGTATCTGTTTGATGATGTTCATCTCTGTCTCCTCAACGCCGTTCTTTTCTACTTCCCAGTTGAACTTTACTTTCGTTTTCAAATAGAAAAGAAGTAAATGAGATGAAGTTATTCATTTTTTTTTTGATAAAAAATGTTTTATTTGGGTTTTCTTCCATTTTCATTCCTCTTTCACCACGTTTCAAAATCTGCATTTACGAGCAAAGACTAATGCATGTCTCCAGTTCCGGAATGTGATGCTTTTCGTCCACGTAAAGCTGTTCGATATGTATGGAAATGATTTTCAACAATGAGTGGAACAAGAAGAAGAAAGAAAATGAAAAAAAGCATTTCCATCTCAAAAAGTTATTAAATGGTCAATCACTTGGAGAAGAATGTGATTTATACTCTCTTTAGAAAGGTAGATACACAATATTGGAGAGAGTCAGAGAAGTATCTGAAGCAAACGGTTATTGAGTCTCTGAGTCAATCTACTTGTTAAGGGCAGACCTCTGTCCTTCTCGACTTTTTCACTCACTCTTTTCTTCACAGAACCATTGGTATTGAAGAGGATAAGAAGAGCTTGGGGATGACAATCAACGAGCTGCTTTAGTTTTGTGACTTTTAGTAGCGAGACGATTACGAGTACGATTCATAATAGTCTTTGTTTCCGACAAAGCTTCTTCTAAACGAATCATTGTATGTGTGTAATCATTCTAAGTTTAATTTTGGCTTCTAAGACAATGGTAATTTCTGATGACCAACGAACGATTTCATAGAAAGAGAGAGAGAAAGAGAGAGAGAGAGAGAGAGAGAGAGAGACAGAGAGAGAGAGAGACAGAGAGAGAGAGAGAGAGAGAGAGAGAGAGAGAGATAGATTGAATAAAAAAAAAAGACAAGTAAAAGAATGGAAAGGCTCTGGAACAAAGCTTCATCTGTTGCAACCGCTTTTGGTTTTTTGGTCCACTAGGTTGCTTTGGCGATGAACCCGCGTAAATTACAAGTAAAAGACAAAACGAAACACTCTAATCGATTTTCTAATATTTGATTCGATCGTCTAAAATGTGTTTTGAATGCTTGTACTTTAGAATGCCTATGTTCTGATTGTTAAGCTTACAACTCAAAAGCCTACCATGGTTTGAGCTCGAAATGATGACATTCCCTCTATATACATCTGAATGTAAACGACTGTTGGTCTATCTGAAATCGAATGTCTATTAAATAATATTGGAACGTTTGCTAGAATGTTTAGTAGAATTTTCCTTTTTTTTTGTTCTCACAAGTATTCGGAAGGTCAGATGTCCGTTTTGATTGAGCTGTCAATTAAGCTTACATAGTAAACAGTTGGCCATGTCATATATCCGTCAAATGTTTCAGTTTTATCAAGAAAAAAAACATTCTTACATTTGAATATTTTGATTCATTTTTCATGACAAGTTTTGTTTTAAAACATTATTTTGGAACATGCTGCTAGTGTTTAGAGGGCTAGCAAGAACGGGTAACATAAATAGAAAAACCAGTAGTCTAGTTCAAGATTTGCATATCGATGTCAATTGTTTTTGCAACTTTCAAGAAAGCGAATGAAGCTTTTCGAAATATAAAACATCTATAGTTAACTATACTCATCTGTATATAGTTTGCGGATGAAGAGACGATGAAATCTTCAGTATAATTGTAATAATCAACTGACAAATTTTGATGAGGTTTGGTGATCTCAAATTGATTTTGTTTAATGGATTACATCATTTCAAATCATAGTTTAGTCTGATCATCATAAATTTATACAACTTGAAGTTCATGTCTCATAATCTCAAAATGTTTAATACTGCTCCCTACTCTTATTCCTCCCGTCATCTCGGCTAGTTCAGGGTTGAGCAAAATGAAATGCCCTCAGGCATATAATTTAAGAACACCAAAACCTCTTCTGAACTTTTGCCCTTTGTAAACGAGTAAGTTTCGATATGTGCCCAAGCCATTTTCGAATGGAAAAAAAAGTCTTCGGAATCAGTTTTATGTGACTTTTCGTGAGTTTTTTACTCAACACATCCAATGCGACCCCTAGGGAAAGGACTCGAAGTCTATTGGTTGGCTGCAACAGATTCCTTTAAAACCTGTATATTCCCTTAAGGCTCATGCATTATGCCCTTGTTTAGGGAGGTCTCGTATTGCATCTACGGACCTAGTGTAGGTCGGGATGGACTTAAAAGCCAACACAAAACAAACAAAATAAATAGTTGCTGATGAAGGCCAAGTCTAAAACAACATTGATGAACTAGTCCAACATTGCAAAGTTAACGTCAAACTTTCTTGCTCATTCATGTTTTTTGTTTGCTATTGTGCCTCAGGGAATATGGAGGCTGAAGCTCCCTCAATTGTTGTTACAAAAAACATAAAAGGATAATATATGAAATTTGGCTGTGAAGAGGAGACTGTCCAATTTCTATTTTCAGTTATTTTAACGAGTTCAACTCAGATATTTTGAGTCTTTCAAAAGGCGAAGAAAGAGTATTCACGTAGCTTCCGGCAATTTTAGGAAATAATTGTTTGGAAAACTCATTGACTCAAAGTTCAAAAGCTAGCTTTCTAGGTTGAACTCGTTCTATTCTTCGAAACACCTCTTCTTACTTCTGAAGAGTGAAAAACTTTGATTGAGGAAGAAACTTTTCTGAGAAAAAAATTTTCTCGTTAGCCAGGAGACAAATGGTCTTCAACTGTGTATATGAACTCTTAAAGGAAGTGAATGTGAAAATAAGATGCATCGACTAACTATGATGGAATATTGCGAGCAAGTTGAACATCCGTTCTCAGAGATACGCGTTTTACACAATTTGAAAATTACCTAGGTGCTGATTCGGATAAGCATTTTTATTATAGTATGGACCAGTAGCTAGAATCTTGGTGACATCGTCAATGACAGATTCATCTGTGTACATGGATCGAATCCAAGTGAATTGTTCAAGAAACAATAGAATTAGCATCAGCGTTCGTAGAGATAGCTTATGGCCAGTAAAATCATATGTGAAATAGTGCATATAGGGAGATAAGAGAGCAGAACAATTTTGATATTCACGTCGTCTCTTTCATTCTTCTTCTTTTTCGATGTAGGGCGGAGCTATGTCAGCAGCACAAACTTCTAGGTGGCGATGGGCGGAGCCAAGATGTATGAATTAAGTTCGAAAGAATAGAATATGATGTAAAATAAGAAAAAAAAAGAGACTTAAAATTTACTCCCTCACATAAAAGAAGCCAGTAACTTAGTGAATTAATTGAATTCTCTCAGTAATTTTCCGATTTTAGCTGATTTTATGATTTTATGGATCATTAAGCTCTCGTGTGAATCTGCCGCCATATTGGACTGAGCGATAAACTGAAAATTAATTTAAAAAGATGTTCAAAAGGCTAAAAACAACGGAAAAAGACGAAATCTTCGGAAATTATTTTTGTTTTTCAATATATATCTTCCCATAAAATATTCATTTTACCCATCAAAATAGTTTTTTTTTTCCATATACAGTGTGATGAGTTAATACATGAGAAACATTTCGCACAATTGCTTTTACAATGTGCTCAGCTTCACTTGCTGCTGCAGCTATCAGTCAACTAAATAGCCTTTTATGCCAATAAACAATACATATACAGTGGAATTGCTGAGTTTGGAATTGAATAACCGCTTTTCCTTAGGGTGGGACGCCGACCCGAAAATGTACGGGTCGGCACGCCCGCGGTCTTTTTGGTCCATTTTCAGTTATGCATATTTTTGCGTAAGACTAAAACTGTACTCTGCTTCCATCTAACCTTCTCTAACAGGTTTACGTCGCTAATGGCTTAACAAGGCTTTTTTCGACGTATCTGAGAACAGCTTCCAAGCGTGAACACAGTCGTGCTCCGAACGACAACAATGGGCTCATGTGTAGAAGTTGCCACCCCTTACCCCTCTCCCCCCTAAGTTGAGTTATCTTCAAAGAGAGATATTAAATTTCACTTCCTTGTATTGTAGGAAGTCGTTCTGATATTCAGGAACAGTTAATGCATTTTATACATTCACTCGTTCTCTCATGAAGGTTTGATGAGAAAATGGAAATCTTTCTATTTTTTACGTCTTCGAAAAAATCTATTTTCATCGCGCAAAAGCTGTGAGCGAAACCATACAGTGAATTTTTTTCTCGCCATCAACGAAAAAAGTTTTTTGAGTCTAGATTCGCATATCTGATAATCATATTCAGTGTTTACTAATAACTAATCCGAATAATCCGAACTATACACTATTCCTTATAAGCTGTAATGATGAAACAACGCCAGAGTTGAGCGTCTTGTTGAAAGATAATTATTTGAATGATACACTCGATGACGATACCAGAAGATATCAGTAAGATTTTCCGAACTAGTATCTCTAGCATCTACTTTTAGTGAGAAACTTCTGGATCAAGCATTCGATGAGTTAGTTCAATGTGTTACAGCATCTCTCTGGGCTGATTTACTTCTTCGTCCACCCGGTCGAGCCTGATGTCGGTTAGCTCTAGTTTCGGGTAGTTTATTTGTTTTTTTTTCTTTTTGTCTGTTTTGTTCCAAATTCTGTTTGTGGTTCTTGTACGCTAGTCGTTTCTCTGTATGATAAAATGTAAATCTATTTGGTATAAAGATTTTATTATTTAAAATTAGTGTTTTGTTGATCACAAGACATACTTCGATCGATTTACTTGATGTTATTGTTAGAATAATTGATCCTACATTAACGAAGTAGTTTACCCAGTTTACTACTATTTCTCAGTGATCTACGTCATTAAACGGACATATTCGAACTAGCGATAGATCGTTTTTTGCGTTTGTAGTTTCAGTGTATTCATTTCATGTGCTCACTTAGCTAGAATCATAAACCCTCATGCTCTTAATATAACTTATATAGGTTTTCGATTTCTTGCTGCGTCTCCTTGATCTTTGAAAACTGCGCTAATGTAGAGATTAAGCAGTGAATGCTCATGCACCACCGCTACACTTTTTCCACGCTGCGCAGGAATGAAACGTGTGAACGACCGTTTAAGCGCGTCAGATAGTTGAAAATGAATGAACCACCGCTATGTTGAGATGTTAAATTGAAAATGGTACTCTTCTCAGATTTTCATTTTCCATTTAGCGCCATGTAGTGAGCGGTGTTCATGCTCAATGTTCTAACTGCCATAACTTTCTCGAAATTAGTCCTTTTCCAAGCGTCTTTTCAATGATTTACTCTTCTGTTAGAGATCTATATCATACTTGATTGACACATTTAATCAATCTGCATAAGTCAGTCTCATCATAAGAATAGAAACTTTCAGTGTTCATGCTCATCAGTAATACAATTACACGATCGGTAAAGCAATAAAAACTATCCGATATGAGGAAAAATTTTCACTTACTTGTTGTAGATATTGAATTCAAAAAAATATAGAGCAAAAGCATAGAAGGAAGACTAAGACCTGTTAGTTCGAAGAACCCCTGAAGCAGACATATTTCTTCCATAAAACGAAACAATGATCTCATTTTAATTTCAGGATGTCTCATGTTCGCTTACGTTGACTTTGTACTACTCCGAAGCGTCGTCAATGATCTGTGACGTATTAAACTACGAAACAAGAAAATGGTTGGGGAAACAAGAGTTTTGTTTTTTTTATCAATGTTTTAGCCATTCTACTGCATGAAATGATATAGCAATAGCTCTCAAAATGTGTGGTCCGTCGTTTTTATTTTCACGATATAGGTTGTTAAACCGCTTTCACAGTTTTTCTTGGATATTGAGAGACCCTAACGTGATATAATAGATAGAAGTTGGACTGCGCAGTACAACAGGGGAAGAGTATACAATCTTCAACCATTGAGAAAAACTTACTTGGGTGTGGAATATTTTGAAAGAAAGATTTGGCATAAACTCTCAAGGGTCGTAACTTTAAGTGATCCAGAATGCAAAAAAAAAATTCAAACTCTTAGAAGTAACAAGAAAAATTGTTTCCTAGTAAGATGAAATGGGATCATAGAACTGATAAATTAATAAATACCGGTGGTTACTATACCGTCTCCTGTACGCAATGCGTACGTCGTCTCTGTGAAAATTGTTTTGCTTAACAGCTTCACGTCCTTAATACAAGTTGAAGCTTGTTGTTTACTCGCTGCATTTGTTGAGTAGAACCTTAACGAAATTCATATTCAAAGTATGTTATCCAACTCATTCAAATTCGGAAACCAACAGTTGCGTTGTATAACGACTTCCTGTGCTCTTTGCAAAAACAAAGCCGGAAAATATAAGGTAACTTTGATACGACATAGCTCTTGATTGATTGACTATCTCAGGCAACCGTAGATAGATCTCAGATGCTTACTTATGAAATGGCTCAAAAGCCCCACCACATAGGAGTCAGGAAATCGTGGCTCACGTGGCACTCTCAAAACTTGGAAGGTGGGTCATATTCAGATTAGTTGTGAATATCAAAGCTTGATCATTAATGGATATCACTATGTAACCATTTTACAGAGTTTCGACAATCTCAACCTTTAGCTGTTGCTCAAGATGAAGTTGTGAGAAGATTTATCAGGGGTTTTTTTCCCCAGAACGTAGTTGTAAGTGGAAACGAGGTAAGAGTTAAACGAACCTTCTTGTAAACCGTTTCTTCCATTTAAGCTTGTCATTAAACGTAGAGGAAATGTGCTAATTGTTGCTGGATTCTTGCAACATTCGCGACGACTTGATATTAGAAGAATCTATTGGATGTTCGGTTTCGCAGAAGAGTTCCTATCGATTCTCTTAAAACAACCAGTAAAGTTGGAATTATCGTTTGTTAAGAGCGAAGCAGACATTGCTTATAACTATATTTAGGATCTAGTTTGTATAGTTTATCACTTTATCGAGATTTCTAATCGTTATTGTTATATTGTTGAAATTTATGACGCATGAACATATTAATTTTCTTAATGTATGTACTGTGAACATGAAGATCATTGCTCCCAAGAAGGAGCTCACGCATTATTGTCCGTTGATTTTTGAGTAAAGTTTTCGATCAATTCACAGAAAGGTCGAACTGGAAGGAGATAATGCTGAAAACTAACGCATTCTTTATGTTAATCTCTTGTGAGCATACAATGAGACAATCTGATTCATATGGTTTGCATGTGCCGATCTCATTTTCCTAGTTGGAATTAATAAACTTCAGAGATTAACAGATGATTCATGGGATTATGTAATGAATAATACTGCGGAGGAGTAATTACTTGTATGTTCCTATTAGTAAACTAGGCATCCATGTTGCAAAAGAAGAGTAAAAGTAAATTCTCATCTGTAAAATACAGTTCGAAATCGAAAGCCCAGCTTGTGCAATACAGAATAAAAATTATCTTGCAAAGGAATTCGAAGCATATATGTGATAGTTTAATTTTAACGTTATGAAGCTATGACCAAGACTTTCACTCATAAGAGAAAAGAACAGCCCAGCACAGTTATTAGATAAGATGGTATTCAGTCTACGCATCGTACATTTGATACTTGCGCTTTGTCAAGCATATTAATTACTTTTTTATAGGTATGAAAACGTGGTTTTTGGTGGTGTTGCTCTCAAGTATATGCTTAGCAGCCGATGATCCATACAAAACGAACGATGTATATGTTGATATACCGTTGGGAAAACTTAAGGTGGGAGTGTTCTGCGAGCTTGCGTCTTGAGCGTTCGATGATGCGCTTTAGATTCATTCCATTCGAAAAGAACAGTTGTAATTCTCTTCTTAGGGATTTCATGTGAATTATGGATCTAACACCACAAATCTTTATCACGGAGAAGGTGATGTGTTTTTGGGGATTCCTTTCGTTCAACCCCCTGTTGGTCAATTGAGATTTCAAGTTCGTGTCACAAGTCACGAAAACCTTTGCAATAAATGACCTCTTTAAGAAACCAAAATCTATCTGTGCTTTACCTGGAAATGCCCCATACGATGCCACTTTCTACAGGTACTGTAGTTTTATTATAGAGGGGCTGTTATAACATAAAGAACGCTTTCTTTTCTGGGTAATTAAAATCAGCCGTGCCTAATATTTTCGGTTATCATGTCATCCCCAAAATTTATCACCTCATACCCGGTTCTGGGTTCCGATAGAGCACATGAAAAAAGCATGCTTAATTTTTTCACAGGCCTATGTGTCCTCAAGATGGAAAGAGTAACAGCTCGATGTCTGAAGATTGTCTATACCTCAATGTGTTCTCACCAAGTGTTACCAACGACATTAAGAAACCTGTTATGGTTTGGATTCATGGCGGGTCAATGAGAGGAGGCTCTGCTCGCGATTTCAACTATAAGGTACTAACTGGGCACACTTTCACTGAATTGATTTATCTGAAGGGAGCAATCAGTAATTTGGTCTCGAGAGATGTGGTTGTCGTAACCATACAGTACAGACTGGGGTTGCTAGGATTCTTCACTACTCACACTGATGATTTCCCACCAAACTTAGGAATGCTTGATCAAGTGAGAAAGATATAAAGAACAGAATCTCACTACATGCTCTCTCTCTCTACAGGTTGAAGCCATCCGATGGGTAAAAGATAATATTGTTAAGTTTGGAGGTGATCCTCATCGCATAACACTGTTCGGTCAAAGCGCTGGTGGAGCTTCTGTTTCAGCTCATACGTATTCTCCTCTCAGTCAACGTAAAATGGCGGATCAATTGTTACAAAACTTCTCCTTTTTTTAGATATGTTTCAAAGTGCCATCATGGAATCAGGAGTAGCAAATACATGCTTCGAAGGATCACTAGGGTTTACCGATCTCAGCTTCCGTAGAGCTCATGCTGTGAGAAAAACTACATAACGTATCACAGCCCAAGTTTAGGTTTGCAATACTACTAGGGATGAATGGAATTCGAATAACTTTACAAATGTTAAAACTTGTCTCATGAATGCTGATTATCACATATGGTTACCTTATGAAGAAGTAACTCACTTTTCTATTTTGTTTGTGTGTTTATGGTCTCATGTTATAGAGTTATCAGGATGCTATGGGGTGGAAGATGAGTCAAGACAACTATTTCATGCCAGATGTTCCAGCCAATTTGGCAAAAAAACGTCCAAATATCCCAGTAATGCTGGGATCCATGCAAAATGAATGGAGTGCTTTCGGTTCGTTGAAAGAAAATTCTTCAAAAAATGAAAGACTCACCAGACTATGACTTCTTGGCTACTGGTGTTCCTTTGCAATACTACACACGACAAGGGTTTGAGCTTGAATTCCAGACGTTCGCTACATTCATGGGCGTTGAGCAAGAACATGTCACGTAGGACGGCTCATCGTTTCTGACTTGATTTGACTTATTTCAGAAATATTTTTGAGAATGTCTATTTACCTCCTGGAACTAGTGATAACGATAATGTTGCTTGGCTGCAAACAAACGATAAGGTTCCATTTTCCCACTCATATTTAATCATACTACGTAATTAACTATGCTTATCATCTTGATCTTAAAACTTTCTGAAAAACCTCTTTTGCAGGCTTTAACATGTGCCGGCTTCACGGGTTTCATTGGACAAGAAGCAGATAGCTATCTAGCAAACAATAATCCCAACGTGTTCTTATATCAAATGGTTTATCCTCCAAACGTAGGAAAACCGCCATTTAGTGTTCCTGGATGGTCGCGTAATATTGACTTTATTAACATAATACAGACTACAATAATTTCAGCTGTTGGTCATGCTGCCGAGTTACCTTATATATGGTTAACTGAGAATGATTGGGATAGAGCCATAAAGGTATATGAGCTAAAACGTTCGTTTCATAAAGTTTGTTTCAGCATGGCCTTGCAACGGATAACGATTACGACCTCTCTCAATGGTTTGGAGAAACATGGACTAACTTTGCCAAATACGGGTATTCCGAGTTACCTCTCCTCAGACTGATATCATATGATCATTTGCAGATTTCCTAGAAGAAATGTTAATGAATGGCCAGCATTGAAATCAAGAACTATCTTGAATTACTATGAGATCAATGCATATAATAATGAAATGAAACCCAATTACCGTAAAACAGATCTCACTATTTGGAATAAAGTGGGTTGTGTTATCATAAAGCTTAACATTGAAGACTTGGTTAGGTTATTCCTGCACTTGCGGGACCATTGCCACCACCACGTCCCGATTATAACAATGGAACAGTCAATTTCCTCGCTTTACGTCAGAAATACGAGCAATGTAAGTAAATCGGTTTTTTGAAAATTATAGCTTTTGGAAGCTCCGATAATATATAGCAAATTGTCTCTCTTTCTTCAGACCCTAATGTTAGAGAAGCTCTGCGTGTATTAGATTCGACAACGAATAGGCATATTATGATATAATTAACTGATTAAAATAATCATTTTTATATATATTAGAAGAGAAAACAAAAATAAACAATTTCAAATAGAATATTGTGTTTGATGAAGAAGGAAATGACATTCTAACATGTTAAATACTTTCAGCTATTGAATGCCCGCCTAATACACACTCTACTGTTCCATCGGCTTCATCTGTTTCGACAAAAGCTACAGTTATATACAGTACAAGTCCTCATGATGGCGGGTTGACTACAAATACAGCAAACACAGTCAAACAACAATCATCTAGTACTCAAGCAACTACAACTTATGTGAGTTTTATTGAGCCGTTGAACAGAATGCAACCGATTTCATTTGTCTTGATGCTATGAATAATGATCAGCATAATTCGTTTTCACGGGGAACTAATTACAATGACGTCATTGTATTATCTTCTTTTTAGATAGAAACATCAACAAAGTTCGCTGCTGCTGTCTTCTCAATCGTAACAGTTGTATTGCATGCATGCCTATTGATACTATAACTTACTCAACTGTGAAAAAAACTCAAACTGTGCTTAGCTTCATATATCAATTTATCTGTTTCCATTTTACAATGAATGCCTGCGGTCTGCCCATGTGTACACCCACTACTTCCTCAAGCGAAGTTTCTAGTCGCATGAACCGCCATATCACCTGTTCAATATAGGCAATCTATACAGATGTTTACTTGCTACCTACTACTCCTCATAACTCTTTAATAATTCACTCACTCATTAGAATCTCACTGTAGATTGACAACGTTAATAAATGATGTTTTCTTATGCTCAATGAATGTCTGAATGACGACTATTCGTTTTTCTTTTCTCTTTGCCCCTCCACATAATTGTGTAATAGATGTCTATTGAATAGTGATTCTGAAAATTGCTTTGAAAGGCTATCATTTAAAATCATATTTTTAGCTGAACACTCCCCAATTTCTGATCCCTAAGTCTAGATCTGCAACTTTCTTCAAATTCATTTCCAGACATGTACTATAACGTTAGCATGAATTCTCAAACATATTCTGCTTGGATCCCATTATTTGTAATTCCTGAAGTAGCTTTTCCCAAGGATCCTCTCTTCTTAACTATTTATATCAGTGAACTCATTTTCCTATGCATAACTATCAGTACTACATGGATTTACATTCATTTATTCTCCAAAATATCTCTTGTGCATCGCAATCTTCAAATGATTCTACAATTCTTATTTACTATATACTATGTTGCCATATTTGGTAGGCTCATCATTCTAGCATATCAAGTAGGATTTCTGGAGATAACAGGCAAGGGTATTTGATGTGGGAAAGGCTTCAACAGTCCTTTCAGGAAGACCCACTGCAGACTTGCCTCTTCTTATTGGCTGCCTGCTGAGGTTCTATCTGTTTGGATTAATTTCAATAAGCTTATTATCAGTACTATTAGAGAGAGTTTTTGCAACTATCTATATAAAAGACTATGAGAGTAAACGACGAACATGGATATCTATAACTATATGCGCTGCTCAACTACTACTATCAACATTTCTAGTTTTCATTGTATCAGCTAGTAAGTTCTACTTGTTGTAAATCGAAAAAGGCATTCCTTCAAGAACTTCTCAACCATATCGGGATAACGATACTTGCTTTCTGTATCGGTGTCGTTTGTGTTGTTTCTTATTCAGTTGTACTTTACTATAATCAATCATGCTTAACGAAGCTCAACTTGTCTGATGATTTTGCTACAGAGCATTATACGCTTAGTTATAGATTTCAACTGACGGAAAATGTCAAAGCACTGAAAGTTTGTAATCGAACAGAAACTTCTATCAAATTCATCTTCAGGTCCTACTACGATCAGTTTACATTGTGTGTCCTGTGGGTTTTCTTATATTGTCGCCCATATCTGCTCTACGTATTGTGGGTAAAAGCGTACGTACTACGTCTCTATTTTTGGCTTTGTTCGACCTATTCATTGCTATGTGAGTTCCAAAAGAGATCAACAATTAACTCAGATGCTAAGGTTCCCACATATCATTCTTGTGATCTATATGTATTTGATTCCTACGGTGCGAGATATTCTCAGAGTTCATGTGGGCAGTTTGCTCTCTAGAAAAGGCAGCCAGGTACGCATCATATTGCATCATCATGCTATCTCCAGTCTCAGAAGATAAACCTAAGAAAAGCTCGTATTGATACTCCGGCAGCAGTGAACGTGTATTTCTCGCAGATAAACGGTGCTTGGCGATAAGATGACCAGACGACTCCTTCTCAATTCAATTGATTCCACTGGTTATATGAATATATTATTTATCTTCAATTTTAAATCATATTAAATATGTTAGGAATCAAATATCATGAAATAAACATTATGAGATAAGAGTGTTCGAGAGACCAGCATGAACATGTTCAGCCAGTTGCAACTTCGTTCCTGCTCCTTGTTGAACTACAACAGAAGAAACGATGGCTGGTACCTCTAAGTTTGGTTACAATAACGATAGATACTAAAAATACCTTTTATATTTCCGTGCCAAATCGTTTCACTTTCCTTGTTTCTATAAATAAATGGTCTTTATGGTGTATATGGTCTACAATGTCTCCGAAAAGAGGGCAAATCTTTTTAAATGACTTGAAAAGGATAATGAATACAACTACCCTAAAGTTAATTCGCTTCAACTAACAATCTGTTTGTGATTCTCTCTCATGAGCGTTCGTTCTGTACTATAGGAAACTTTTCTTGGTTTTCTCCAAGATTGTATATCATTACTACTTTCACACATATCTTAAAAGCGAATGTGAATAGATGGCGCCAGATGAAAAAAATAGAATAGCATAGTAAATAGTTAGTAGGTAACTGTTAGCAAAAACTTGAATTCTCAATTTATTTCATAGAAACTCTGAAACATCTGTAATATTGACAATATAATTGAAATTAATGGCACAAAGACCGATTATGACCGGATAGTGGAACTACATTAGTGGAGAGACGGCAAAATTTAATGTACAGTTTGGCAAAGCGAGGGCTCCTTTTCAGTATTCAAACATTGAAAAATGTTCTGATCATAGATTCTGCAGCAAGACCCGGAGTTGTGACTCCGTTTTTGATATCAGCTTCAAGCTTAGGTGCCTGTGAAACATTCTTTAGATTTTTCAATTAAGTTTATAATGTACCAGATCATTAATTTTAGGATGACGTATGAAGACAGACATGATCTCATCTTTCACATGACTCCACATCCACTAAAATATGGAAAGTAAGGAAACGATACTTTCTTTGATTCATTGACCTGATTCAACTGTTTCTCACGTATTTTGGTCAAATCTCCCGACTCTCCAATGGTTTTCCAGAAATCGAACATATTATCACAGACTGCTGATATACTCTTGGGATTCATGATAGAGGATCTCAAAACCTAGGAAAATCCATTACATATTCTTTTGGATACCACAAACTCTAGGTGTCCAAACAGGAATTCTAGGACGCATATATTTCAATGCTGAAATGTACTCAGCTTGAGTAAGCTTCGCATCAGCTTTTAGTTGTCCGTCATCTTTAGTCACTACTAAGACATCACTTAGCTCCATTATTCCTCTTTTCACTCCTTGTAGCTCATCACCATGAGCTGGAGACAACAACAAACAGAACATATCACACATATTCGAGACTGCAGTTTCGCTTTGTCCAACACCTAAAAGTATGTCATTTTTCGGACTAAGGGAAAATCTGCTCAGAACTGACCGACAGTCTCTACAATAACAACATCATAGCCGGCCGCTTCACACAGTATTATAGCTTCGTGAATTCCACGAGTTACTCCTCCTAAAGAGCCACTCGTGGGAGATTGTCGAATGTAAGCTCTGGGATTTCGAGACAATTCTTGCATTCTAGTCAAATCACCCAGAACCGAACCTAAAACATGAGTTTCTCTGAACACCGAGGAATGTTTAGACCTCCTGTGATTGCACTTGTGGGATCAATAGTTAAGACTGCGACCTTCAAGTTTCGTTCTTCGGTAAGCTCTTTGCCAAGTGCTTCAATAAAAGAGGACTTTCCCACACCTGGACTACCAGAAATTCCAATACGGAAAATCATGGCATCCTGACCATGTTTATTATGTCTACGCTTCTCCTCTTCCAAAACCAACTTAACAAGCACTTAGTATAATGAAATGTCATTGTTATAACCTTCAACAAAACATTTCCCTGAGCTCTCTTTTTCGGGTTTTTTGACTCCACTAGTGTAATAGCTGAAGCCAGGCAAGCTCTACTTCCATCAAGAATGCCTCCTCTCAAGCGTTGAACCTTAAGTCAGTATTATAGAAGCAAACACCTAAATTGAAACTCACGAACTCATCATCGTTTGTAACACTATCGTCCCAATGCAATCGATTATAATGCTCTAATAATGTGGATATAGGAACTGTTTTCTTAACCGAGCTCAAAGTGGGTATATAGTTTGGCGAGACCGAATATAATCTAGGAAAGCACATATGATTACTCACTTATAGTTAGAGACACAAACCTTGTCCCTATATTCAATGACTTAACCGAGCTATACAGAAAGCGGACCCGCATGATTTCTCTACTACAATCGATTCGTTTTTTCATGAAAAAAACGTTCAAGGAAGAAATATACGTGGATAAGACCATAAATAGAACAACAAAATAATAAAAAGTATATAAATTAAATATTATTTTGCCGAAGTCTTAAAGCATTGTCAGTTAAACGAAATGGCCAAAAAATCAATGTCGATTATCACAATAGATCCCTCTAGTGTTCATCAGTAGTTTGTCCCAATCGACATTCTGTTTCATGACTTCTTCATCAACCCACATCGAATAATGCTTGACAAATCTTAAAACAAACTTTTCAATTGAATATAAACTCAATTTCATACTTTTCTCCTAAATCCGGCTTTCCTCCCAAAACTGAATGGAAACAAGAATCCACTGGTTCGAACTCTCTTAAGTCAACTCGATTCAGATAATCATCTCCGGGCATAGGAGCATCACTGACTTCTGCAATAAAAAAAATTTCCTTTTCCGAAAAAAATGTGTTATTTTCCCTACCTATGGCAAATTGAGGATAAATACGTCCGTAACGTCGGCTATGGAATCGCTCTACGTCAGCTTTCAACTCATTCTCTTCCGGATGATAATCGTATGACTTTCGCATCTCACTGGCATATGCCCAGTCATCCGTCAGTCTGAACATTTAGAGTATAACAAATCAAAAAAATCAGTGTTATTGCTCACCTATGACGGACTTTGTTATAAATAGCAGAAATAATGTCCATATTAGTACGACGCCATTGTCTACCAAGGTATCTTGATTGCATTTTCAGAGCTTTTAAAACATAAAATTGGAAAATACCCTGAAAGAAAACTTTAGAATTTCTTGAATAAACATTGATTAGCTTACCAGTCTGACTTTTAGAGATCTTTTGAGGATAGGAGCTGATTTGAACACAACGAGCATCATAACACGGGATTGCTTCGCTTTTACAAGCTTGTTTAAAACCCTTGAACGGAAATACGGTGTGGTGATCAAGAGCCAAGTCTCACCTGACTATATTAATGGAAGAGAATATGTTTCTCCACATGTAATAAGTCCCTCTCTGCTCTTTTATCGGATTTTCTTCCACATTGTCAGAATTCAAAGTTGGCCATTCCTCTAAAACCACCCTACGATTATTAGATGATAATTAAACCCAACCTCTGTTTCTAACATAGTGGAGAACAGCTTGCGGATAGTTATAAGCATGTATTTCATATCTGGATTGAATATGTCTGGTCATGTTCTGATCAAGGAACTTGAGCAACAAGGGAATACCATTACCAAAAACCTTAAGGTGGGCATAATAAAAAAGCAGAAACATCCCAACATACAACATGCTGACAGAGATACTCGAACTGATAAACGTGATTCAACTTGAAATGTTTGCACAACAGAAGCAGTATAGATGAAGAAGCTTTAACCAAAATCTGAAAAATACGAATATTCGTTAAACAAAAGTTCAATGATTAGGAGGACCTCTTTATGTCTATGTATGTCTATCGCCAATCTTACACTATCCTCAAGCGGACTGCTCGAGGAATTATCTTCAAAGATTATTTTACTTACGAATCATATTCGCTCACATACCTAAACTAATCGAATTCGATAGAACGTCACTACCATCTGTCTCAGGAGTTAAAACATCTACTAAGATATTTAAAGCATCGCTCTTGGCCTAAATCATTGAACATATCAATAAGCTAAGCATGAGAAAACTCACTTTGTTGGAAGGAGCTGCTGCAAGCAGAACTTTCAGGATCGCAACCACGTATTGACTGAGATTGGGTAAGAGTAGACGGTAGAGATTTTCGGTACTGGTCAGTTCAATATTCTCTGTTGTCGAAAAAAGATATCTATTATAATCTTTATCAGATTTCGCCTGTAATGTGTTCCACGCCAATAAGCAAGATGATCAAGCTTACAAACCTGTAACTCTGACAGAGAAGTATAGATGTGTTGACGAAGAACATTGACACTTCTTATGATCGGTGGAGGGAATCCGAACATTGTGGTCGTATCACCAGGAATTTTGAAGTTGAAGAACTTTTGTCTGAAAAAATATGAGTAGCTGAAAATTGAAAACCGTTCACTCACCGCAAGGATTGGATGAATACATCCAACTCGGCATTGTTAACTTTGCTTTTCCATGGTAAACCTTTCTTCGGAGGAGCAGACAAAGCTGGGGATCCGGCTCGGGGGGTGCGATCGCCGCTATTCTGTCGATCACTTTCTGCAATTGCTTTTGCACTTTACAATAAAGTTCACACCAACTTGACTGCTGGTTGTTCAATGCATCTTCAATTAACTGATCAATGTTTTCTTCTTCATCTTTAGTCTCTTCACTACCAGAACAGGCAGATTGTCTAGCTAAGGAGAACGTGCCTAATCGGGAAGCGCTTCTCTTCGGAGCCATACGAGCTCCTTCAATTAAGGAATTATTACAGAGATCAAGAAATATAAAACACCGTTATCTCCATCATTAATGACGGTTGCTTGCATTGCTTGAGCCACATCAATGTTATTTTCATAAATTTGAAGCCCTTTCTCCGTTCGCTTTTCTTTTTTCTTCGAGTCTAACTTCTTCCATCCTCCGAGCGTAGCAAGGAGTACTTTCCAAATAAGTAAAAATACCTAAACACTTTGTCGAAGATAGAGAAGAAGAGACCAACTTTCTTCATCGGATAATGAGGACTATTTCCAGTATAGAATGCAGGCATCATTTCGAATAAAACAGAAATAAGAGGCTTCTGATAGTTATCGAGCGGTTCTTCTGCAAATCATCGTTCAATTCAGGTGGGCGATCAATTTTACCTAATTCACTGATGAATTCTTTCTGTTTGACTGAAGCTAGAGAGTTAGACGAGGAAGCAGTTAGTTCATCATTACTGAAACACGAAAAATAGAAACATTTCGGAGGAACTTTTATACCGCATTAGTTCAACCATGTGATACAATGAGGACAGTACGACACGCAGGCTTTCATTATCGGCCAAGGTAGCGGTTCTCCTTTTCCTTTCTGAATCGAGCGATAGAAGAAGTTTTTTAAGCATACTATACCATTATCAGATAGATCACAATTGCTAGCATTTCGACTATCTCTACTACTGGCTTTGGAAATTCTTCCGTCAAGTGGAAGGCCGCAGTCGAATGGTTCATTCAACTCAGCGAGAAGCAGAGAGCACAATGCCTGAACATTCACAATGATAATTCAATTGATTAAAGCAGCTCACTTGATAAACCCCGGAAGTATAAGCTAGATGAACATTAGAAAATGCTTGTCTCACACATTCCATTTCAAAACCCCCCGTACCACGATCCAGAGGAGGCATGGTAGGAACTCCAGCCTCCATATCTTCTTCATCAATGAAGTCAGCAAAGGCTCCCTATTAATTTGATATTACTCATATTCTATTCATCATCACCAACTTGTAAAATGTATAAAATTATTCGTGAGCTCGAGAGTCTGATATGAGCGTCAGTACACTCAATGCGACAGCAAAGATCGAGAAAAATACTTTTTTTACGTGTTTCAGGAAGAGAAGTGAATAAGTAAGGAGGTTCAATCTATAAATTTTTGTTTGTTCCTCAAACTTTAGTATTGTTACTTGTTTTTCATCAGCATAAACTCTCCAGCAATGAAAATTCTTGGCGAAATCATCGAGTTCAGAGTAACTGTAAAGCTCCGCAAGCTCATTTGTGATGAGGTCTGTATCGTTATATATAAATTCCAGATCACCCTCACTCTGAATACAGTTGAATTCATCAAGTTTATATCAGTTACAGTTTTACCAAATCTGGGCCGTTTTCAGGGAGATTGGATGTATGAGTATTTTCATTATTTACAGTGTTAGCACCTGTTAGCTGCTTTAATTTCAAAAGAGATACCTGTAGTTGTAGGATATACGATTGACCTGAAAAGTTCTCACCTGTCGTCTATGGGCTAAAGACGAGTCACAATATTCAGAGTTCTCCTCGCTGGAGCCTAAGCTAGACGACTTCTCCCCATAAACTATAAATCGATCAATATTTTACTACTATCTATTCCTAAATACCATCCTCAGCGAAGTTAGGACGAACATTTCTACGAATCGGAGCTGGATCAGAGTTGGTTTCACTTCGATCCATAGAAGATGCTAAACATTAACAGTCAGCATTTAAAAAAAGAATTGTGTATAGAGAAGGAAGATTTAGTCTTTTATATATGAATTCGAAATATCAACTTTGCAACTCATACTTAGTACTCAATATCCAAATTAAAACTTGCTAAAGCAAGCTTACAGCTAAACTAGTAACCAAAGAAGAAAAGGTCGCATTGGGTCAGAATATTATCGTTGGAGCGCTGAAACTTGTAGGCATAAGAAAGCACGGAGGTCTTTGAACTTTTCGTTGTTTCACATTCGACAGACTCTGTTAAAAAATATATGATGCATCAGAAAAGGTTTAGTCAAAGTGTTATACTTTGCATTATTGATTGGAACATTGCTATAATTATCATTATTTGTTTTCAAACACCAAACTATCTACAGTTAGGCGGGATTAAAACAAAATAGACTAAAGCATAATAAAAATGATTGGAATGTTGTGAAGGTTCCTGGAAAACGGTTAGGTTTCATGACTTCTGAATGTTCTATCTCCTCAGATAGTCTAGATGATCATTTGCTGTATCACGTTTTCGAGGCGGCCCAGAAGCTCTCAGATTTCAATGATAACCAGGATTTTATGAAGTTGATGGTTTTTACTATTGTTAGCTTTTATGATTCTTAATATTTCTTCTCAGCAAATCAATCGTGCTTTTGCTAAAGCTGGAGAGGACTATTTTTTCAAAAACACTTATTCTATAACTCTCGATGAATCTGATGGCTACTTTGTTGTTTCAGGATACAAGAAGGTGCTTTACAAGTATGATGCTTCAAGTTAATTATTTTTTCAGAATGGCACTAAAAGCTTCACATTGTTCAACACTGAGCCCGACTACTTCATTAACATCCTCGAGATGCTCAGAGACTTTGATATACCGATTAGAGAAATTGACATCTCCAACTACTCACCCTTTTGCATGGAGCCACGCATATTGGAGATTCTAGCTAGTTTTCCATGTGAGTATGCATTTATCATCTGTTTATTAATGTACTTATCAGACGTTCAAAATCTGACCATGTTTCCCAGATGTCTGTGTGAAGGGCCATGTCCACTTATGAAACCGAATTTGGTATAAAGCGCTTGCTGCCAGCTTATGTTTGATTCAAATTCAGAATTGCGTTACATATATGACTACTTCTGCATTTCTCTCTTTTAAAAATCTGCACATTACTAATGTGTCAATGTATATAAGGTTAATATTCATATAAATTTAATAGATTTATTTGTATTTAGATGTATTAAACAAGCCATGAGAGTATCATTGGTACGAATTGGGGAGGAAAGTAACAGTAGAACTGTCAGTGAGAATGATGCTTACATGGTGAGTACATCCTTGCTAACAATTTCATTGTGAATTATGTGCGACGACAGAGCGGTTGTATTTTCTTTGGTTTCCAATTAAAAATTTGTTTATTGCAGGACCTTCTCCGAAACATTGGACATGTTGATAACCTAACCTTTTTGGATGCCAATGTTTATTACTTACCTTTCTTTTTCGTTCGCGAACTCATTATTAGAATGCAGTATGTTATGTAATAGATACACAACTCTGACTCATCATTATAGAGTCAAATGTCTGAAACTCACTCCCTGCGATTCACCCTTTGGCTGGGATTTTGGGTTCGCTACTGAAATAGGATGTATTGATCGAGGTCCATTATCAATGTGGCCAGAATCGGAGGAAAAGTGTGTAGTTACGTTTACTTTTTTCAAATTTTCTTGTACAGGATTCCGATAGAAAACCTTTTCTTCATGTCCCTCAATAAAATAATAACCGAGGAGAACTTTGTATACTGTTCGTCCAATCTTATCAAATGGTTCCACTGTACTAAATGTCTGACTATTGAATACTCCGGAATCGAAGATATGGAAGTATGCTTTTAAACGATATACATGAAATTTGTTTATGTTTCAGACATTCCAAGAAAAATTATTGAAGTTTCGTACCGTATTCAGAGGGCCTTATCCTATTGAGAAGGTTACTCTTCGCTTGTTCGTTCAGCGACCTTCAGATGTTCCCACGGTTTGGTGAAGTGATCTCTTTCTTCGTCATTCATAAACTTACAGGAGCCTCCTATGCAGCTGAAGGATTTGGTCGAAGAGTTCGCAAAGGATCTTCGTCGCAAGTACATCTTATTCGGATACGAGAATGTAATTATAAAAACACCTATTAATCCACGAACCATTGAAGCTGTTATTTACGGCTATGATAAAGAAATAACTTTGAATATAACTATAATGGGGACTTTTGTCAGTATTTAATTCTCGCTTTAGTTGGCTTATTAACTTAACTTTGTGTTAATTCGAATTATATAATTATGTTTCGCCTTATATGAACATATGTATCATGCGTAGCGCTAATAATGTGAAATAAACATTTATAGATATGAGATTGCAGCAAACGCATCTAATTACTATAATAATATGAAAGGAGATCAGGTAAATGAAACCGTTCAAAGATGTCACGAGATATATAAATAAGTTAAACGTCAGTCACAGGGCTTAAGGGATTCCTATCTAATACGCGTGGTGAGAAAGAAGAAGAGTTTACTCACTAATTGAAGCATTGCAAGAATTTCTCGAAAAGAATGAAATGGATAAACTCCAATTATATATTATTAAAGACAGAGTAGGCAGCTAGTTATTTCTAAGGACGCGAGAGGGAATTAAACTTTCTTACTTGGGAGAAGTTACCACAGTTGTACCATTCGTATGAACAGATTTAATTTTCATTTGTCCAGCCAATAACGGGTTGATAGCATATAACCAATCATACATCTGAATGAACTCTCATCTACAGAATACTAATTCTTAATCACTCACTTCATCACCCGGCATTATCTGCATAAGAAATCCTCTATGATTTGTGCAAACTGAAAAGGTGTTGGGTACTTTCAACATAGCTTGCTGATCTTCAGAATATTCGACCCGTGCGTTAGCAAGATTTATTATTCCACGAATTACCTAAACAACAAAAAATATATGCTTCTTCAGTGGAAACACTCACAAGGTCTTTATCGTCACGGAAAAGAAGGATGTACGGTCGTCGCACTACAACCCAGCGCCTCACCCAGCCTTGGGTTTTCTCTTCGAGGAAGTTCATATATCCTTTTTTTGAAACGACAACCCCTACGCGTTCTTCGCTCACCTAAAATAGAGGACGAACATGCTATCTGGGGCTGCCTAACTCACTTCAGGAACGATAAGTTGTAATTGATTAAGACGACTACCACTAAGACTTCGTTTCATAGCTATAGAATCCAGAATCTCATCGTTAGTATGTAAGTTCTGATCGGATTTTGATTTCTGGCGGTTCAACTGATCAAAAGATGTCGAAGATTTCATAAGTGATCTGAAGATTAGTTTAAAAAGTGTCTATCTTCGCTGTGGCTTTACTTGTCGGATGTTGGAGAAGTGATGCTATTAGAGCCGCTTTCGTCACTAAGATCTTGAGCTTTGTTCCCAGTAGGAGGATCTTTGTTCATTGGTATCCTCTGCTTGATCAATGTCAAAACCTTACTCACAACACCTGATAAATAGTGAAATATAACCCTAAGAAGCATTGAATATATACCTTTTTCTTTCTCATTGAACTTGATGATGGAGGGTATAGAAGTCTTAGGTTCACATGGTGAAACAGGAGTTCGAAGTTCCCCCGTATTCTTCTTCCCTTTAAGACGATCTCGAAGTCGTAAGAACAACCGTACTCGCTCCACTTGTTGAAGCCGAGTCAATTTCTCGAGCTCCCATTGGTGCTCGAATATGAGAGAGTCACCTCTTGGTCTCCAATGTCCCAAATTCTCTTCACCGCGAACATATGCAGAAGACGTATCAAGTACTCTACGTTGTCGTCTGATAGATCCCGGGCTACTAGTATCGGTAGCATCTTTGAGACATATCTGATAAACGCCTGGCACTCGATTCATTTCAGGTGACTTAGAAATTCCACCAATAAGAGAACGGCAGAACCTGAAAGAGAACATATGAACTTCTGCGGAATACCCAGAAATAACCTGCTGGCTGCAGATATTTTCGAGTCCCTAGCATACATAAGGATACATATATCTTTCGTGATGACTGCAGGCTGTGAACTACCTTCTATCTCCATATATGCTGATAACGTCATATAAATCTGAAACAGTTCATGAATAATTCAATCAGTGAGTATGAACTCATACCTGGTCACCATAATTTGATACTCGGTTAAGAAGTGGAGAGTTATGCAAAGAGCTATCCCAAGCGGCTTCAAATTGGAAAAATGTACTTAAACAAAGAAATTAGAGAAAAACAAAAAAATATTGAAACCGATCATCGTGAGTGAACTCCAGATATGTTCCTGGGAACAATCCCAAAGATAGCACATCAACATCTTCCGCTCCATTCCATTCTGGACCCGGGCGAATGCGTCCAACTACTAGCTCCTGGCAATCTTTCCATTTGATTTCACCCTGAAAGCGACAGAAAAACATTAAAGAATACATTGAAGATGGTCTCAATACTTTCTCGTGACAAATGGTGATCTTTATCCTTCTTTGAATCCCTTGATGGAGCAAAAAAATTCCATGAGTAGGAAGACCTTGGGCGTGGTCAACGATGGTTGGTAAATAGTCGCCATTATTTCCTAACTCACAAATCTCAAACCAAACGAGTACATCAACTTTAGATCGCACTTGTGCGCTACTGAAAATGAAAAATGTAACATAGACTAAATATTTCCAGAAACTTGTTTAGAACAGGAGCGTTTGCTTTTTTGCTTTTGACAGGAGTAGAAATGACTAACGAGGGTTGCTGGAATGTAAGTTTGGTGGAGAGCCTTCTTCTAAAATAGTATGCCTATATGTATATCAGAAAGGTTGCTTACCCTAATGCACTGTTTTGACGTTCGAAAGTAAAGCCTTCCGGTTTGGTTTGGAAATGACCAAAAACCTTAAACACGACAATGAAGATGAATGAGATCTTTGTTTTACCTCGAAAATGATAGGGAAATGATGTATATAATGCAAAAACGTTTTGCTCATCTTGATATGTAAGTTTTGCGTGTGGTTGAAGCTCAACTGCTGTTTAGTCATGTTCTTCATCGGCTCAGTTGAAAAAGCTTCGTCATGACGATGAAGGAAACTGAATTAGCGGCTCATTACAAAAGTAATCATCTGTAAGCAAACTTGAACTGGCAAAATACATCAGAATACTCTGAAGAGACATCAATTGCTTGTAGCACTACCACACGAAAACAGAACTCGTCTTCTTCCTTCATGTGATTTGGGAATTTCAAGCTTTCGTTATCTTCTGAGCAAACTTGTACATTAATAGAAAACTGATGAATACCTGTACCATCTCCCCTCGTTGCTCTAATGAAATCTTCTTTACGAAAATGAAGCTTAGCAGTTTGACGTGTTCCCTTCTTTTGGGTATCTATTTCACCTGGAATAGACTCGGATAGATTTGATGAAATGAAAAAGAGAGAAGTCAATCATCAGACTAGAACAGATTACATCCAAGGGAATAGGTAAATACAGGAATTCTAACACAGACTGTGAAGTGCAATACTTTCGATTAGATACAAATATTTCAACAATGAATTACATCGAGGTGTTGGTGAGAACAGAGAGTATTACTGTACCTTTTTGAATGGGTTCGATAGAAACTTTCAGATATCCTTTCACTTCTCCCTTCTCATTGACCACAGCAACTTTGTGGATCAGGGGCACGTTATGGAGAAGATTCGATAGATACACGAAAGCTCTACAATCAACGGCTTTACTACTCGAACCAAAATGGACTAACCTTCCAATCATCCGGAACCACGGAAATCTATCATAGAAAGGATCAGTTCCCATTAGTGCATCCATCATAGGATCATCGATAGGGGAAAGCTGTGCATCTGCTTCATACATGTCTCTCATAGACTCGAGCCTTTGTCTAAAAGAAAGAATTTTGGATTTTGATTAATTCTCATAATTGATAGATCTGAAACGATTGAACGCCACATATTTGAAACAACTCGTGAGTACATTGAAAAGGAAGCAGATGAGCTTGAAATTCAAACTCAACCAGAAACATGCTCAACTGTATTACAAGTTCTTTAATAGAACGTGGATCAATTGAAACAACATTGAGAAGGCATTCTTCAATAAACCAGAACGTTTAAGTTTTCTCAACGAAGACAAAAAGAACAAATGCAGCGAAGCAAGCAAACAATTGAGACGTTTTTCCAGCATTCGCAGACATCACACATAATAGACGTTACTTTCCGAGTTGAGCACTCACACACACTAGTTACTACTACGAACACAAAACAGTACAAGCTTGTGCATAGAGAAGAACAAGTAAGAAGTTGTTTTGTTAACAAAGATAGTGGATATTATAGAAGTTTCTCTACTCCAGTATAGATATCAATAAAGCAGAACACATGAGGATGTTTTGAATGGGACAACTAGTACCTGTCAGGAATAAGCCGAGCTGGATTGAGTTGCAGAGCAGCCAACCACCCTTCGGCCACTGTTGTATATGGCGCTTCCGCTGGTGTTCCAACCACAGATAATTCCGCATTGTATGCACTACGCATATCTTCTAAGCGCTGCCTAAAGCCGAGAGATGTGGTACCAAAAGAGTGATAAATTAAGCAGTTCTTATATAGTTAAACTACTTAGTATAATTATGCAAAACACTCTTAGAAGATTCCGTATTAATAATCCACCTGGGATGAAATGGTTTGATGTGTTTAGAAATCGAGATATGGGAGAATAGAGAAAGTGATATTTCAAGCCAGAACATTTGATGATCAAATGAAATCATAATCATGTCGCACACACAACTACAAGCTGCTCTAATAGCTTTTCCATGAGGGAAGGAACCCTTAAACTAATCAGTGTGCATAGTTGAACTATTGACCGTTCCATCCTTAGAACATCCATACTATGTGTAACTCAAAGAATCCTAATACTCCATTTTGTGTGGAAATGTCCAGCATCTCAAGTATACATGAAGCTTTGTCGCAAAGTAAAGCTTTTTTTTCTCTTTTTGATAGAAAAAACGAACTGAATCTGACTACAGATATCGTGCTTGGTCAGTAAGGGAACGTTACTAGCTTGGTAAAAAAAATCTCATAGCAATATTAGGAAGAATCAAAATCAAATCATAGCTCTGTTATAGGGAAAAAGTTAGCATGTTTCAAGGTAGATAAGAATGCCTTCAAAATCATCGATAGCGAAGAAATTTTGGCAATAACTAAGTACAAACTAACTTCAACTTTTCAATGCTCCAATAATGAGTTGCTCCATTTTTCAGATCTTGCACTTGAATGGCAACTACTGTTTTAGGATACGGACGCAAAGTGAGATCTTCACCAGGAGGTAGGAGATCAGGTGGTAATGGACTGTAGGGAATGAGTAAGTGATGATACAGAAAAGATCTGATTTTACCTATACATTGTATCGGTTAGCAACACAAATTGGAACTGCACTTTCTTCTTCAGTTCAACAGATATAGCATTAGCTTCTTTCACAAATATGGCATTGCCCCACAAATCGTCTCGAACCTAGATTCACAAAATATCAGAGAAATAGATTATAAAAATGATTACCGATGTGAATTGATGATAACGCCACTTGATAGCGGCTTTCCGAACTATTCTTTCTTGATCAGTTGACCACTTTGGGCATTCTTCAGCTAAACGGAAACTTCTTATAAGTACAAGTCCCGGAAATGGTTACCGAATTCCATGAGACTGCTGGTTAAGAACCTTTCCCCTTCCCAATTAGAACCGCAAGAAGATATCATTGATTGAGCTAGATCCACCTGTCTTTGCAGAGACTCGATTCGGGTTTCGTACTCCTGAATGATATACACATCGAAACTCCACTTGACAACATCACATACTTTAGTTTGCCGAAGCATCTTCAACTCGAGCTCTTCCTTCTCACGTCTGTATGTGCTCTCCATTTCCACTAACTTTTTCTCCATTTCCTGCTTCAAGTCGATACCCTGCTTTTCCAGTAACTCTTGTTGAGCATATTTCCAATCCAGTGGTGCATCTGACATAAGTTATGAAAGTTCAATGTCTTGGACCACTGTATATGATACCAGCAAGAGATGAGAGGTTGTATCGACTTTGTCTTGCTTCTTGGGGATCATTATAACGGAAAACATGGTGTTTCCCAAGAATAACACGAGATCCTGTATGGAGGACAGTCGCTTCGGTGATGGGCCTTCCATTCACATAGCACGCAGCGTTCTATAAATGTACTTTCGAACACATGTTCAAGAAATTTTATTTTTGAAAATGTCACATACACACACACTCACTCTTCAGTAGAGAGATCACTATACCTGCTACCGTAGCCGATAAAGGTATACGGTAACCTGCACTTTTATTGAAAAACAAGTTTTTTGGAAAACGTACTTTTTTGGGTACAAGGTTCACGCACCCATCCTCATTGATGAAGTCACAATGATGTGTGAGAATAGCTTCTCCAGATAGTAAAATATCGGGTCTACGATCAGCTTCAGGGTTTCCAACTCTGGAAATCATAGAAAAGTGGTTTGACTCCTTGATGCTCGCACCTTGTAATTCCTTCTTTAAGATAGTACAGAAGACATTCTGACATAAGAGGATCTTCGTTTAAGTTAACAAGATGAGGCAACTATCAAACCATAATACTTTTCTCTGATTTAATATTTTCAAACCTTCTTTGGGCTGAACACACCAAGAGTTGTTCCATCCTCAGCAGTTGCTAAACCCATTTCTCTTAATTCTTCCTCAAAGCGCTTGCGAATCTCTTCAGTTTGCCTGAGTCGTTCTTCCCAAGGTCTATCCATGTCGGCCATAAGTTTCTCATAAGCCTAATATGTCCCTCTTATGAGAATCTCAGAACTTCTCATACCTTGAGTTTGTCTAGCGTTTCATTGTCTTTAGCTGAATAGACCTGCTTCGGTTTACCAGCCGAAGTCACCATCTCGTCACAATTAATTCCTTTATCTTCCAAAATTCCTCTAAGCATAGCCACTTCCTCTTTGAGGACCCGAATAGTTTTCTGATTCGGATCCTCATTGATAATGGCTTGGCAGACAATCTGTTTAGCTCTGTCAGCATATCTAGAAAATAACATCAGTTGACTCACAGAAAATAACTGATACCTTAATGTACTAAGGGTTTCATCAAAATTTATATCAGCAGGAGATAGTGCCGCTATCATTGCAGTTTTAGAATTACCCCCAAGATTTTCACGTAGCAACCACGTAAGCACAGAATCTCGGTAAGGAATTCGGCCTCCTTTATTGATAGGCTTTTTGGTACATTTTCTTGATGCCTGGAAGAATTAGATGGTTAATGCACGAGATTAGAGAGACTCTTTCGGAAAACGGAGACGTGCTTAACATAGAGAAGCTTTTTATATCACTCGAGTTAATGATCAATTACGGATTTCATCTGTTAGCGAACCAGTGTAGAATAATTGATTTTTCAAATATATTTTGATTATATTTCATCTAGCTGTGTTAGAAAACACTCTGCGCACGCAAAAAAAGTGTTATTTACAAGTTAGAGAACTTACATTATCATCTGCAGAACACTGAAACGGTTTAAGCGTTTTAGGGGATGTGAAGAGATTACAGATCGTAGTTAATTTTTTAATTGATGAACACTGTTCACTGTATCAGAATCTCACCTCTTCTGCTAATTTACTGATAACCAGTCCTAGAGTTGTCAAACTCTTATTGATGTTGGCTCCTTCTTTCAATCGTTGGCCCTCAGCACCGGTTGAATTAGCTCTCTCACTACCTGCTAGATCAACAAGAGATATTTTGGAAACCTAGGGGAATGGAGTTTTTTTAATAACACGAGGAGAATGAATATACCTTCTCTGTTTGTTGGTCACTATCTGGACTAGACTTTCTCTGGGTGAGAACAATTGTGAAAACAGCGTGAGACCGAGAAGAGGTTGAATTCATATTGGTGGCAGCGACAGTTCTTAAAAGACAAGAAAATAACCAGGAGCTAAGATAATGCTTATTACCTGGCTTTGTTTCCTTCCTCCATTAAATTGAATATATCGTTGTATGAGCTAACAGCTAACTTAGTTAAATCTTCAACATATGGTCCCAAAACTGGATGCTCGCGAACTCGTAAGCCTGAAATGATTTCGATGTACACAACAAATAGCTCATCCCAGACAATACCTTGTGCATTCTCTTTAGCAGGGTTCAGAAGATCTTTAACTCGCTCACAATAAATTTCCATATAAGAGACTTCTACAGAGTACTGAGTGTTCGGATCTTGGTTATTTTCGATTCTGAACAGATATGAATATTACATTTGATCTGAAATGACCAAGGGTTACCTCGAAAACAGATCGTGGCACAGTCTAGGAATAATTCCACAATCATGCTCATCATTCACTTTTCCCATCATGGTGTAAGATTTTCCAGCTCCTGTTTGTCCATAAGCGAAAATACACACATTGTATCTAAACTATTTGATTGAAGAAAAAAACAGTGTGAGAGAGACGGTACCCTTCGAACGAATGCTCCAACATCTCCACTCCTAAATCTTCATAAACCTGCTTCTGACTAGCAAAATGCGAATCATTCTTGTCGCTTGACCAATAAGAATGATCGAAGTTGAAGTTATGAAACTTGTCCGGTGTGTTCCCTTTGATAACTGAAAAAAATTTAGATTAACTCAGTTCATTCAACTTCATGGGGCTCATGGGATTAGTGAGGTGGTAAGGTTTATAAGATTGACTTGGTTTCTCACACTGACTTGGCGAAAAAGTTTGGGTAAAACTTTTCTTGGAACATTCTCATGATACAACGGCATGTATGCGTTCGAAATATATGAATGAAATACCATGCCGACTGATGAAATCTCACATTTCACGTGATAATTAGCATATGGTGACGTCACTGTCTCTCTGTCACCTCTTATTATCTAATGTCATTGTTTACAGTTATCATGTCAATGTACTTTTGGAGAATGTATGAGCGGCCTTCGCTTTGATGTTTTTCTACAAAAATGTCACCAAAAGAACTTTCAAACATAATTTCAAAGTACAAAAGTCTTTATATCGATAGTCTTCAAGTTGTAAACAAGTGATTTCGATCAAAATGTTGAAATACACTGTGTGAAATCGAAAGGATTCTTCACAATGATTGTTTGAAAGTATTTACATTCTATCTAGTTTGGTACTAGATTCTAATTAATATTCCTTTGCGAAATATAAGACAAGGCGTATCTTGCCGATAGTTGAGGACGGAAGTGAAACGAGGAGGAGAAGGGAGGTTAGAGAGAGGATTGGGTACTCGCTCGATCGCTTGCCTCGCTTCGTTCAACTTTTCCATCCATATTATCATCTTGGGGCATTTTAATCTAATTTTATTTCTTTTGAAATATAATTTTTTTTAATTATTTATGCTTTGTGAACTTGATGATGAGAATTGGAGGGAAAAAGAGGATGAGGAATGATGAAGAGATAGGAAGAGGAGTAAAGAGAACGCAAGAGAAGATGATCAAAGTTCGTTTACTCTATCTAAATCGCAAGTTGATCCTTTGAATTAAGATTTCTCATGCACATGGATATACAAGCAGAAAAAAACAAAATTGCTTCCGGTGACAGTTTTAATTCTTTTTCTTTCAGCCTGTTTGTCTGTTTTGCGTGTGCTGTGCCTTCTTTTAATTATGTATGTGATGTCAGCGAGATGGACGAAAAGAATGACGTAAGCTGCCATAAAGAGTCGAGAAAAAAAGAATCGCTCAGGATACGTCCTTGTCTTTTTTTAGCTTTCATGAAGAACGACAAAGCATGATCATGTGTTTGTAGCAAATTCATATGCATGCATTCAATGAACGTGTGAGCAAGTAAGTTGTGATGAGATTGGAAGCAGAAGAGCATGTATTGATACAATAAGCTGTAATTGCAATTCAATATTTGAAAAACCGCTGACACAAGATATTGGAACAGGAATCTCGTAAAAGGATGGTCATTATTGGATTTGCTACAAATCAACGAAACAACGTTTATCTACACTATCAAAGATCATCCTGGTAAGCTAATATATCCCTGAGTATATATTCTATCGGATCGTATCCACAATACACCTAATCAATCTCTTTCATTCGTTTAAGATCGAAGCTGCTCGTATTCATGGAAAAAGACATAAACTACGAGTTTTCCGCAAGAATGTATGAGTGCTTCATTCCAGATTTTATTTATTTCGAAGTTCGTTTTTTTTGTAGTGATGAGCCTTTTTCAGATTAATTTCAGAATAATAAAATAAAATTACGTACTCGTCTGGGTACCACACATTTCAATGACACACTTGGATCCATTTGCCATCTCCCTTTGATTGAAGGGACGAACACGTACTGCTACTTTGACAGAAGACATGATGCTCGAGGATGAATGTAGAACTTTCGTCGATCCTTAACTAATATCTGGTTAACGTCGGCTAGAAGAAGACACAACGAAGTTCAGGGGACCCACATGAGTTCTTGTGATTATAATAAGTTCAATCTGTAAATAATTGTTTTTACAAAAGCTCTTCAAGTTTGCAATAAATAAGAAGAAGAAGGAAGAGAAATCGGATTGATTGACATCGGAATCTTAGCGCTATAAAGTGAAATTCACCATGAACACAAAGGCAGGAAAGCTTCACATGAACAAAATGAAACTGTGACGATGTTAGGGAATTACACTTCACTACAAGTTGACAAAGAGTAGGGACAAATTCTGAGATACAAGTAAGTTAATGATGACTACTAATTATGTAATCATTTTAGTCAGGATTAATGAAATCGAAGAATAGCCGAATCAGGAACGAGAGATACAGAAATTGGAAGAAAGCAAGGAAGAAAAATGGGGAGAGAAGAGGGAGGAAGAGCACTCCCGCTTTCGGAATCAATAGCTATAAGCAAGTAATCATGGCCTTAAAAGGAAAGCAGGAGAGTGAAAGGAGAGAGCGACCTAGTTCTTCCACTACTTCTAGGGTTGGCTCTCTTCTTTTTCTTTGTCTTCTTCAGTCAACAAATAGTTGAAGATGGGCTGTGATGCTGATTTGAAATCTAGTAAGCTTATTCTGGCTATTGCCAATAAGCAATTTATCCTATCTTCCTTGTTCTTCTCTCCTACTGGTAGTGCTAATTATTAATTCCAAAAGAAAACCAATGTTTCTGAACATATTTTTTCTATCTTAGATTTACTCATTGAGTTTGATACTAGTAGGAGAAAAGATGGATCGGTTCTTCATAGCATCTGGATGAAGTGAGCGACGACAGCACGCTTGGCTTTACAGCTTCCAATTGGCGAAAACAGAGCTCTGAGCTGGATGAACCACAAAAAAGGGCTGGGATCTGGATCGATGGCAATTTGGCTGCCAACGTCCCAACTTACATATCAAATTATATAGCTAGCACTTGCGTGTATGACGTCGGTGAATCGAACAAACGATTGAGAAAAGGAATTTGAAACGCATGAACTGCTAGCTCTGGTACAAATGAGGTATTTGAGTCTTGATCTAAGCGTCTTAGAATCTAGATTCAATGAACGCTTCTGGAAGTTTAGCTAGTTAAGCCATCTAATCTTCATTTGCATGTCAATGATGCTGTTACAGGGCATATTAGGGCAGAAGTAAAGCTGGTTACAACGCTTAGAATAGAATTTGGATCTGATTAATTTCGCTTGCATATTGATGACTCAAGCTCATGCTGTAGTAGGTACAAACGAGAAACTTATAATGAATATTTAAGATGTTCAACAAAACAAATTCAGAGACAGGCATTCTAGGTCGTCAAAGTTCTGGCTGAAAATGATTGTCGTTCGTCATCTATTCATTATCTGAGCAGCTAATGACGAGAATAATGATGATGATGATGAAGGAGACTTCAAAGAAAAACTGGGTCTAAATTCATTTGAGAGAATTCCCGAAAAAAAAAATAAAATTACGAATGAGTGAACGGAGCCCGAAGATTGGTTCGTTGTGATTTCAACAAAAAGAAAAGCCAAATATTTTCTAATAATTTCAAAACGAAAAAAGATGAAGACGAAGAAGATGATAGTGGAGATGAGGGTAGAAAAGAAGGCTCTCGCATACAGAAAGAGAGGGTTTTGAAGTTAAAAAAGCTATTCATATTCTTTAAAAGCCCCATGGCTCCTATAATCATCCAACTAAACCATTACGCCTCTTCTTTTGGTTTGTTTTATTACTAGTGCCAAAGATAGGAAATAACTCATTAAGCTGCAACGCATCGTTTTAACCTCGTAATTAAATAGATATTTTGAGAAAATGAGAGGTTATGAAGATGAACAATAACATTATGAGACTTTAAAAATTTACTGGAAAGTGGAAAAGAAGGTTTTGTTTGTTTCTCTGTTCCGCATACATAGGCAGTTACAACCCATTTTACTCATTCATTTTATAAAAATTATGACGTCATTGAATTCGCCTGGATTTGACCTTATATTGACAAGGATTGTAGCATTGAAGTGGCATTGCTGAAGCTAGCAATCTTCTCTGGGGAATTAACAGATGAGAATAGGACTTTGAATAGAAATACTAGAATCAACTATCGTTTTGGTCATTCGTCTTCAACAGGGCTGTTGAAGACGAATGACCAAAACGTCTCCACCATTGACATCATTATTCATTACTGGGAGTTAAAAAGATAAGAAAAGATTAACTGAAGATAGAAACAACTATTCTATTCACATCTTACTGAAAGAATGACGCAGTGTCTATTGGGCAATGAGAAGCGATATCAAGTTTCCTTACCTCTATAACAACTACCAACTAGGAATGTATAAGAGAACGAGAGAGTAGGGGGGGGGGTAAATTCAGAATGGGCATGTGTGACAGAGCCAGAGAGTGAAAAAACAGAAAAATTGCACATAAATTGTCTGAAAAAGCAGAAAGATCTCAAAGTTTTCTGAACGTAATCATTAGAAAAGTAGGGAAAAACAAGGAAAGCAGGAAAGCAAAGGTCTCGAAGCATGTGAGCCTCATTGCTTCATACCTTTTTTGGTTTTTGCTTTCGAATTCAATATTTTCAAGCCTCGACGGAATACCAATACACATAGTCACAAATACATTCTACTTCGCTATTTCTCTGATTCTCCCAAATTTCTCGTAATTTGTGCGCGCTCTCCATAACTTTTCCGCTTTACTCTTTCTTGGTTGCTTCCTTCTCTAACAGCTTCTGGAATAAAAGCTTCGTCTCTCTCGAATAGAGGGAAGCCTAACAATACGTAGGAGAGTGTTATAACATTTAATGTGAAATAATTAAGCTGATTCATTAGAGCAATCGGTCATTTAGTCTGAAACTAGCAAACCTACTACGTTCTCATCCGCTCTGGATGTTCCATGAATAATTCTTACTCAAGCTATTTGATTAGTTGCGCAATTGATTGAAATAAGGAACGCAAGAGGCAACAGAAATCGAAAAATGGTGAACAGCTGTAAGTGAAATTTCGCGAGTTTGGAAACTCGTTTTCAGCTTCTCTCTCTTCGACTCCCTCTGAACACTCACTGCTTCATGCGTCTGCATGCATGTATTGTTCATCATGGTGGAATGAGCTATTTTGAAGAAGCTACACGTCGCTTCTTCAGTCCAGTAAACAGTGAATGAACATAAGTATCGTGATGACAAAATTTTAATCTTGGAATAAAGCAAACAGCCGATGTGCCATTTTGATTGCTTGGGTCACGCGTTATGGTCAAGATTTACGCTCCTCCTTACGAATAAGGAGATGTGACAGCTGTGTGTATTATTGAGTAAAAATAAAATACGTAGTGAAAAAGAGACATAACAAAGAAAAATTTGTAAAGTACTGAATGAAAGCTTAAAATGGAATTTAAATGATGCTGTCGCTAAGTGTTGGATGAAAATACTGGAAAAGAAGCAACAGCATGGCATCGGGAAAAAGAAAATAGCCCTTAGGCTGAAACATAAAAGCAGCTAGAGCGAATACTCGCCTTCTATCCTCCCCTAGTTGATCGATATGAGACAGCTGAAGCAGAGCAGCCCACTAGCACCCATGCCATATATAGCCACACAACAGCAGCTTTTCATATCCAACAGAAGGAGCGGCAAAGAAGCAGGAATTGATTACGATTTTTCATACAGAGTAATCCATAATCAGATTTGGAAAATAATTTGAAAACGATTTCTTCACAACACAGCTGGCGATTTCAACGAATTAAGGAACAAAATTGGAACTGAAGAGTAAGCAAATCAGCTATCCAAACCACGACCGCTCAGACGGACGTCATGAAAATGAAACTATTTAAATTGAGTCACACGCCGTAAATTTCAATCTTGAAGCTTATCCATAAAGATCGGTCGAAAACTATTCTGAACTCGTTAGTCGTTTGTTCACAACTTTTTTTAAAGCCAAAGCACTAAAAAAACAGTGAACTGGAAAACTAAGTGAGAACTGAGCAGTCTTTCATTCAAGCTATGAAAGTAAAAATATACTAGAAAATTTCCTAGAATTTTCAAAACCACTACTGTTATACATGTACCAGTCTGGCGAATTGAAAGCAAATGAGATGGCTCAGGCGGGAACCGACCCCTGGCACTGTTTGGTGTCGAACGCAATAGTGGCGCAGTTTTTACGCAAGAGTTGCATCGGTGTATGATTCAAAAAAAAATAAAAAAATTTAAATACAATTCAATCTCTTTTCGTACAAAGTGAAATTGAAATTGTCTTCCAATATGGAAGAGGGTTCAGATTTCCCTCATGGTTCAATTGTGAAAGTTATATATACTGATTTTCTGTAAGTAATCAGAGATTATTCAAAAACTTTTTGATTTCAGTACTTATGATAATGTAATACTTACACCTGGATCTAACCTTAACTTGATCATTGGAGCTAATGGTTCCGGAAAAAGTTCTGTAATCTGTGGCATATGCTTAGCTGTAGGTGGAAGTCCTAAGGTATTCACAGCTGCTCTAATTCTTCTACACCTAATATTCAGAGCTTGGGTAGATCAGAAAAAATGGGAGACTACATCAAGCACGGAAAAGCAAAAGGATCAGTCGAAGTTCAAATGTAAGTTGCTTGTTTTAAATAAACTTAATATTGTTCTAGTATTGATACCGGGAAAGGCATTCAAAAGTTCAAAATAGTGATCAGCAAGCCAAATCTGTGCGAGTTCTTCATTAATGGTGTGAAACGTCCTGTTGAATACATTCGTGAGTTGGCTGTGCAATACAATATCCAGGTTACGACGACCAGAACTTTCTTCAATCGTTCATTGTTTTAGATTGATAATCCTTGTACGTTTTTGGCGCAAGACAAAGTGAAAAGTTTCTCGGAGCAAAACGCGACGGAGCTACTAATGAATACAGAAAGGGTACTTGATAGGTTTTAGTTTGCCACTAATTTATACATATAGGCCGGTGACATCAAACTCCTGGAACAACATCAAAAACTAAAGGAGAGAAAAAATGAAGAAGCTGTTCTAGAGAGCACCATGAAGGAGCTGTCTATCATTCTGAAAAATTTGAGAAGTCGGAATGTGCTCCTACTCAGGTAATTTGGATGTTTCAGCTGAACAAGAAAATCTTCGGCCTATTGTGGAAAACTATAAGAATCGGAAAGCCATGCAGACAAAGTTGAATGCTCTACACATTAAGAAGTCAATGATGGTATGATATATTTAGTCGTATGCCACGAATTTGTTAAAGATGTACCAAAGAGCAACATCATTGTATGAAAGGGAAGATCATCGTTTGGAGAAACTTCGAGAAGATCTCTCAGAAGTCAAGAAGAAGGTAACGTTCATTTTTTTATCCACTTCAACTTCTTGATTTAGTTGAAAAGTGTGCAAAATAGAAACAATGGAGTTATACAGAAAAGAGAGAAAAGCAAGCAAGAAAGCAATGAATTGGTATTTCTTTGGATAAATCAAATGCCAACGTGTTTTTCAAGTCAAACTCACTGAATTCATTGAGAAGAGAGATCGAAAGAGGAGACAATGCAGCTTTGTATACTGATTTGGTAATCTTTAGATCCTCTGTTCATTGTTCATTCTGGTTCTAGATGGCAGAAGCCGAGCAAAAGTATAAGCAAGTTGTCGATGACTCTATCAATTACAAAAACAAAATTTCGGAACTTCGAAAGAAAATTGATATTCTACAGGGTACTCTCAGTAATGCTCAACAAGCTTTGGTTGGATTTGAAGTAGAGCTTTGAAGTTATTGATGCTCTTCATATATTATTTCTTAAGGATTTTAAACAAAAGCATATAAATATAGTTGAAGAACTTGAATCTCAAAAACACGAACTGGCTCGGAGAGAGAATCACTTGCGAGAGGAAAAACGACGGTTACGCGATAAGTACGCAGGTATGAATGGGGTCTTAAATAGGAAATACAGTTATTAATCGTTTTTATAGCTTGTGAGCATACACGAGATCAATTCAAAAGAAAAGTCAATGAGAGGCTAGAAATTATGCTGACATTCCGTATGCAAAGTGCTCTTGATGCTTGGCGATGGTATGAGGATCATATCAACGAGTTTGAACACCCCGTGTACATCCCAGTGTTTCATGTAAACTTGTATACTACAACAATTAAGATGACATTTTTTTTCTTTGAGGTCACCATCACCCCGCAGAACGCGAAGTACTTTGAGAATGTAGTAGGAAGCAGAGATATATTCATGTTCATTTTTGGATCTAAACGCGATGAAATATTATTGACAAAAAATCAGTCATGGAGAATCAATACGACTGTTGTGCCACCGAATTCGGTTAGTTTCACACAATCTGTTCGTTCGCTTATCCCTTTCTTACCAGGTAGATTCTTCTATCATCCACGCTGTATTGCCCGAGTCGTTGAAAAAAATGAATTTCAAATATTTTCTTTCTGAGCTCTTCGATGCTCCTGATGTGGTCAAACAGTATTTGTGCAATGTTTTTAGGGTGAGCCGGTCTCTTCGAGTAGTAGTAATCAGTTTCTTGCGTTAGATAAATAAAATCCCGATAGGTGATGCTGATGATTTGAGTGAAGAGCAAGCCAAAGACCTTTATTCCAAAATGAGAATTCAAGTTATTCTAACTTCGATTCAAAAAGTTGGTTCTTTGTCACTTCATGGACACTGGATAATTTTTTTTTCACAGATAGCGGTCGCAGTCTCAAAATATTCCGGTGGAGTCCTGTTCTCCAATAGTGATTTACGCGATCCCAGAATATTTTTGAAACATCAAAGCCCCATGCCTGTTCAAGAGGATATTTCTCGAGAGCTGAACGATATATCCGCATCAGTAGTTCTGTTCATGGTTTTCTTACAGTGTTTGTTCTCTAGAAACGTATGATAGAAGAAGAAGAGCAAAACATTGAGAGACAACGTGAAATGATAGAAGAGAAGAAAAAAGGATTAAAACAAGAAAATGTAAGACTTTTCTTGTTTTCTTGTAGCAATTCGTTCTTGCAGATGGAATGGCGTAATAAAAGGGACAAAATTAATCAAATACACAACCAAATATGTATGGAGGAAGAAGAGTACTACTGTGATACCTGGATTGAGTTGTAATAATGTGTTATAGGCTGAAAAATAGGTTGGAGATTAGACCCAATCTAGAAACTGCCAAAAGAGAATTGGAGAACGCTCGAGCCCTTGCCTATACAACATCAATGAAACATGTAGACGATTGTGTGACTCGCAGTGTTAGTCTTTCTTAGTGATCAAATTGATGTGTAAATTGCAGAAAGTTTATTTGGAGCGATATAAGAAGTATATTGTCTCCTTTTCCCTGTTAGAGGCTTTGAAGCATGATATGTTTGAAAACGATCGAGAGCTTAGGGTTTTAACCGAAGAAGAGCAGCGCTCTGCGGTTTGTATTTAGTAAAACGTTCTCATCATCAGCTAATGCTTCCTAGAGGTTGTTACAAGAAGAAAAGCAACAGCTTCTAGAACTGAAAGAAAGAGTTGAGAATCAGCTGCAAGATCTGTTTGGCAGATCTGGTCTAAAGTGAGTTAACATGAATTTGAAACACTCCTTACTTTTATTTCAAGAACCTTGAAGCCAGAAGAAATGACACCTGAGGAGAAATCTAAACATAAAGCAATTTGCAAAGTATGTGTTGAGGAAAGATATATTTTCAAAGTTTTGTAGTTATTTGAACTTCACAGCATTCCCGAAGATTTCGAAAGTATCGAAAATGCTATTGCTCAAGAGGAGGCTAGGAGAAAGATGAATACTAACGAAGGATCAGAAAAAGTTGAACATTTCTTGTATCTGCGTTACAGTTTTATGTTAAAGGATGTGGCTAGGTTAGAAGAAGTCGGTAAAGAACATGAAATCGCACTGAAGCGATATAAAACTCTTGAAGAAAACAAGGATAATTGGAATGATAATATGAGAACTGTCAGATTTATTGTGGAAACACTTTGTAAATATCTTACTTTTCAGATGATATCTGAATGGCGTGAGCCTATCGAACAGCTTGTAGAGCGAATCAATCAAAATTACCGAAGTTATTTCAGAAGGTTGGGTGCAGGATGTGCAGGAGAAGTTCATTTAGAAGTACCTACAGATGAAGTAAGTCAAGATTGATATAATTAGTATTTATCTTTTTCAAGTTGGATATCGCTTCCTATGGTATCAAAATCATGGTTTCTTTCCGCGCTTCTGAACCTTTGAAGCGTTTAGATCATCAAGTTTGTTCTAGGATCCATTATTATGATTAGTTTTGTTAGGTTCAATCTGGTGGCGAGAGAAGTGTATCTACGATGTTGTATTTACTATCTCTGCAAGAATTATGTCCGGTTCCGTTCCGCTGTGTTGATGAAATCAATCAGGGTGAAATATTTTTTTTTCCATATCTCATCGTTTTGAATTCTACGATTTTAGGTATGGATCCCACAAATGAGCGGAAAGTTTTCGATATTATGGTTGATAAATTGACAGGAGATGGTACTCTTTCTAAAACACAATACTTCCTGTAAAATCAATTTTCGTTCTGTAAAATGATAATGTATTCCAGGCTGACTCCTAAGCTGCTCCGAGGTTTGAATTACAATGAAAAGGTTCGAGTTCAGATTGTTCACAATGGGCCACTAATCCCAAGCGATTCATATGTAAGCGTAAGCAGGATGTTTTCTGCTACTTCATTATTCATTTATAGAAGTGGAATGTTAACTCCTTTATTAATACGATGAAAGAAAGACAGCTTCAAAGAAGAGAATAATTATCGATTACTTCTATTTTTTATTACGCGTATCTACAAAATGTGCTATAAATGTTTCCGTGTTATTGCAAAAGTGGCGTTGTGGGTTCGAGCCTCGTGTATCTACTATGACAAGCTTCTCAGTTTTCATTAAACTATTCTTTAAGGATATGATTGCGTGTATAAAATATGGACAGTAGTATAGACGTTCCTAACACAAGATTTTCTCGTAGGATTACGTTAAAAACATGTTGAAAAGACAATTTTTCAGCTGTCGGAGATGAGGCTCACCGTGAAGCTGCCGAAGTTTTCATACATATGCACAGAAACTTCAGAGTATCTAGAAATCTACGTGCACAATGGTTTTTCGATCATTTGGGAAAAACAGTTAGTATTCAGGACGAGCCTACAGAAGTTTTTTGCATTTTACGGAAAGATTCTGAACATTGTTTGTTTGTAACAGGACGAGTACGGTCGAGAAATGACAGTGTTAGGAATCATTCCTAAAGAAGGAGATATTGATGAATTCGTTGGAAGTGAAGTATTCAAAGTGTGTTTGGATACAAAGGTGATCACAAATAAATGGAAAATGCATTTATATCTTCTCATAGGTTACTTTCCTCTCTCGGTATTATCGTCAAGTTTTCATTCTTGATTTGAGCCCTTCCACTATTGTTGCTGTAAGTTCTTACTTGTTGGGTCACTCATACTATTTGTGATAGGATGAACAAAGTAATTCCTGTCTTCATCACAAGCTTCTGGAATGTCTACAATTGAGCTTATCTTCCGTTTTACGAAGTGTGAGTGTTCTTGTAAATTTGAAAGTAATGGTTTCGTTTCGTCAGTTCACTATACCTGGAACTCGTAAAAAGTTTCGACCGCAAGTATATGTCAGCATAATTGTTTTTGTTCCGTTCTTAAGTTTCTCAGAAAAATCGGTTCGTTCTTCTTGCGTACTTAATATTTTGTGATACACAGGTGTTAGTTCATGGTGATCTACTGACAGAAAGTAACGTTTGCCATGTGCTCGAAAAGGTTCGATTACTTCTAGTTCTGTTTAAAACTCAGTTGCACAGGCAAGAGAAAAATTTGATGAACTACTAAAATGCCTTCATACTTTTTCTCAACCTATTCTTCGAACATGGGTGAATTTGCAGCGCCATCATCGAGTTAGTCTTCTAACTTAACTTCTAATTATAATTTTTTTTTTGAGATAAGAATTGATGAGATATCTCCAAGGAAGAATAGTAATCAGGAAACGGAGGATTTTATGGCCATGAATGCAGTTGGAAAAAATTTGAGTGGTACTGCTCGGTATGATTTATTTCATTTTTACCAACTTAAGAATTCTTTCTTTCAAAACACTAGCTATTTTTCTCTGCGCGTGAAACCAGCTTAAAAATCGAGCGCTCTCCGCAATATCAGAAAACAGTGTCATTTTGAAAATAAAGCTGACAAGCGCTGGTTGCATATAAAGAAGCTTGTTTACGTTAACTCAAAGAGTTTTTCAGGCAAGTGCAAAATGTTGTCAATGACCGTAAACAAGATATCTGGTAAAATATTCTGGTTATATGGTTATATACGATGTTTCTAGGTATTATGATGACCAATCTCTTTTGCCAGCTAAATTATTGAAAACTAACAATGGATATACTTTCCCAGAGTCTGCTATTCTTTTTATTTTGCGCTTGGGATTGATAACTATGCAGTCTTTACCCGAACACACACAATCAAGTGAGGCTCATCAATACCGTATATGTTCATGATTATTTCGCATCGCAGACATTGTTGTGATAACTGATGGAGTGGCAGGAATTCCCGACACCCTAGCATTAGAAGATTTATTGAATCAAATTCGAAATCAGACTGTTTCCTGCTCTTTTATCCAAGTAGTTGAAGAAATATTAGGAATGCTCATTTTTCCTTCAGGTTCAAGGAACGTCTCATAGTGAAGCTTGCTTCGGTCATGTTTCTTCTGGAGAATTATTCCATTTCTTAGCCATGGCCACTTTTGGTAGTTCATCAATTTTTTCAATGTAACTTTAACTTAAGGGTCTTACTTGCCTTATTGTCGATGTTCTGGATTCGGTGTGGAGTCTATCGAAGAAAATCAAGAAGAAGACGATACAATTTATAAAGAGTTGAACAGCTTTCACAGGTAAAGCACATTCTTATCTTCTAATTATATCGTCTTCCAGATCGCTGTTGTGTTGGAGTTTCCAGAACTTTTCAGAGGACAATGTCCACATTTCGAATTTGCTTAGAGAAATCAGTACAGGGTTTGCAGAGTTCCAAAAATGGTTTGAAACTCATTCAATTTTCATTGTCTTTCCTTTCTAATATAGTGATTCGGTTGTCTATCCTGTGTTCAAAGGTACTTACCATAGTAAACTACATGAAATGCTGTATGTGAGACTCAGGGAAGGGTTTTCTATGAAAAGAGGTCTTTATAATGATTATGAGTTTAACCGTTTTCTATATAGTTGAGTATTTAAAACATGATGCAAGAATCAAGATTCATTTATCCATGCCATTCCGTCCTCTTGTTTTTGTCGAATACACCATTATAGCTGGATGGCCAACATCAGTTCATAATAGGTATCATAAATTCAATTATAGAAAAAAAGCTCGAGTATTATTACAGGGAAGCCATTACAACTGAAATATTCATACGTGGACCCAAACCCGAGCTCAAGGATTTTGCCGAGCTGAATAGAAGTGAAATGAGCAGTAGTGAAGAAAGGAAACGATTCATATGCTCGTTGAAGAGCACAATTAAAAAGTTGGAAATAATAATTCATGCATCTCACATATCTCGGTTATAGTATCCAAGAAGCTGATGAACTCATGATGCACATACACTCGTTTAACTGTGATAAAGCTTATTTTAATCTTCCTGCTGGTATAGGAAGTCGAGCGATTTTTCATATGGATGATCCCACATCAATAGGGTACTGTACGGTATTTGTCTACTTTTTTGAACTCTTTCTTCTAGGCAGAGATATGACACCGAAGACGACTTCGGAAAGTTCTTGAACTTCTGGAAAGTGCTATGCAATATCGACGATTGTGTTTGGTTGTTCATTTCTCCAAGCAAAATTCTCATCTGTTTTTTCAGGCAAAAATGGGTTCATATGCATTTTGAAAGAATTATTTTACAATCGAAAGATCTCCCAAACAATGTTTTCACCAAGCTACCTGTAAATGTATAAACATAGATTTCTTTAGTTTGACTTATACAATCACGTTACAGATTGATTGTGGTCCTTCAAAAACAGCATTGTACGGGCTGCTGAAGGATGTCTCATCCTTCTGTCTTCTACGTGATAAACTATATGTAACATTTGTTAGAGGGTGAGTGTGCATAATGGAATAGAAAAACGTTTTTTGTTAGGGACGGAAATGATAAACCAACATATTTTTACATGATTCGTGTATCTCACGAACCACCGTGCCTTATCCTGAAGACAGCTTTCCCAGGGGGTGTAAATAGCTGCGAACGAACGAATGTATTTTTTTTTTCAAAGCATGAGTCAGAATGTTTTTCAAGGTAGTTGAAGAGATACGAGGGAAACTGAAGAACTTGAAGATAGGAGGGAGTTCAAGTAGATCAACAGAGGTAGCGTGTAGAGTTGTTTCTTTGTGATCGTTTTTTTTTTTTGAAGGCAGCATTAACCGTCTTTCGCCGTCCACTGGAACGCATATTGATAAGATATGGCCATGTTCCAGTGAACATGGAAGAAATAGTTAGAGTAAGCCCGGAAGAAGTTGACGAACCGAACGAAGTAGCAGCGTACAACACCATAAGCAAATACTTGTATTGCAAGTATGTTTTGGTATATAAAAAACTGTTTACATTGAAATATATAGACGACGCATATGGAAACTTTTTCCGTTCAAGTCGAGTTCTAATCGAGAAGAGTTTAATGCTACATACATTCTGAATTTAGTTTTAACTAAGAGAAGACATGAAGGGTTCAAAACTGCTTGGACCAAGAATGGTATGGTCAGCGTTTGTCGCCAGGTAGAACAAACAAAGTTTAACTTTTCATTATTCACTGATCTAGGTGTTCTTCCCATGTGGACCTGCATTAGAACAGTTCATCATATTCCCTCCAACTCTGCGGATACCGAACCAGAGAAGTAGCCGTTTGTTAGCTGCCTCACCGAGGTATTTCTTTTCTTTTCCTCTTCTCACTTAATCTTGATTAAGACCATGGAATGATGATAAAATAAATAGTCGATCCCTTGGTCGCCCATCTGATCATATTGTGTTAACATCAGAAGCTTGGATTGAACCATCAGCAGAATATGAAACTAGAGGCCCCAAGGTATGTTTTTTTTTATATTCTGAATGATCTTCATATAAGTTTTCTTTGGTATGACTTTGAAATATGCGTATAATCTGCTTCTATTGTGCATTTGCATGTCCACGTGTCAACGACTCACAGGGGGAGGGGATTGTCAGCGCGCATAAACTCCGCCCATACGGTTCATAACATTTCTATTCGTTTGCCCCAAACTATGTTTCGCATGGTGCGCACTGTTATTCTCCCAGCTTTCCCTCTAACAATCGTATTTTGCTTATAAAGCAATCAAGCTATGTATATATAAGTATGTATATATGTATATATATACATATATATATAGATTGATAGATAGATAGATATTCGTTCTACCTAATAGTATTTGCACACCATCTCTGATTCTGATATGGGTAATAGGACCAACTTAGATCTATACTTCTAAACTATTATCATCTAGGTTGCTTATCTAATCATTCTTTTGAATCATGATTCTAAAGTAGCCCGCGAAAGGTAACCCTTTCTATTCCATTGTTCCAGTGAAAGGTCATACCAGTCTAAAAAATACCTAGGAATCTTTCGAGTCAGTTGGAAGTTCTGATCTTGCATGCATATGGTAATGTCAGATCTATTACTTCCATCTGGCGCTGGAGGTTATTGATTATTGAACAAAAAAGCACCAATTGTAAGACAGTAGTTTTTGAAGTTGGGCTTGCGAAAAAGTGGAGGTACGGATCACTCTCGAAGTCACAGTGAGATTCTTACCTCCATTTTCTTGCTTGTTCCAGTACTGCCAATTATTGACTTATATGAAGATTTTGTTAGTTTATTTTATTTATACGGAAGATTTGTTTATCAGGAACCAGCTCCACACGTCGATGATGATCTTATTGCGCTTCTGTTCTCCATTGATCAATTGTTACGGATGTGTGATTTCCCAGCCGGGAGTACTAGACCTAATTCGCATGATGTAGCTGATGATAAAGAGGAGGAGGTATTTTTGAATGCGGTTCTACGTTTAATTCTAACTGTAGGCTGAAACATCAAACAGTAGATCTGTTTCGATTGTTCACCAGTCTGTTCGTTTCGCCAAATTGGCTTTAAATTCGAACAGAGTATTAATACATGTGCCCACTTTCGAGACTGGTTAGTTATCGTTTTGCGCGATTATATATTAAGGGGTAATGTCATTTGGCCCTCAATCATTTCTGAAGAGTGACCAAAGTGCTATTGTTATTACGTGTAACTGTTCTGATCGAGCTGTATCACAAGAGTACAACCAAATTTTTGAATCAGCTCCAAGGCGTAATACTGAGCGTACAATAGGTCTTGCAAGCCAAGTGTTGTTAGTGCGGCAGTAACATGCATATGCTGAAGTGATCTGTTTGACTGTTGTATATGGGATGATTGTTGTACACAAGAGAAAAATAGAGAGAAAGATTTTTACAGGAATAAAAGGTAGGAAGTAATATATTTTGCTATTGTTATGGGGTTGGGTGGGAGGATATGAACACTTCACATGCTATCTAGTATAAGCTATTTTATAACATGAATGGATGTGATGAACCGTTTGTATAAATAGAGACAGTTGTCTAAACATGATGCCCCAATAAATAATATGGTCAGCATAATAAGCAGATATCACTATTCATTCTCAAACTATGAAGTAGATGTATGTGTGTGTGTGTGTTTTTGGTTTTGCGCGAGTGACAAAAGAAGGTATATGTGTCTGTTAACAATCATATAGTAATTTTTACTATTTGTTGAAATTAAAACGGGGGATTACATTCTATAGTATTTGCGCGCAGTAATCGCTTCATCATTCTCCTGTGGTATCTCTCTGATAGTTATGGGCCATCGCCTGAAAATACATACATTTAAAGGACTTTTTACAGTTCCATGAAAACATTACATACATATACGTTGTAATGGGGTTTCACATGTTGCTTCATTTTTTGTTGATAATGGAGCTGGATTGCGAATATTTCTACAATCATCACACCATCTCTGACTATAAGATTACGCTTTTTATTCGAACATGAGAGACAGTATCATCTGAGATTGAAAAAGAAATAGCTTTTTTTTAATTGGAATGTCTGTGCTGTAATAGAAGTTTTTCTTTGGAATCGATGAATTGCTATATAAAAACGGCTACATTTCCTATCTTAAACACGGAGCGTTAGTGTGTGTTATCGAGGGTCATCTATTGATCAACATGATATAGCACTGCAGCGTTGAGATGCGTATCGAGTGATTGCAAATGTTTTACCACCCGTTGGTTATTTTGCAGTATTCGATTCTGGGAGAAGTTTTGGTATTGGTTTTGGATTAATGACGCTGGCTATAAAAATAGCGAATAAAATCAATGATTGGGATAAGAACAGTTTTACTTTTTCTTTGGATTTGGTGTGGTGTGTGCGTAAATATTCTGTATTAGTTAAAGGAAACACACGAATAATCAATTATAATAAACGGTGTATCATCCAATTACAGATGCTGATTTCAAACCCAAACGAATGAGAACATTCTTTAACTGTTTAACTCGTGAATTAGAATCTCTGTTCACAGTTTCAGTTGATATGGAAGATCCAGCCATTTTTTCGAAGGTTTTATTACAAATAAAAAAAATAATGGAAGTAAATTATGAATGTATATAGGTATATGACGATGTGGTGAAGCATTCGCTTGAAAATAGACCAGGTGTCCTTTTTTTTTGAATAATTTTATTCAAAAGTTTTTTAAGAACATTTTCCGAATACTAAATGCCGAGTGTATATGAAAAAACTCAGCCCTTGGTCCGTATTACAGCTCTTTGTTCCACAACTTCCTGAAAATCCGAAAAGAGAGGAATGGATTAATTGGGATGGTAATCACTTTAATGGCTGTGCAATGCTTAAATAATATGGAAACAGATCTTCCGGTTATCGCTAGTATATGCGATGAGCCGCAGTTAGCATATGGGTTAGTCACGGGCAAACCGCTTGGATCCGTACGAGAATTAGACTGTGGAAAAGAAGAATACTTCCCTCCAGCTAGCTGGGAGAGAGAAAAAATTTATGGTATTGTTTCGGACAGTTTAAATATGACACTCGTTGATTAGATGTACCCGAGAGTTTAATATTATACAGCCGTTGCTCAAACTATGCTCGTCAAACTTATTCGGCAATAGAACTGATTGAAGTCGTTAAATTCGTTTATTTCAACGTTGTGGAAAGAGCGCTTGTATCTGCTGTGCATGCTTGTTTTTGCAGAGGTATAATAATAATATAAAAACAAAAAGTTTAACCAGACTTAAAGGCATTTCTGTTACTCCTTCAATTGTTCAATCTGTATTGAATGAACAGTGTAAGTGCGAATCATACGAAGTCGAATCTGTGTCGAGCGCGTTAGAAGCATTTTGCGGTCATCTTAATGAGGTTCAGTGTATATCAACCTTTCAGTTTTGATACTAGTTTTCGTTTTAGTCAACTAAAGAAAAAAATAATTATTGTTGTGAAGAGTCTAATTTATCGAATTTGTTCAAAGAATCGCTGGGTAGAAACTTTCATGAAGTTCCAGGAATAAAAAACTATTTCTTCTATCAAGCACAGAAGTGAGTTTACTCCGTGACGGAAGACTACTTTGTTTGCTCCCGTTTTAGAGGGGAATCTGGTAGTGAAACAAGAAGAGGGAGCCTTCGTGTTGACTGTTCGAATGTGGATGAAGATAAGGAAAAGACTGAAACTGTGGATGACGATAGCGGTTCGAATGTCGGTTCGCTCCGAAGTAGGAGTCGAATCGAAGAGTTTACGAAGTATGTTGATGAGCAGGTCGTCGACGATTGCATTGATATGAGTTCCTCAAGACGGAATAGGCGGAAGCAAGTATGTCCAGTTGTGTTGCGAGGTTCACTGATATTCTCTGATTTTCAGGACACGCCAGTGTTTGTGGTCTTTCATTGTGCATTGCACTTCAAAGACGGTCCTATGGACTGCTTCCCTATTTCTTTCATTCCTTCCTGCATTCATAATCTATTGAAACAAAGCAGATGTCTTCCCCAATCCTATGGTACGGCTGATTAAAACAATGTTTTAGAGTTATAAGTTTAAGATATCAAAGATATAACTGTTAAAATGCTACTGTACGTTTTGACTTGGCCTTCTCAGAAACAGTTCAAGAGAGATGGTTCATCGAGTGATAGTTCTGAAAATGACAGTGTCGAAGGTTTTGTTGGATTGGCATGCGACCGATCAGCTCAGTTTTTGAAAAACATGCCAAGCAAGGTTCGAATATCAGACTGTTATGGAAACTATGTTTATTCCAGGAAAGAACAGCTATTCGGCAACTGCTTGATGGAATGAACAGACTCTTAGAGCTTGAGTCAATTCTAATTGACAGCAGGAAAGAGAAAATCACAACAGAGAAGTTAAAGAAAATCTCTAATTTCATTTCCGAAGAGGTAAAGTATTATATGACGTTATCTACTATTGAATCGTATTAAGATCTCAAAAACTGGAGATCACGGACGAATAGCTGAGAAATGGTGCTCTTTGTCTCTTGTGGAGTCTTCAGAAGAAATCAAGGAAACATTAATGGTTTATTTTTATCACTTATTTTTTTCGTCAAACTACAATTTTAGGAAAGGCTGGATGGCTATAAAATAAGCTATTGTAGATTGAAGCGTTTGAACAACACTAATTATTTTTACATTTGCAAAGTTATACTAAGTTAGTTGTGTATACTGAAATTATAATTGCAGGTTGAGAATATCGAAGAGTTTGGTCAAAGTCTGCCAATGTCCGAGAAGGTTGGTGATTTTTCAGAATAGAAAAGATAAGCATTTCCAGGATGATACGCGAGTGACTGCAGATGGTGAAAATCCAGGAGAAGTTGAAAAAGCTAGTTCGAATTCTAAGCATGGTAACTCTTTCAAGCGTACTGCGTACAGGTTAGGTTGCTTTCCAATCGTTTCTCTTATGCTTCACTTTCAGGTGTACATCTCAAAGAATCTCAGAAAATATGAGAGGAACTCGTTCCACTGATGGAGGTTTGGTTTTCTGATGATGGAATAGTAATCGGTTAATTGAAGGAGATGTTTCTTTATTAAGTCTCAATGAGAGGAAGGATCTGTTAGCTGACTTCTGGGTCATACTTATGATAGACGAAACAGTTTCAGTAAAGTTCTGCCAAAGGTATGTAGAATTTTATTTTCTCCTATGATGGGTTGGCGTTTCAGATATAAGACACAGCATACAGTAATATTCGAGGCAACATGGACCACGTTTCGTGATGTAATCAGGACCATCAATCAAGTATATTATTAAAGTATGAATTTTTGATATTTTCCCTTTTTTTAGGAACGATTACTTGCGAAAATGTACGAACTTCGAGAATGTGATCCATTGCTGCTATGCCCGGAAGATTTTGTCTCATCCAGCTTGTCCGAATCAGATGGTTTTTTTTTGGTAAACATTGATGAACCTTGCAGTCAATTCAGATAGCGAAGATGATGACAAGCTACCAACCGAGTCACGTGTTTTCGAAACTGATAGAACTGCGTTCCCGCCTGGATACTTTGCTTGCCCTCTCCAGAAACTTTATTGGTTTGTCTTTTCCACAAATCACAGAGTTCAACTGTTTTTGAAGGTTTAATGTGCACTCTAGACTGAAGGGAAATGATGGTTCTTCATTCGATTGTGCCAGTGAACTTCTGCAGAGTGTGATCAAAACATTAGCCGTCAAAAATGTTCCAAACACTTATGTTATAAGGTTTTTTTAAAAATGAAAAACTCGAGAAACTTTACTTACCATTCAGAGAGACAAATGGAAACGTTCTCTATATGCATCTTTATACTTCTAAAGCGCAGTTTGAAACAGACGCACAGAACAATAAATATTCTAACCACTCTTCGAAGAAATTCTTGAAGTTAGTTTGGTTACTTAACTCTGAACTCTTTTTTTTTTCTAGGGAAGTTGATCAAATGATAGGATCCCGCATTCTCTTAGCTGTATATGGGATCACTTTGCCAAGTGATGATTTCAACAACTCTATCATAGCTTCTATCCAGGTTCTCCATGAAAAGTGAACTCTGATCCAAACGTTTTGCTAGGCTCGTTTCGATGAAGAAGTTCTCAACGTTTTGATCAAAGAGTTCCAAAAAACTGATAGTAATGTGATTTTCGATAAAGATGACGTCAAGGTGAGCTTAAAGGTCATAAGGTATTAACGGTTTTGAAGTTTGTTCAACGTGCTCCACAAGAGCCATCGGCAGTGTTCCGGTTCCCGATTCCGGTTGATATGCGAGAATTCCTAGAAGATTTATACTACTATACGCAACAACATTTGCAAATACCAATGAGTGTGGCTAGATGCAAGGTAGTCTTATCACTGTTTTATTGCATTAAAAAAATAGAACAACGTGAACTTCACTCCATACAGCAATAATTACTCTGCGCAATCTCAAACCTTCTTCATCTATGTCAAAACACCAAATGAGGGTACTGATGTGAATAAAAAAAGAGGTAAAAGATCTGAAATTTGTAAGCGGTGCATATCATAATGCTTTATTAGGTGTTGCATGTCTTGAATTACGATTCGTTGACTCGGATGGGCAATCTTTGCTATTAACGCCTGGCGTACTCAGGGAACATTCACATACTCTCTTGGTTAAGTCGTTCAACAGCGATAAAGACAGATTGTCATTCTACAAAGCTCTAACTAGTTCCACGGATCGGCAGCCTTTCACTTCCTCATTAGTTATGCAAGTTTTCATATGGCAAAGAGGAGATGTTGTTCTCGAAGAGCTTAAACTTATTTTAAGGAGGGTTTTAGAAAGAGTGAGTTACGTTCAAGTCACTTCAAATTAGACTGTTTTATTAGGCATGTTGCGATGTTGTTACCGAGTTTGGCATATTGAATCTTAAAATAATAGAGACGTCTAGTATTCTCGGATGTGGCTCGTCGGATCTGTTGCCCCAAAGTCCTCATTCGAATCCAGGATATCGTAAGTTCTTCACACCATATGTCTTTATTTTGATGCATTCTATAGGATCTCAGCTGGGTTCTACTAAAGCTTCTCCATTACCATCCGATAAGAGGCCTTCTCTGAGGAAAAGAGATTCTTCTGAAACATTGCCGTGTGGTACTCAACCTACTACGCCTTCTCATACCCTAGATGGAACTCGTAAAAATGGATCCTCTGTAAGCTTTGTTGAATTATAAGCCTAATGTGTCTGAAATAGGTGTTCTCATTCCCCGAAACGCCAAGACGCGGTTCTATCGCTTCAGAGATTGGAGGTTCTATGGAGAACATGATTCCTACGTATGTTGAACAGTATTACGTTGAAGAACCATTTTTTTTTCAGACAAATGTTTTTAAATACAAAACTTGTATCTTCCATAGTACATTTCTTTGACTTTGTTATAGCAAAAGAAATCGAAAACAAAAGTTCAATGGTTTCAGTCCATAGCTATACTTGGGAATTCGACTGTCAAAACACTTTGAGAAAAGTAACTTTTAGTTTTGTGCCCGGATAACAATTAATTTCCAGGCCCTCTCAGAAATCTGCGACAAGCTGAAAGAATCCTTACAAAATGATGATTGTGATTTGAGTGACAAAGTTTATTTCTGTGAGAGGGTACCGAATAGTATTGGCGCTGATCGTTACAGTGTAAAGCAAGACAAGGACTGGAAAATCGTTCCTCAGTTTTCTGTATTGAACTTATGCCAGTTTGATTACCCAGAGTCTAATTTTTCAGCAAGACAAAGGAACATTGATTAAAGAGAAGTCCAAGACTGACTACATCATAATGGCGACAGTGGAAAAAGTTGCTCAAGAAACTTTGCGGTACGGTTATGAGATCACCAAAACTGGCCTACCAGCTGTCTTAGAAAAAGTAGCAAACGATTCAAACAGTAAGAGTGACTTCATTTCACTGTAAAATGGTATTCAAGCTTGTAACATGTTTTCACCGGGCTTCAACCCGTTTGTCCCTCGCCAGCGATTACTATATGGCATAGCTCGCGGAGAAAGTCTCACTGTTTATTTTTATAATTACAATCCTGATAAGATCAGAGACTTACTGAACTTTATTAACAGGTCTGACTACTCCGACCTATCTAAATAATGTTTTTTTCATCACAGAGCAACATTATGGCATTTGGCTAGATCTCGACTCAGTCGTGAAATTTCTTTGCACAAACTTGGAATAACCCATCTATCTCCTGTTCAGGTAGTCTCCAGCAAACTGATTCACTTGAAATAAAATTATCCAGAAATCTGCTGAGAATCCCTATCTATCTCTTGTTTGGCGAAGTACAGCGAAACTCATTGAATTGGAATATCCAGCTGATGAATTGAACGCTGTAGCTATCGAAGGCTTACCCGAACTCATAGCTGACTTAGTTTTGAGACCGATCAGGAAAGCAGGTATGTGGTTCTCAAAAGAGGTGTTATTCAGTTTGTTACCTAGATTTTTCTTTTGTTCCGAATTACCAGTCTCAATGTTTGATAAAGAATCAGTTAGATCAAGTGCTATCCTTGCGGTTCGTTGTTTCGAAATCGATTCTCTAAATGGAAATTTTGTTTCAGCTCAGACCTTGAAAGGCGCATGCATAGATTTATAACTTTGTCTCAAGTTCATGCTCGTTTGAGGAAAGATGAATGTGAAATTAAAGTGAGTCGTAATTTAAATGGCTTTGACAAAGGTTTCAGGAAAGTGAACTTGCTGCCCTTTTGGAATGTTCAAGACGGGTTCATTTTGTGCAGACTCCTGTTCTATTATTTCCCAAGTGGAGAAGAAAGATCGCTGAGGTTTTTTTTCGGAAAAGTCCAGATTAATTATTTGTCTCATTGCAGATTCGAGCAACTATAGAACCAAAAACACCAAAAAAAGACAACTCATCACGTCCACCAACAGGATCTTCCTCCAGCACAAGTCGTAGGCTAAGATCATCAACACTTAGTGTGTCATCTTCTGCACATCAACAACAACAGTCACCTTTGAGATTCAAGAGTGAACATGATGATCCTTTTGAGGTAACGATAACAAATACAGTGGGATCAAATCTCTTATATGAAATGTTCGATAGGTGAAGATACTTTACATGCTCATAAATGACTACATATTATATCTCAAGTCTATTGGGCTGAAGCCTTTCCGAGTAACTAACTTATCAGAGAAGTTGGTATTTTTGGTATAAATTTCTAAGAAATGATTCAGGAGTCAAAGAATGGAGTGGTATCAAACTGAGTATCCTCAAGGGTGCAAATACGCGCCTACAGTTGCTCTATTTAAAGAAACATGCGGTCGGAATATTTTTGTTCTTTTTTTTCCATTACAAAAAAATTCAGGCGGTATTGTTGTGATCAAGCTGTCGTTCTTGCAGCCATATTTCATTCTTTCAATCCATGTCTACTGCTCTAGTGATTTGATTCAGCCTAATAGGAATATTGTCAGTTTGCACAATATAATTTTCCTTTATTTCTTTTTCAACATAGAATGATTCGGAAGCGAGATCTCGTTGGAGGAAACTTGAGGAGTTGAAAGATAGTATTCTATCGAAATGTCATGTACATTCGTTCACTTATGACTTCCATTTGAGAATATTGAGCAAGTACTTAGTTGGAAAAGATCAGGTACATTACAGCCTCTGTTCAGTTTGACAACCTTACGTGTTCCAGGTTCTATTCAGCAACGGTTATAATACTTATTCTTTCTTGGTGGATTTCTTGAAATACTACGGTTGTCGTCCACCAAATGCTCGGAACTGCGTATACGAAGGTGAGAGCGTTATTCGATTTATTATTATGTTATTACAGTTCGGCCTACATTCGAGCTGAAGCATGGTGTTGCCGCTAAAGATATCTGGACGCATTTCTTAGATATGCATTATGAAAAGCATTATGGTTGGACTGTTGTTCGGTTGAAGGTGAGCTTGAAGAAATGAATGAACCACTTCTTTTCATTTTCATTAGAACTCTGAGGATGACGTAAGTAACAAAGCTCATGACTTTATGCTTGTATCAAGTGAGAAGCCCAGGAATCTAAACGGGGTAATGTTAATTCATTTTTTCTTGAAACTTATGGAATCATAGCATGAGAAGTTGAGGGTGCTATTACGAGATAGACGGAAAGAAGGCAAAGCTGGTCAACTTCATCTTGTTCAGTATTTAGTTTTAGTAGATGGAACGCATAGTTAGTTTTTTGCGAGGGTTCAATGGATTTTGGTTTTTTTCTTTCCAGTAAGTCCTATGGAAGATGAGGTTCACAGAGAAGAATACGATCAGGATGATGTTGGTGAATTCTTACATGTTGAAGGTCCTTCAGAGGCTGAAAAGGAGGCTGAAATTGATATGTTGGTTGGCCTCATCAGGTAATCACTTCTACATTATCCTGTTACTTCTCGTTCAGCGAAGGAGGGCTACCTCTGGTAGATGGGTCTGTAAACAGAAAGAGACGGTTTTCTAGTGGAGGTATTGAAAAGGCAGCGGCACAAATTAGAGGATCGGGTAGTAATAGTGAGTTTTTTCTATCTGCTCTCTGTGTACACAAATTACAGATCGTTTGGAAAATGAATTATCTTATTCTCCTATTCGTAACGGTCCGAAAGCAGATTCTGACTCGGACATGCCTAGTCGCCTTTCAGTAGAAGGTTCTTCGAGTCGCCGACACCGGAAAACTATAGATTCTGATGGTACAAATTTGCAGAAAACAATATAAGTCAACGTTGTATTTTTAGATGTTGAAATGCCTGGAGAGAAAGTAATTTATGTGCAATTTCTCTGTGCTAAACAGAGAAACCTTCAAATGATATTAGAAGAAGCAGTTATGGACTATACTAAACTTCTGGATGATGCAGTTCTTGAAGCGGAATGGAAATGCCGACGTGATAATATTTGGTCGAAGGTTTCTTCAATAATCATCTATATTTCACACCTCGATCATTGCAGATACTCGTACCAAAAAAGGCTCTGTCACAATCGTCAGCATTCAAATCTCTTCTTCCTTCAAAGTGAGTTTCACAACTTGTAAGCGATATTTTTCTTCTCAGAAATCCTCAAACCGATGTCTGGGGAATCTTGAAGGCATACTCTCATGACTTACCAGCTGAAGAGTTCGAACAACTTTTAGAATACGTTCATCAAATTGACATGAGTGATAGAGAGAAAAGGTTACTATTTTTTATTGTTTCTTACTGTTTAGTTTTTTTTCCAAGATTGGTATCTCTTCTACAAGGTACAAACTGTGCTCGACTGTGTCGGTTCCTATTTGCGAGATACGGCTCTGATAGATGTCGTTTCCTTGAGTATCCCTCGCCATCAACGAAAAAGGTTTTTTGAGTCTAGATTCGCATATCTGATAATCATATTCAGTGTTTACTAATAACTAATCCGAATAATCCGAACTATACACTATTCCTTATAAGCTGTAATGATGAAACAACGCCAGAGTTGAGCGTCTTGTTGAAAGATAATTATTTGAATGATACACTCGATGACGATACCAGAAGATATCAGTAAGATTTTCCGAGCTAGTATCTCTAGCATCTACTTTTAGTGAGAAACTTCTGGATCAAGCATTTGATGAGTTAGTTCAATGTGTTACAGCATCTCTCTGGGCTGATTTACTTCTTCGTCCACCCGGTCGAGCCTGATGTGGGTTAGCTCTAGTTTCGGGTAGTTTATTTGTTTTTTTTTTCTTTTTGTCTGTTTTGTTCCAAATTCTGTTTGTGGTTCTTGTACGCTAGTCGTTTCTCTGTATGATAAAATGTAAATCTATTTGGTATAAAGATTTTATTATTTAAAATTAGTGTTTTGTTGATCACAAGACATACTTCGATCGATTTACTTGATGTTATTGTTAGAATAATTGATCCTACATTAACGAAGTAGTTTACCCAGTTTACTACTATTTCTCAGTGATCTACGTCATTAAACGGACATATTCGAACTAGCGATAGATCGTTTTTTGCGTTTGTAGTTTCAGTGTATTCATTTCATGTGCTCACTTAGCTAGAATCATAAACCCTCATGCTCTTAATATAACTTATATAGGTTATCGATTTCTTGCTGCGTCTCCTTGATCTTTGAAAACTGCGCTAATGTAGAGATTAAGCAGTGAATGCTCATGCACCACCGCTACACTTTTTCCACGCTGCGCAGGAATGAAACGTGTGAACGACCGTTTAAGCGCGTCAGATAGTTGAAAATGAATGAACCACCGCTATGTAGAGATGTTAAATTGAAAATGGTATTCTTCTCAGATTTTCATTTTCCATTTAGCGTCATGTAGTGAGCGGTGTTCATGCTCAATGTTCTAACTGCCATAACTTTCTCGAAATTAGTCCTTTTCCAAGCGTCTTTTCAATGATTTACTCCTCTGTTAGAGATCTATAACATGCGAGCTTCCTTTCAACTGAGTTCTCACTATTCGCAACGCCCGTATTCATACTCGTTATTGTAATTTCGAAATTACGTAAAAACAGCCAGTGCACTTGTTGTTCAATTTTTTCGTTTTATTCGTATACTCGAGTGCTCAAATTAGGTATTTCCAATTAACTAAGTCATGATACATATCTCATGGGTTCACTCCATTGCGGATCCCACATACTGACAAGTTCGTTTGACGTTTGAATACTTCCAGCAAAGCCTCTTTTACTTTCTCCATGAACTCCTTGTTGTTCCTAATCCTTCCTGTTGCCACGGTGTGAATTATACTTGTGCCATGTTCTGACAACTATGCTCTCATTCTGATATTCCAAAGGAAAGGTCCCAGAAATTTCCGATTTTGGAGTATTAACAGGTAACTTCTTTTATCTTTATTCATATTGGTTAATTACAGAGAGCCGTACTTAGTCTTCGGTAGTACAATGAGTTTCTCAGTACTCAAGTGCCTGAGTTAGAGTGAACCTTGCGGTTGTGTTCACTCGTGTTTGCTGGGAGAGGGGTATTGCGACACCCCTTGTCCCAGAAATTTCCCCTTTTTTTTTGGTCATTTTTTCCAATTTTATCCTCCATATATATCTAATGATATGAAGTAAATGTGGAAGGATAGCCAAGAGGTTAGTTGGTCAGTCAAACAAGGAAGTGGTTGGTTCGACTCCTGTCCCTGTCAAGGATTCCTCTACGAGAGTGCAAATAGTGAGTTCCGGTCACCCCCGTTTCCAAAGGGGGGTGACCCCTATATACATTTCTACCATACTCATTCTTTCTAATTTCAGGCACCAATCATCGGAGATCTGAGTCAGCGTGTTATACCCTGACCGTCCATGAGTTGCCAGACTCTTGACTCAGATCTCCATCGGAAGGGCAGTGTGAGTGAGAGAAAGAGTCTGGCACAAGGACGGGAGGGTTTTGGAGAAATTTTTTGAAAAATTTTTGAAAAAAATGGCGATGCCCCCCTGTCTCAACCCTTTCCGTAACTACCCCCTGATTGTGGGGAGGATCACTCCTCCACCTTGGGAGAGGAAAACTTTCAAAAAAGAAAGCTTTCCCCTCCCCTTCTCCTAGCGATGCTTGGCTCTTGGTAGCCTCCGAGCACGCTAGGAGGATGGATATCTTGGCCTTCCATGGCCATCCTCGTTCAAGGTGTTCTTATTCTTTAAATAAATCATTATAATCATACAATTGTTATTACTATTTACCTGATATAGTAATCAGCTTGATCCACCAGAAGAAAGAAACAGCCGTCGTTGATCTCACTCTTCATCCTATAACGAAACAAATCAGTAAAACATTAGAACTAACTTGAGATACAAGACAAAGACAAAGTGAACGATGAATGAAACAAGAAGATGAGAAATAGCATGTGGTTGTACTCAGCTTGGAACAAATAAATGGAACTCTCAACAACAACTAACTGGAAGCCGCAATAGAAAGACAAAGAGAGTATCAAGAAGGAAGCTTTGGTGATTTGAACTCAACGCGAAAGCTGTAAGGTTCGGAATATGAAATTTGAAAGGTTCTCGCACGAAAGGTACAACCAGTCACAAAACCTTTTCAAACTATGACTTACAAAGAAGCTCTAAGAGAATACAACTTCAGACAGTTCGCTTGCCACTTTGAAGCGGAAAATCGGAGAAACTTGATGAACTAAGACATTAGGTAACATACGAAAGATAAGAACATCACACGCAAGAAAAGGAAAAGAAGAGTGATCGAATGGGTAGCCCCGGTCAACCTATATGACCAATCGATAATCACGTAAGTTGACAGTGGAGGCAGATATTGCCAGAAAGACAACAAACAAACAAGATGTAAACAACTAAACTACTGATTGAAACTACAAACTCAAAGAACGATCAGGTTCACAAGTCTTGTCACAAAAGTTGTTTGAGTTGAGGCAAATGTGATCTTACCTCTCCTACTTCGTGATTGGAACGCCAAGATACAAATCAGGCTATTGATTGCCAAGAATATGCTTGTTTATGATGATTATGTCAATCATCCCATTAAAATAGTCCTAAAATGTTGTTGTGGAGCTATGATCATCGTTAGAAGTAAAGGCTTCTAACCTTCATCCTTATAATTAGAAATCGTTTATCAATGATAATATATTTATTATAACATGTTATATAGAATACTATGTACATCTGGCAATAGTTCAAAAATGAAAATAAAAATTTAGAAAAAAAAAAGAAAAAAAATCAGATCAAAAGGAACGCTTGGCGTTGTTTGTAAAAATAGATTTTTCAAGTTAAGCACCGGTCGGAATAGAAAGATTGGACTATGTACGATGGAGTTATAATGACTTGGATTGAGTAGTTGTAAGTACGAAATACCGACTATGATCACATGATTCTCTTCCAATATATGCTCTTAGATTATATGATGATCTCAACGCATTGGTTATAAGCTCAACCATCGATGTCAAAGAGACGAGAGTAGCGCTTCTCAAAGTGTCTGCTGGATCGTTTAGGTGTCACCCAATCAATGTCATTGAAATATTTTGTATTTCTATTCTCATCTATTTCTGGCACTTGTCTGATTGTTGATGCAGTATGTCGCTTCTCTTTATGCTCCATTGGCATATCATAGCTGATCGTCTTCCAATCGTCTTTGTTCCAAGCGACGAAATGCAAAGGAACAGGCAGTTGTTCCTGTAGAACAGAATAGTGGGTAACTAGCATTTGAAGGCTGGCAAAGTTCTTGTTGAATCCCTGTAAAGACAAACAATTAAGTATATCCATTAGTTTAATTGTTTAAATCATTGTCTCTAGTTCTCTCTCTCTCCTTTCATCATCAGTCTATCTCCTTCTCTCATCACTTCTAATAGCTGTACTCAAGCTCAAATCTCATTATGCTAAACCATTTTTTGGATGTGAGAACAAAGCAATATGGAGTTTAAACAATAGTTCTCTTGTTGAACCACAAATTATGCAAATTACACAATCTGTACAGTCTATTGGTGCACAAAAGGTAAATAGATACAGTAGAGACTGGGAAAGGCTTGTATTACTTAATCAAGAACATTATGAAATAATTCGGGTTAACTATGTGTGGATTGCTTCATTTACATAATTACCATGAGAATGAGAATATTAAAGTTAGTCTCACCTTAATGCGGTATCCATCCTCATTGCGAATGATAAGGTAATGAGCAATCCCCGATGCATTGTAGTTCTGAGGGACACGGACACTTAGAGCCAAGCATCTTTTCTTGGATTCCGAATATCGTACAACAAAAGCTCCTTCAGGATGAGACAGTAGATTACGAACAAGCAATTCTCTGCAAAAAAAAAATTAGTCGGATGTATTGCAATTATTATAATTTGAATGTATGGTAACACGTGGTATGACGTCATGAATCTGGAGATCTTTCGGCATTTTCGGAATGACTTTAGAGACAGCAGTAGTTTGACCCTTGATAACCTTTGCACCTGTTGTCATGTGGGTCATGATTGCTCTCAAAAAATGTTTGAAAGAATTCATAAAAATATTGAATGAAATGACAAGAGGTCATGATTCAGTATCTGCCAAACTTTATCTTCGACAGATGGTAAGCAGACAAGCATGAAGAACAAGCGAGTACGGTAAAACATTATAATGGGCCCGGTTGGTGTTCGGTTGACCTCATCAAATAAAAAAATCTTAAGAGTTGTGATGCGTAATGGTTGGCTGCAAACACTACTAAAACCATATTTGAGCAATAATGAGTGGCTTTAAGCACTCATCATGAGCTTAAACCCTTATTTGAACGGCAGATGATTCGAGGAAGCCTAATAAGGGCATTTGAATATGCAAATACAAAAAAGCATATACAAGTTGTTGTTGATGATTTCGGAAAAGATAACAAGAACATAAGCAAGTTATTCTCTAATTGTTCTCATTATGTTCATTGTCAAATGGAAACACCGATAGAGGATGAGTTGACCTCTGAGAGATGAATGGATGTCTAGCTGAGAACGATTAGAACTCCGATTGAATAACGGTTTAAGAACTAATTGTCGGAAAATGAATGAAATGAAGATGACAAGTTGAGAAAAAAGACTTTGGCGACCCTTCTCTTTCAAACTTCAGACAGTTTGTATTCTATGACCTAGGGACAATGGCAGGAAGTAATGGATATCAAAGAGTGCCCGTTACTAATCTTTCCTTCAAGCCAAACAAGTGTATAGCCATTGGAAGGGTAGACAAATCAAGAATCAAAAGACTAAAACTGTTTGGGAGAGGATATTCTTTTTGTGAAAAGTTTTTGAGAGAGAGAATAGTTTCTTACCGAGTTGGCAGTTTGACAAAGTAGTTGACATTCTCGAGCTGTGCTTGAAGCGATTCACCGATGGGATAAATCATTTCTCCTAATTTTTCATCAAAAATGAGTGCTGGAGGAGTATCAACAATCTGTAAGCAGAAATGAATGATTAGAATGAAGCAGTTGTGATTATGAACCTTGCTGTGTCTATGGTTATCTTCAGATGTTGTAGGTGGAATTGGTTCTTCAGGAACGGGTGAAGCATTGACTCTAGTCATTGGACGACGTCCGTCATGAACAGTTGGCTCATATGCTGACATCTGTAACGAATAGTTAAGCTATACAGTCTTTTAGTTATCCGCTATGTATTGAATAGCTTAATAGATAATCGATTTATATTATTTGAATGACATTCAATATAATTGAATATTCATAAAAAAACATATTAAATAGCTTATAATTATCCTTCCATGATCATTACGTCATCTCATAAACGATGTGTGAAGCCTGTGTTTTGGATTTAATTGGTGAGAAGAGCAACTCAACTGGAAGGTTAGACGACTCATATATTCATATCGTCATTGACAAAAGGAAATATTTGAATTCTGGCTGTCACAACACGTAATTGTGAATGTAACAAGCTACTTGAGCTTAAGTGCATTCAAATATTCTTTTTTTACATCTTCCCAATACAATAGAAAAATACTGTTTATGGACACAAGAGGCGTACTACTGCTCATCTGCTCGTGCACATCAAACAATACGATTTATTCTTTTGTTTTTCAAAAATAAAACTGAGGCAATGAAACCATATAATTTCAAATTTGAATATACACACTCAATCTCATCTCTCACAAGTACTTATGATGACAGAAGACTATATATCTCCAATGCACCAGACGGTGTGCCATCATTCTGTTCGAGCAAGAACCTGCTAACTGATCTTTATTTCAGGTGACGTAACTAAGAACTTCTTCAGTTTCTTACGTCATTTTAATATCCCAAAAATCTGGCGCTCTATCAGGTCATTGAAGCTGAAGAGCTATTGATGTCTGCTTACAACTTGCTTGAATGGTGGCTGATGCATATCCAGTCTGTCACACGTATATGACATAATTAGAATTATCTTATACTTTCTCAATAATCCCATATATGGTTTTGATGAGTACTATCTCAAGATTACGCAAGGATATGGCTGAGAGAGCAAATCAACTGCAAGTCGCACTATTTCATCTTTCATATAGACAGTGGTTGTTAGCCAGACCCCCAAACTCTTTTTACAACTTTTTCTCTTAGTTCTTCCATACTCAACATCATAAAAAGTCTTCGCTTTTTGTGATCTTTTTTGGAGAATGTCATTCAAATTCTTTTTGTATTTTCAAATCACTAACTACTTACCCGTTTCTGGCTGAGAGTGGCTGTCGATGAGAGACGTTGAAATGCTGAGAATACAGCACTGACAGGACGTCTTTTTCTGAAAACAAGACGGATTAGATTGTATTGCACACGTGCTATAGCCATAATGGGAGAATAGAAATCAATGTCTGTCTGTTCAGTTAACAATCTTCACATATTCATCGCTCACTTCGTTCATTCATTATTAAGGCTCTCTTGGTGGTCAATATGTTGTTTCATATCGTGCTGTGATCAAATCAATCACAGACTTACAATTCAAAAAGCTTTACAGAACGATATTAGAAGAAAGAACACAGATCTCTCAAGACGGTAACTTTTCAAAATAGCAAGAGTTTCAATTAACTGAAAGATATACCTTTTGGATTTTGCTGAATCCTCAACAACGCTGTCGCGTCCTTTGCCCATGAGCCGACTCAAGAATGCTGTCGAACTGGCTCTCTTTTCAGACATGGTTCCAGCAGGAATCTGAAAACAACAAAAAAAATAATGAAAGTGGTCAAATTCAAAATATGCAAACTGCAAACATATAATTAACAAACCTCATAAGCACTTATTAGTTGACTGTACGACATGATACGTATTCAAAACTTCTAACTATTACTATACAGTTAGAGGTGTTAAGTCAACTAGTTAACTAATACATTTACGCATAAGCTAACATCGACAATTAAGAAGATGGCCCCTTTCTTTCAATGTCAACTCTCCTCTCTAACATTCATTGTTTCTCTTCTTCACTCATCATTTCATATACTATTTAGAGCAATTATAATATTAGGAAAGATGGCTCCAATGCCTATGTCCATCACAAAGCCCCTGCACCTTAGCTCATAAAACAGTCGGCAAGGCTTTTGAGTGAGTATGTTGTCTTCAAACCGAGTCAATCAACACAAATGCCGATGCTATTCCACCTGTCATGCTGATTATTCGTTGGTCAAGTTATAAATGAACAACAAATGATTTTTGATCAATGTTCAATACTTTCAGTATGAAACAACTTCTTGCTCTCTCTCTATCTCTCTTTGAACATTTCCTATTAGAAAATCTCAGAATATCAAATAACGAGGTGTACGACCCTTCGACTTTTGTAACAAATTGAATATCTGATGATGTTTCTTTTTTGTAGCAATGAATCGAATATCAAGTTACAGTCACACTATTGGCTTAATCACCATCATCGTCATCAACCTCTTTCTATCTTTCTTTAAACTTCACAAACACTTACATGTGGTGTTGAGGTCAGCAGTGTTCGAACTGACTTCGAAGATGCCATAGCTGTAGGTGCCATCATGGTTGCTGATGCTGCCATACTAGGTAATGGTGCTCCGCGTGTAGCCAACAATGCTGCGTGAAAAGCACTACCAATCACAGATTCAATTTCTTCAACCTGAAACAATATAAAGATTGAGAATGAAAAAAAAAAAAGAAAGCGAAACGGAGGATCCTCTCTTCAACTTTAAAACAATTCATTGAGGTCGATTCAAATAGCAATAAAAGGATTTCAATGAAGAGCGTCGCTACGAAGATAAAAAACAAAACGAAGAAAGAAGGAGAAGAGGAAGAAGAAGAAAAGAAAAAATGTCTCAAAGACTCATGTTGTTGTGAAAAAGGAAAACGTCCTTGTATCAAAGAGGAACTTTCACACTCGAGGTTAGAAACTCAGTTTGTTAGCATGTACGTGTGTCTCTAAGGCTAAACTACATTTCCATCATTCTATCGTTGCAGATGTTTTACTAACACATTGTCATTGTAATGATAACAGTCTCTCATACAAAACCCTTTCAATACGATTTGAAATAGTTTGCATTATAACTAGCAACTTGGCTAATTGCCAGACCTATTATCGTGTCCAAATATGGATCATTAGTAAGACAAGGAAATTAGCCCCGAAATGCTATATATGCTCATCATCTTATTTGAAATTGAAGATTGAGTTAGTTGTTAACTAATTACAAAAACTATTTCAGTCCATCAACCTATTTTCATTATCGTTTGTCGCAATCTTATTCAAAGCATTGTCTGAACACACACACACACACATACGCCACTTCAATGTATTCGAATAGTAGGAGGAATGCAACCTTTCTGTGACGAGTTATGATTTCATTTCTCTCTTATGCTATAAACACACGCTTGGCAGAGTTTAGCATTATCTACAAGGTGGTTGTTATATGATATATCTAACTATCATATCGTCGGCTACATATATATCAATCTACCGTAGTCTAGCCCTTCTTGCCTTCCCCCCCCCCCCTCATTCGGATGAATAAGGTTCCCGGGGATTCTGTTGACAGTTAGATGAGATGAAGACAAGTGTGTGAATATTTGTTGTTACAGGTCACAACAATAGTCATTTTAACCGAAAAAGGTCAATTACTTGAAACTATTTTTTCGAAAAAATCGAGATTTTTCATAAATCACCTCAAATGGTCAACTTCTTTTGAAGTTTCATTTTGCCGAAAAGACCTGAAGCCAATCACAATGAACTTCAAGGGTCATAGCCTTGAGAAGCCAGGTGGTCAATGTGAATACGAATAGGAAAAGGAAAGGAAAATGAAGAAGATATGTCTATGTACCCAGGTGTAATAGGTTGAAAATAGAAAAAATGAAGCGAAACAGTCAGGGAAATTGGATAGATCATCTCTATCTCAACATATAACTATGTGGTATAACATTTGCTAATGATATTCTCAACAATTGAAAGATTTGAATGACTATAAATGAAAGATCGAATGAATGATTTACAAACAGTATTAGTATGTTGAGGATGATTAAGGCTGCTAGCAGCAGTAGTCTTACTATCCACCATGGATGGAAGTAAGTTGTTGCTGCTCATCTTCCATCCTCACCCTCATCACAACTATTAGCTTAACTGAGGATAGACTAATGAGTTGCGCAACATCTATTCATTCGAAATCAAAATATAAAACAGCATGATGTATAATGAATAGGATGTAGAGCTATTCGTCTCCAGAGCGATTGTCTTATAATCCATCTTCTTTGACCAGGCAGATAGCTTTCTTATGTGATTGAACTTCATGCAGGAACACTTCTTCTCCCCTAACTGACCATTGGCATTTTGTTATTTCTCTTTCTCTATTCCACTTAGAAAGATGAAATTGAAGCCGTACTTATAACATAAACGACGAAATGTAAATGAGGATGTTAACTATGATACGTTTGAAAGTGTTCTTTTGAATTCAAAAATAGCAATGAAGAGCTCATGCTGAGATGTCTGTTTAGGTAGATAGAATACTAATTGAAACGATTGAATGTATCCTCGAATGAGAGACATGGATATTAGATGTACCAAAACTGGATAACTGGAGATGAAAAACTCACATCTTGTAAATCATGACATCTGAATACATGACACTTCTTACGATAAGTCTGTCCACTCGATTCCATAGCAATGTAAGCAACTTCTTTCATTGCTGGTCTGCCAACAACAGATAGAATTCGTCTCATTGAATGTCCAATAAGAAGATCCTGGAAGCAAAGATACATATAAATAAGAATATTGATAGATTTATGAATTTATAATTAACAGCTTGACATAACGAAGGTTATAGAGTCATCAGTGCTCATAGCATTAAGCGTGTCTTCCATTCATTTGCTTCTGGTCAACAGTCTACAGCCATCATCATTATGCCAATACCGTATAACAACTGTCAATCTTATTTTACAAGCTATTCTTTTCAATTCAAATAGAAAACTTTACAAGTTTCTATCAAGTTATTATTGGCAAGTAGATGAAACACACGCGTACTCACTACCATACTGCTATCTTGTCACAACACTGTTGCCAAGGTTCTTGAATAGAGAACAAGTTGTAACATTGATGGCCTTTTTTGTCAGCTGAAACGTCTTGATAGGTAATGAATAGTTGTCAGCTAATCCATTTACTCTGCTTATCTCACTACAATTGTGCAATATGATAGTTGAAGAGTTATGCACCGTTTGAAGGTCATACACATCAATGCCTACTTGTAATTGAGGTAGTTGACAACATGTTTGGCAGTTCATATTACGTAATCATTTGCTCATCATTATCATTGGAGTATGAGAATGACAAGAAGATTTACATTTAAGGTCTAGAAGGAAACAATCCATCCTTGCAAATGTCGCTTGTATGCAAATGAGACAAGACCCAGCTGAGATTAAGGATGAGATGATGGTTGCGAAGAATCAATATGAGTATGATGCTTTTATTGAATGGTTATTGATATGGATGCCCCATTGAGATGATCTGTGTCATTTACATGAAAATCAACTTTACACCTATGGATTTGAGGCATACAAATGACAATGTACTCAATGGGTGAATGATATGTTCTCACCTATTGAGTTGAGTTCAAGTCTAATTCTCACATACTCAACTCCCCCCTCTTTCTGTATCTTCTTCTAAATACTTGTCCTACCTTTTTCAGACATCTAATTTTCTTTATGTAAGTCATCAAAATTGAAATTCTCCAAGTCGGAAATCATTGACTCGTTCATAAAGACAGAATGACTGTCATTGAATAGAAGGAATTAAAAAAAAATAAAACAGTTCATGGATGATTGCTGTTAAAGGAGAATCATACTAAGCGCTTGATCCTTAAACTATTCTATTTCATACATTCATTCCAATACTATTATCTTTTATATTCTACAATAAGCGCAACAATGCCTATCCTAGGCGACGCAATATGAGACTTAGACAACCTGCGGTCAATTGGTTTTGATCTCTATATACAGCTAAAGAACACAAAGGAACGGCTTCATTAACTGAAGACCTCGTTAACCGATCAAGAGAGAAATTAACTCAAACTACGAGTTTATACATCTCTCTCTCTCTCTTACTATTTCTCTCAATAAATTGAAGCCCAATTGAATAAGCCAATGTAAAGACTTATCTAATGATTCAATCTCAATGTAACAACCTATCTCTTACATATAACTTAGCACCCATGACCTTAATCTCATATGTAATATATGCTTATTGTCTTTTACATAATTAAAATATATTATAAATCACTTTACCTCTCTGTAATGTACTTTAACGCCAGACATTGAAACAGATAGACTAGCATCGACGATATTGCATGGACTGAACTTCTCCAAACGATATGATAGATGTTCCATAGATGTATTTGATATTGGAAATGATCCCATATACTAAATATATATTATATTATTAAGTACTATTAGTATAATTTATATATTCAAATCCTCAAGACAACATCAGCCATTCAAAGACATTAAAAACCTTTTAACCATAAAAAGCTGTCCAACACCTTCAACTACACAAAAGGCGGCAGAATTTATGTTCGACCGAATGGCTGAACTTGAAGAATCTCTCTCTCTCTCTCTCTTTCTACATAGATGGGCATACGATCTCCTCAGACCTCCCATGCATTTCTATTTCAAGTTGCAAAAGACAAGAAAAGAGAGAGAGAGATAGGAAAGAGATTGTATAGTTAAAGAAGAAGGCTATAACGACTTTGTATAGTAAACGAAAACTCTTTATAGAACGATTGCGTATTTTGAAGAATACCTACAAATAATGTTATGCACGATATGGGAGGTTGAGAAAAGGAATAGAAGAAGCGTTGCTTGAAGATGAGACAAATATTTATTTGATAGTAATTGGCACTACACTTATATCATATAGTTATGTATATAAAACATTTACATGTAATATAAGCAACTATTTGAGAAGACCGACAATCAGAATACTAACTTCTACAAACATTTAAGTTGTGGTCAAGTGGATGACAAGTTGCTTTTTGAGGCATTTTTTGTTAAACGGAACAGTAAGAGATAGAAAGAAACAGAAGATGAGTGCAAGATGAGTTTGTTTACTTATGATCAAACTACATAAAATAATAATATTTCCTTATAATTAACCATGACATAACTATTATAAAACAGATGGCTTATAGAGCTTGACGGCCGGATATTACAGTCATTATACCGGAACATAAAGCTTATCAGATGAAGAGGCATCTCTTTGTAACGCATGTATAAGATATGAAAACATCTTTACAACTGTCTAACTTCTTCTTCATCTATTCCTCTTCTAGTTGCTTTTTATTATAACCAAACATGATAATCAAGGTCATATTGTATGAACAAATGGAGCTTTTACCTACAGCTGGTGTCAATTCGATCACGACAATCGTTTAAGGAAATCTGAGGTAGAACAAGAAAAGAATAATCGTCAGAGAAGTTCAAAATATAAGAAGATATTTGATCAAAAAATAGAATGAGATGTAGCTTTTACTGTGTTAAAGTATATGAGAGTATATGCCTATGAACTGTATCGAATTTCTTTGATCAGCTGTTTGTCTTTAGACCTCATACTGTAGCATATGAAAGGATATTATGATGGATTGGTCTTAAGCAAGCATGGCAAAGGAAGGCGAATTCTCCAAAAAAGGCGAAAGCCCTCAGTCATTACATTAAACGACAACACAATACCATTTTATGATATTGAAGGCTAACAAAGGAGGATGAAAGAGAAGACGAGAATTTTCAAAAAATTTAACCTCTTAAATGGAATAAGTAATGGAATGGCTAAAGAGGCTATAGAAGGAATGATGACGTCTTGAGAAGAGAAAATATGAAAAATGCACGTACCTTAACATTCCATTTGATTAGATATTCCTTATGGTATGGTCCCATGATTTCGCTTTGTGTATCGACTGTAGCTACAGCTACTGGATTCAAATGACGAAAGATGGATGTTGGAATATTACTAGTTAACGCGTCAGCTGATGAGGATGACGATGATTCGTATATAGATGAATATGGCTGGATGTTAGCAAATGTATCACCAATACCTCCGCCAATTAAATTTGGTTGAGGACTGGAGCTAGATGTGCTTGTGCCTGTACTATACGTACTGATCCTTGTATTCGCTGTAGTTCCTCCTAAATTAGCCACGCCCCCCTCAGCTCCGCAATGACAACACCTCCGGTGGGCGGAGTCAGCTGAGGCTGAGGATGAAGAAGAGGCTGACGACATATGTGCAGAGCTGGTAGAACCAGTAAGATGATGTGGTAAAATATGAGCTGGCTGAATGTCATCAGACCATTGTGAGCAATTTGTAAGATCGGCAGATATCTGAAATACCAGGAACATAAGAAAGAAGTGAAGAAAGACAAATTGACAGTTTTCATCTTCATCATTGCCAATCACAGAAAAAAAAAAAGAGGAATGCCGTTGAGAGAGAAAGAGATAGGAAGAGAAACACAAAATTCCATCTATCTCAACAATTTTTTTTTGCCAACTTTCGTCTCTCATTTGAACAACATCCAAATGATATTCTTATAAATCATGAAAACTACAAAAGGAGGATTGTGGCTCATCAGTCAATTTGATTCATGACCTCCTCCTAACATCACTATTCTCTCTTGTTCTCATCAGTAAAACAAGTTGCAAATGAAGAATATCATTAGCATTCAATTACCTTACTCACCTTTTTGTCATCCTGAACGGTTTTATCTGATTTCTGTTTGGGTCGTCCAAGTAACGTTGAGACAAGCTTTGAATACATCTGAAATACATTGAAATCATCAATAGGTTGCACATAGGAAGCATGTGTGAACAGTAAAATTAAAATGAAATATTTCATTTGGGAGAAATGGCAACATTTGGACTGTCATGAAGAAGATGAGAGATGATAGCGGATAGGGAGAGGGTAAAGAGAGAAAAAAAAAAGAAAAAACTCTTTCAAATCTCTATTTCGAATGATTATTCTAATTAAAAACAATTTTCTTCTTCAAACATATGGGGGGATGTATGGAGGACAAAACGAACCCAAAGATGGAAACGAACTGTATGAATGAAAAGCATCCTTACATTCTACATTTATGGCTCAATAACTAACTATTGGATATAATAAACATATTTATTTCAATCTATAGGACAGCATAGGAGTTACTACATAAGGTTAGTATAAACTCATTGGCATAGTTAGCTTAAGCTGTAATGAGTAAATGGCTAGAAGTAGCTCACATGACCTTAGGGACTTTGATAATGATTGAAAACGTAATTACACTACATCAATCTGTAGAAGTCACATATACCAGATAGAGAGAGAGGAAGAGGAAGATCATGAAACCAGATAAAGAAATATTCGAAGGCTCGTGGCTTAATCTTATGCTTGCTCTACACATAATGTGCTAATTCCGGAAAATTGAATAAGATATTTGACCATCAGCAACATCTGATAGGAGAAGCATTGTCATGAGGTCAGGGCATAAGGGTGATTATGGTCACATTGCCTTCAGCAGTTTCATTAACCAAAATATAATATTATATATAGAATGTGTGTGAGATGTGATTGAGAGATAGAATACAAGAGACAAAAGCCAGATTGTGCCTGTGTGGCAACACATCACATCTACATCAGCTTATTTCCAGCTTAATGACGATTTGCGTTGATTAAGACTGGCAACTACAGCAGTCCATTGAATGTTAAGAGCTGGGATATAGTTATCTACAGATATCTGTGTCTTTTCATCGAACAATATGTACCTTACTTGGAATGGGTCAAATGTACTTTATAGTTTCTGTTCATTATAATCTATGAATCCTAATACTAGGCGGCTCATACGTTTGATTGTCCAGACAATGAAAGGCGTTAACTATATAACAACTAATAAATTATATGAAAAACGATTTGTCATAGCATAATGACATATAACCTGCCACAAAGTGTCTCGTTTCATCTATCATTTGACTTCATACCTAACTAAAACTATATGATGCTATAGTTTATATTATTTACATATAGCTAATCGACAAGAAAAAAGAAACATCATAAGTGGATGACGTGAATTGTATCACTTAAATGGTTACTACAAGAGAAGTTGCCGAATTGTTATGTTAATTCAAGCGTAGTTGTTTGTTGACGCAAAGGATCAGAAAAGTCATCGATAGCCATGTAGGGACATGATGTGTTTCATTACGCAATCAGCATCTCCCTCTCTCCTTCTATCCATCTCTAATATTCTTTCCCTCTTTTCGTTTCATGCCACAGAAAGTCATCAGACTATTGAAATAGCGGCTTTCTTATATCGTATATATACTCGTAAGTTAGCATTATATTAACTATATGTGAGGTGTATAAAGTGATGAACACACATAATACTCTTTGTACTAACAATGTACGGATGTATCAACGAAAAATTTTCTTTTGGTCCCTTTCACAGCGATTGCCTTTTTGACCAAAAAAGGGAAAAAAAAAAGAAGCCCAGAAAGGTTTTCTTTAAGTAGCCTCTTCGTTACAAAAACGAAAATAGAAAAAAAGCGTGTGAGATACTGCATTTTAACACCTCATACTAATATCATATACTATACACTATATTGATTATCCAAACATATAGTTAATTATATTATATTAACACATAGGAGGGGGCATGAAGAGTATATGACTATCGAAGAAGTTCTAAAGAAGTCATTGTCAATTAGCAGAATACAAAAGACAAACTAATTGATAACATGACCACCACACACACACACACCCCTCTCTCTCTCTCTCTATCTACCTTAACATGTTCGTTTTCTTTCAAAGTTTCCTACGAACACAATTCCAAGAAAAATTTTTTTTTCTACAAACCCCAAAAGTCTGTCATCTAACCCAAGCCATCTTCTCTTGCTTTTCGTTTCTCCTAAATCATTACCAGACGGCGGTTGGTAGAAGGCTGCGACACAAAGAGAAGGGTTCTCAAACTGAGAGTGATGGAGAAGAGAAAGAATGAGAACGGCAAAATGGAACTTTCAAAAGAAGTCAGCGATATTGCATAAATATTTGTTAAAACAGAGACCGAAACTCCGAAAATGGAAGAAAAGAAAACAAATGAATTGTGGGAAGAAGAGGACTGACAAATGTGTGTGTGTGTGTGAGAGAGAGAGAGAGAGAGAGAGAGAGAGATATGAGGGAGAAGCATGAGCTGTCTACAAGTAAAGATGGGAGGCACGTCTATGTTACAAATATTGTATCAACGAAAAGGCTTCTAACGAAAACAACATAAAGAAAAATCATAATTAATAGGATAAACAGTATAGTTTACAAATTAATGCTGACAAGTATACAATATCTTTCTGTGTTGTCATTTCTCTTCATCTTTCCTCTCTCTCTCTTCTAAGAATCTAACAGCTGACTAGAAGAGTGAATGTTGTCAAAAGAAAATGACTGAACACGAAAAGTGATGTGAAACAGATATGCAACCGACATCTTCTTTTAACAAATAAAATTTAAAAAAATAAAGAAATTACGTTGGAGAATTGATAAAGCTGAGGTAAAAGAGCTTAAGAGAGAGAGAGTGAAATCTATTAAATGATCAAATTTGAAAAATGAAAAGATGAATCATACAAGTTAGAACATCTACGCTTTAAACGCATTATTCGAAGAAGCGAATACCTTCATCTTCCTTATTATCCCTCTATCTATCTGATTACTTGTAGCAGATACAGCGATAATGAGTATGAAAGTTGCTGATTATGTTGAGGTGAGAAAGGAATTCATTTGAAATTCAGTCAAGAAATCTGAAACTGAGCAAACTTGTCTCAGCTAGAATTGCGTCCATCCATCATCTGGATTGATCAGTCTTGAAAGAGAAAAGAAACTTTGTCCGAATAAGGATTTCATAGACAAAGAATAATAATTTTGGAAACGAAAAAAGAAGGAAATAAGGAAGGAGAGATATTGAAAAACAAACACAAAATTGTATTTATAAAGCGATAAAGCGGAGCTGGTAGTGGTTGACTATGAGCCAACTTGTCTATCATGCTTAGATCGTCCATTGATGGCAAATTGATTTTCAATCTGATAGATTCATACAAGTGAGACTAACAATGGCCAAACACATTCAGACTTACTTTACAAGGCAAGACAATATGAATAGAAGTCTATAGAAGCTTAAAGGTGAATTGATGTTAGAAAGACAACGTTGGTGTTGCTGTTGCTCTCTATCCTCAACGAACCCTCCACGCAACTACTAACATTCAACCACAATCCTTTTCTCTTTCACCTCTGCTTACAATATTAGTCAAAAGGCAAATGCAAGTTGTCAGGTGTGAAGAAATGAATGAAAAACGAATAGACTGACCACAAGAGAGAATTAAAAAAAAAGAGAAAATGACTAGCACGAATTAAGTGATGAAAGGCAGAAAGAAAAATGAGGGAAAAGCAGCAAAAAGCTGAAATGATATCTAGCAGGCTATGATCCAGCAATAATCACGTTAAAATGAATTGAAAAAGAGCATATAAGATAACGAGAGAGAGAGAGAGAGAGAGAGAGAGAGAGAGAGATGAATGATAAGTAAAGAGAGTTTTCAAAAATATTTCAAAACTTCACTTCATAAGAAGACGAAGGAGGACAGATAAAGAGAGAGAGAGGAAGTAAGAAGGAGAGAGAGTATGCCATTGAGATGAGCTTATTCATAAGCAGATGTTACTCCTACATTCGGACAGATAATAAGAGAAATATGATATATAAAATGATGAGTTTAATAAGATTTGTAAGCTATATCTATATCTTAATTATATATACATATAACATAACTATTATATGATATAGTTTAAAATCAAAATGTGCTTTATTCAAATGAGAAAGTGCGCTCAGTGAATGAATGAATGCATTGATTGAATAACAAGAAATAGCAATTGATGGTCAATAAACTGATTAAACAATCAATCAATCTTCAAAAGAACAATTACTAATTTAGATGACATATCTAATTGGCCATTTTGGTTTTTTGTCATTTCAATTACATTCGAGCCATCTCATATCATCTATCAGAAGCCATTGTTCAACATAAACATCTAAACATACCATCATCACATACAATGTGGGTATGAGAGAGAGAGAGAGAGAGAGAGAGAGAGAGAGAGAGAGAGAGAGATTTACAGAAAAGAATAACTTTTTATAAAAAAATCTTTTTTTTTTCATTTCAAATCGACACATGCATGGAGGACACTGATGATGGGACAGGTGAAATGATCATTTATGAAACATTTCCATTTACAGTCAAACAGAAATTAATGTGTAAGCTTATGTTATCTATATACTTTATACATGTATAGTATATGATAATATGATTAGTTGACCTCATAAAAATAATTATAGAAAGGTCACATAAGCTATTGTTTACATCAATTAATCATATATTACTTAGATGGAAATGAAGAGGGGAAATGCCTTGAGGGGGGGGGGATTACTTCAATACAACACAAGATATGAAGATAGATAAACACATATATATATATATATATATAGAGAAAGAATGAAAGACTAAAACACGAAAGGTATTCTGAAGAGGTGAGAAGGTAGATAGAGAGAGATAGAGAGAGATAGAGAGAGAGAGAGAGAGAGAGAGAGAGAGAGATACTAACAAAGAGTATAAAGACAGATATGTTATATGAAAATCAAAAAAAGAAACATAGTAAGGTATGAAGAGAAAGAAATCTTCACATGACTAGTGATCATCCCATTCGTTCTTCATTCGAGATAATCATACATCTCTCTATCTCTATACTCTCTTTCAATATCATTATCTCTCAATATTTCTTTACCTGTTCACACATCTTACCAGCCATCTATGTCTCACATAACCAAACTACTTTATTATATTATCTTAACTATTCATTGTGCCGATCAATCAAATACACATTCCTCTTAACTATATATATATAATATGATAATCTAATAGAGCTTATTGATAAAAGAAAGGAATATGTGTTTCGTTAAAAATATAAAAAAATGAAATAAAAAGGGAGAATGGTCCATCATAGACAGATGGTTATTACATAAACAATATAATAAACTGTGTTAACTATATACCATAAAGTATATAATTGAATGATTATGTTAACCTTCTTAACATTAAACTACATTAACAAAAGAAATAGAGAGAATATGATAAGGTAAAGTTGATGAAAACAATTTTTTGAAATGGAAAGTGGTGATGGACATATGTCTTTTCCTTCTATGTTAAAGGATTTTGTTGGGAGAAAGGAAGGAACATTTTTGAGAAGTTGTGCATACAATCTTATCCAATACTAAGATAGAGAGAGAGAGAGAGAGAGAGAGAGAGAGAGAGAGAGAGAGAGAGAGAGAGAGAGAGAGAGAGAGGGAGAGTTAAAGAGGGATAGTGAGGGGATTGAAGTACAAAAAGTGTTTTAAAGACATTTCTCTCTCTCTGTCTGTTTCGCAGTTTCTTCCAGATTTTGAATCAACAGTCAGCAGTTTGTATGATTCACATTTCATTTTTTAAGGAAAAAAGTGTGAGACAGTCATGAAGCTACTTCAAGAGTATAGCTACTGCTATATATCATACAAATAGTTATACAACACATATATATAGCTAATTGATCTCTACTAATTATATGAATAGAATAGAAAGCTTTGAGATGAAGAGAAGAAAAAGTTTTTTTTTTTTTGAAAATGTCAAGTATTGTATAGCGAGAGAATAAATAAACAAATCATTTCCTTCACAAAAACCATTCACAGCTTTATCAAATGAATGAAGAAGTTTTCTTTCCCCACCTCTTCTCTTCCTCTCCTTCTCCCTCCCTCTCTCTTTCTCTTTCTCCCTTTCTCTCTCTGCTATCATCATTATCATCATCATCATCATCATAGAAGAGCTTTCCAACAAAAGAAATGAATAGCTATAAGGTGAAAAGATAGGAAAGATAACCGGAACTTATCGACAACCACCTTATCCACTCCTCTGCGCTCGACCCTATCCCCCCACACCCCATATTACCCAATCTCCCCCTTTTTAGCACGACGACCAGCCATCTCCTTTCTCGTATCCAGCATTCATTTCTCGCTCGTTTTTCGCAATGTAAATCTCGATATTCAACATTTTCCTTTTTCATCTCTTCCACCTTCTCTTGCATTTGCGTTTCCTTCTCTCAAACTCATTCCACCATAACCACTACCACCGCAGGCAACTATCGTTTATATCCCATCTCTTTTCTATCTTTTCATTTCAATCAAAAGCATTTTATTACACTTTATTATATTGAAATGATGAAGTCCATTTATGGATGAAGATAACGGCTGTTTGAATAAAGAGAATGAATCATTAGAATATCTCCCATGCTTTCATCTCCCTCCATCTCTTCTCTCCAAATTATTAGAAACTCCTTCATGTTCAAGAGAGAAAAACGGAAATCAAAGAACTTGTATATGATGAACAGCAAGACTCTCTCATTATCCAATTCGTAATCATAAGAACCACATTATCATAGTTAACAATCCCTAGCTAGTATATAATAAATGAAATACCTCAGAAGATGAAATGCTGGAGTCTGCTTCCTGAACCAACCATTCCTCAGCGGATGAATTTAAAAATGAAATTTGCTTGAGAACTCTATTGTCTGGCTCGAGCTTCATTAGCATATCAACCGTACTTCATGTATTATGATAAATTCTAGAGAAAAGAGAAAGTAGCAGAATAATTCAAATAATAATTCATATAACAAGTTGAAAACGAAACATCATAAGCAGTACATAACCTCTTATACTCAAATTCCTCTTTTATCCGTCTGCACAGTCTGGTAATTTACAATCTTCACGCGTACTTCTCAGAACGAATGTGATTTCTACATGTACATGCAGAGTGATCTTTGAACGTACTTCACGAAAACTTTCGCGAAAGGTTACCAACCCATTGACATGTGTGTTGTTCCTCTCAAGAACCATGATTGAGAACCAAGTTCTCTTCCTATGCGACGTATAGTTACCTGAGAACACAATATCACCCTCTATCCCCTACATACAGCTGCGACAAATAGTTTCCATAGATCATCAATAGTATTTTTTAAGAAGGAAAACAGAAGGAATGGAATTACAACGGTAAGCAGCTATCTTTACTGTACAAGTGCGAACCAGATCAGAAAATTGCATTGTGTAGTTTTATGTTTGATTCAAGACATTTGCTCTCTATATCGTACCATGTTCCTCCACGTTGCTATATTGGTAAGGTTAAATCGAGGGAAGTAATCATTGTGCGATGAAGTAAACTTGAAGGATTACATTAGCATATCAACGATATTCCCATGGAGTATGCTAACTCCACGAAAACGCAATTCACTAGGACGCTGTGTGAATGGCACAAACTCAAGGAGCGTGCGAATGTGTCTATATTGGAAAAGTACTTTGTATTTCTGTTTATAAACATTTAAACAACACATAATAAAGATATTAATGTTATAGTTAACAACTACCTGCCGGGCTGATATCATTGTCTGTCAACTTGACTTTGGTATGATCATATAATTATATATAATTAGTTATAGTTATGCCTTCACGGAGCAGTTATCTGTGCTGCAACAGCTGGATGATCTTCCGGATGAATCTAAATGCATTCTTCTTCCTTTTATAAAACTGTAGAAACTTACTTTATCTAATGTCCTACTGACTCTTTTGAATGAATACAATGTTGGTTGAATTCGAAAAGCTGATATCCATCCCTAAGAAGAGAAAGAGAGTAGTGGGCGACGAGTAGAATGTAACTCACTTGTTCGGATTTGGCAGCTTGCCGTATGTTGATGAAAGCAAATATAGGAATAAATATCAGAGGACAATACTCAAGAACGTATCCAACAACCTGAAACATTACAGATTGTCGAACCATATCGATATTGACAGTCTTACCCTTGTCCATTGAGGTCCATCAACTTCAGTTTGAGCTTGATTGACGAACGTTGTGATGATAAGAATCTGAAAAACAACAGTCTTCATGTGATAGAAGACTTTGATCACAAATATGAGGAGCGGAGCCAGGATAGTCCAACAACACGTAAAATATACTCCAGATTTCCCAAATATTCTCTGAAACCTGCCCTTAGAACTTCCCAAACATTCAACGATATCTTCCTGAAAGTTTCTGATGCCTGAAAACAAATCGATTCAATACTACAACAGAAATCAACTAAACCATAGATATAGATAATTGTCACTATCTCCAAGAAACATGCAATGAACACAGTGTTGGCACCCATCCAATTGTTATACAAGTTCAGCCAATAGTTACCATTCTTAATTTATAGTGTACAGGAGATATTGTTAGTTACCGTACTCCCCAGCACATGGATAAACCGATAATAAAGGAAATGAAGCAGGCAGACAGAGCAACAGCTTCAGTCTGCTTTCTCAAGATAGGGAACTGATCTATCATAGATGTCAACATAGGTTGCATAGTTCCTTAAGCACAAAAAAACGATTTGAAATCTATTGCTCATGAATTACCGAATTGGCTGCTGATACCCAATAGGAAGAACATGAAGAACAGTAGGAAATTCATTGAAGAAGTATAGCCCATTCGAGCAAATGCTTCTGGATATGCAACGAAAGCAATTCCTCCCTCTATGTTATTTCAATTATATATAATGTCAGTATTAATATCATATTACGTGATTGAATCAGATGATCTATTGGTCGTCCAACTTCATGTGATAGAAATCCTAAAATGGAAATGATGACACATCCTCCAAATATGCTCATGAAGCCATCACAGAAGACAATCACTAAAGCATCCTTAAATGTATTTCATGTTATTCAAAGATTGCATTTTCATATTTCAGCAACCTTGAAACAATTATGTTTGCGGTCATTGAATGACGATAATGATAATAGTCCTCCAAAGCCTATGCTTAACGAAAAACATAGTTGGTTAGCTGCAGCAATCCATGTCTAAATGATGTCAAAACAGAATGATAATGTTCAAAGAATGATAGTATGAAAAGAATTTCAATAATGTGAATGAAAAATACATTAAATTCCAATAGTTTTTCAAATTTCGGCTGAAATAGGAAATAGCTTAATCCACTTAAAGCTCCATCTAATCGAAGTACCATGATAAAGAAGAATCCTTGAATAGGTTCAATTAATATAAAACAAAACAATCAACAACCTATTATAACATATGGCATAGTGGCTGTAACGTAAGCCATCTTTCCAATATACTTAACTCCTTTAATTAGACATAAAGCTGTGAATATCCATATGACTATTAGAGCTATAAGCACAGGTACATTCAAGCTTCCCAAATCATTGATAGAATCAGATATTTTGAGAATCTTATGTCTGTAATCATGAGCATACATACACTATGCATAGTTAACAATATACAGATAGAACTCATCAGCTGCTAAGGTTCCATTACCGGAAGTATCATTGAGAAGCGTACATTCTGAATATAAGAGACTAATACTGCTCAGACGATAGATGAAAGATAAAAAAAAAAAACGAAAAAAACCATTTGTATTCCATGAGTTGCCACATGATGTCCAACTGTTGACATCATTAAATAAAATATCTATAAGATATAATATACAATATACTATAATGACATTATAATAAATTCCAATCATGAATGAGCAGAGTGTACTCGTCCATCCGATTCCTATAATATACACACAATCAAAAGTCTTTTATTCTTAAGCTTAGTCAAATACCTTGTAATGCGGGAAAATAGTTCTTAAATGCAATTGATGGACCTTTTTGGGTAAACTGTCCAACAAAAAACTCCAAGTACAACAGTGGTAACCCAATAACGATTGAACAACAGAGATAGGGTATCAAGAATGCTCCTTAAAGACAATACAGAGATGAGCAATACGATAGATATCACATACCTCCACCATTCTCGTAAGCTACACTTGGGAATCGCCACAAGTTTCCTAGTCCAACCGCATATCCAACAGATGTTAAGAGGAATTGAAGTTCACTTCCCCACGTTCCTCGCCCACTATCTGCTGTCATTTTGTATGAACTGAAAGATGAAGCCTGTGTTGAAACAAGAAAGCAGTTTTACGTCAACTTTATGCTAATCAGCCTCATGAGACTGTTATTCTAATAAACAACTACTAGAAGCCAGACAAATCAGATTTTAATGATGGAATGATGAGAGAAAACATGAATGAATCTGACAACGTCTTCCATTTAAGGAAAATGATTGAAAAACGAAAAGATAAAATAGGAATGACAGGACAGAACGAAACTTTCTTGACCAGAAGGCGAGATGGGCAAATATGCTAGCCATCTTCGAGTGCTTCATCCTGTTATTCCTCGGATTATGTTTTTTGTAAGCAAACACACACACACACACACAGACATACACACACACATACAAGAACACACAAGTGAAATGATAAACATGAGGATCAAGAAGATAGCTTGATAGCAATCCGGAAATTAACTCATCAAATGTCTCATGTAGAACCTCATCGCTCTCTCTCTCTCTCTCTCTCTCTCTCTCTACCTTTCTCTCCTTTTATTTCTCTGTCTCACTGTCGTTCAGTCGTTCTCTTCGGCGTTTAAACGAAGATTTGACTGATGTACCGGGAAAAAGTTGAAAGATTTTTTCTGCTACAAAAGGCAAACAACCTATTCATCTTTATTAAAGCATCCGAAAGAATAACATATGAATGAATCAGAAGGCGAATTCGATTTTTCCATAAAAACCTTTCACCCGTCAGACCTACTCACATGCCATTCGGCTTCCTTCATAAAGGCATCTTAATTTTCTTTTTCTTTTCTTTTTTTTCTTCTTGTTGCTCTCAAAGAAATATTTGTCATTCTTTAACTTTCATTCAAATCTTTTCACACATCAAAGCAACAACAGTCATTGTTCTGATGAGCGGCAGTTGAGCTGTTACAATTTTGGTCAATATATCACTTCTTCCTTTTTTCTTATTCATTCTCTCTCTCTCTTGCTCTTCTCCATGATTCTCTCAAGGTTCATTTCAAGGTGCTGTTTGATTAGGCCGTCCAGAACACTTGATAGATCTGTGTTTTCAATTACATGGAATTAATCAAAAACAGCTATCATATCATCCCGAGTGGATTCCGAAGAATCTTAGATAATCTTGTTCCTATTCCAAACAATCACATACCCATCAACGAAATTGTAAAACCTCATACGAATTCTACAACCTCAACTCGTACTCATCCGATGGCTTCCACTTGTAAACACACAACCCAACCGTTATTGATAAATAAGCAAAAAAACTATCTCATTACCTGAGAAAATGAAATTCAGCTGGCAGCCTAAAACTAATGTTTGCGATTTTCTGAATGAGTGAAATCTGCCGATTGCAATGAAAAATGATCTTTTATATGCACCACAAGAGCATCTGTACTGCAGAGATGAAAAAATTAATAAAAGTATTAGAAAACAAGACTTCAATTCACCTTCCAGCTACTTCTTGCAGGGAGGAGACTATATCATCGTTAATCTACTAGAACAGTTGCTTTCCTATTCTTTACTTAGGTTCGTCTAAAGAAACAACTCTGGCTAGCCCTATTAGTATAACTTACATTTGCCAAGGTTCAGTAAGAATAACACACAAGCTCAACTTTCAACATCAAAATACGATATGTTCTTCTAACGTTTCTTCCTTTCAGATATCATCTGTAACGAAATTACATTTCAAATCTCAGATTATGTTAACTGTACTCTGACGTGCAACATCTTCAGTAATTTCATTGAAAAGTGTATTCATTTCTATTGAACATACGATAAATTCGAAGAAAGTATAATTGAGATTGCTATGGGTTGTTATCGACTAACGTGATACGTAATACTTCATCATTGGTGCAGATAACCTATTTCTAGGTTTGCCCTAAAAGAACACTTGACCGTTTGTTTAAAAATGTTTATCACAACACGAATGAAAACAATTAAAATAATATGAGAAGAATGCAATATAATTATGAAGGTATATAAGGGTATCTGAGAAGTTTGTTCGATGAGCTTACACAAAGTCAAGGCAATGACCCTAGTTTCCGAAGATGTAAACTTACCATTTCTAGATAGCTATCCCTGTCAATCATATATTTTTCGTAGTTTGATGAGCTAGTTGGAAAACGAACTCAACCATAACGTTTTGTGAATTTTGAACTTTGTATGACGTTGCAGAGGGGTTTTCGTCTCCCATGTTTGATAGATGCCTGTTGTGTTGTCGGTTTTAGATAGCGGCGATATTCTATAGCTCTTGATCGGAATTAAACTCTTACACGAAAGTCAAGAATAATGTTAAAATATTACCAACATCAGACCAATTTTGTAGAAAAAGGCAAGTAAATGGCACACTGTCAAAGTCTTGAGTAGAATAAAGTACCCTGTCTAAGGAACTATTTGTGGCTGAAAGATTAATGAATCATGTAACTCTGCGTATATAAACGATTCTCGTTTTTAACTCACAAACATTGTCTTGTTGTATTTCCATTTCACCTCAAGAAGACTACTTTGGAAGCTTCATGTCAGTCCTGATAAGAATGTGAAAGAACGCATGTTCATACACTGCACTAATATTATTGTAGCTCTCGCTGCTTTCAAAAGCCGTTCTTAACAATTAATTTAAAATCATCTCAGGTGGCTCAGACATCCAAGGAAGTATAACCCTCACATCTTATGATCAGTTGAACTGCGAAATGGGAAACATCATCATAGCCGGTCAAGCCCTGACAAATTAATGTCAGTCACATTCAGCCAGACGTCCCGTGCTGGCTGTCTATAGCGTGTTCCGTATGTCGTACGCGTCGAACATTTGTTGCACTCAGTTGCTTTGACAGTTGGGACAGCCTGGTCAAGGAATGAACACAACTTCTCTCCATTGCAACAGATAACAAAGAATATGAAAATAAAACCTTTGGTGATTGGGTTTGGAAATGAAGCTGAAATTGGAGAAATATGAAGAAAGTTGAATACTGAGTAGTCAGATAGGATGTATCAGTAGTATGCATGAGAATGCTTTATAAACGATGGTGATATGTATAAAGCTTAAGAAACTTTATTTGTTTTTGAAATATGTGAGTTTTTCTTTTTTCGCTCATTGTTGACCAGCTCATCAAATCGTAAGTGGAACTCTTCCACGCCGTCAGATAATCTGTATACCTTATTAAGCAAGAAAGTTTAGAAAACATAAAAACTGGCTAAAAATAGAATAAGTCGATTGGAATGAACTTGAAAAGTTCTTACGAAATTATAAGAAAAAAAAAAAAAAAGAAGCCGCTTCAGCTTTAATGATCAGCGAACGAACAGAACTGAATCTATCGCTTTGCATTGGAGATATGAAAATGACGCCATGCAGCTCATGCAGCAGAACAGCCAGAAATGATTTTCAAAGAACCCTACAAAAACCATTCTACAACTATGCAAGTCTGGAACGTAATTCCGGAGAGCAGGCAGTGTGAGAGAATAATGAGAAGGAAATTGCATGAATCATAGCCTAACCGGAAAATAAAGTTTTTTTTTTCGCCCTAAGACAGGATGGTGATGTTGAGACATTCATAGTACACATGGTTTTGAAATATCTTTTTGCTGACTGCTCATTGTGTGGCAACAACATGGAGATGTTTGATCATAATATGACCTTTCAAATATTATTAAACTCTTTCCGGAGACCATCTAACCGGACTTGGACTCAATATAATGACCAATATTGAATCAAAATCTCAATGAAGAACCTGTATATGATTTTGACGATAATCGGAGATGGTGTTGGAAGGAGATGGGAGGTGTGCAGTTGAGGAATCGTATGCTCAGAAAGAAGGTCAATCGAAGCAGAGCAAACTATTTCTTTTCATATTTGAAAACATTTTTTGTATTATTTGTTTTGAAATAAATATATATTCTGTGGTTTTATCTGTCATTCAACTATTCGTAGACAAGGAAAGACTATACGAGTACTAAGACGACCAAATACATCTCTCCAACTCAATGTCATTGAGTTAATGATGATGAGAGAATGATGAGATGTTGCGGAATATAGATAGATGAAATCCATTTACAATATCAACACCATAAGCTTCTGCTTCATAAACATGTAAAGAAGAAATGGCAATGTTCGAATATTTTCAAACATACAAACTGAAATCTTCTAATTCAGAATGTTGAGATGATGATAACTGAAGAAAAAAAAGAAAAACCCTCCCGAAATCGCAGAAAAACACTTTTCCCAATATGAACTGTAAGAGAGCAAAACGTCCGAACAGATTTTTTTTGCTGCTCCATCTCTATTTTTCTGTCTATCTCTCTCTCTTTTTCTCTTTCTCTTTCTCTTTTCATAGTTTGTTAAACAATCACCAATTTTCGAACAAAAGGTCAAGCTACAACTAACTGATGAAGAATAGCTTGAAGAATTTGCTTTTTAAATGGAAAACTTCAATGACTTCTTCTTCTTCTCTCATTTCCTTTTGATTTCAGCAAAATCCGACTGATGCTCCTTATTTTCATCGTCTTAGTCTGCAACCCCATACATGTACATTCAAAACAGAACACATACACACATGATTTCCATTTGTACAGTTTTGTTTGTTTCGGAGCAAACCAGTGAGCAGTGAATGAAACAGAAATTCATGGAATTACAGCAAAACATCAAATGAAACATCTCACTTGGAATCATATCAGATGATGAGGAAAAGAAATTTTTTTTATAAAACCGGACTAATTTGAAATTCAACGGCTTACTCTCTTAAGATCAAAGAAAGAAAAACAAAGATCACTTGATAACGCAAGATGATATGGGATTCCAGACGCAAAAAAAAAAATCATCGGAGCCGCCTGTTTACCATATCATGCGATTTCATTAAACGATTCATCCGGTCTGCTGTGAGCTTCATCTGATTTTCCCATCTTTTTTTTGGAGCGAGTGCGGGCGTGGCATCCGGATTTTGTTTGTTGTTTCTACTTGTGCATCTATGCATTAACCGACGTTCAACATACAAATTTCTAATTCAAATGAAATATTGCAAAGAATAGAATGAATGAAGCTGCACCACATTCTTTCCTTGATTTCGTTGCGGTAAGATTATATGCTAAGCCATGACAAGCCGAATTGTCCATCTTGACTTTCTTCATGATAATTATGCAAATCTTTTCATTCGCTCTAACTTGCCGTTTGAACGGCCTCTGAGTACCTCCAACTTTCATCACCTCTTCCGTCTTCTCATAAATGACGAATACTCAGAGTTAAGATAGAAAGATGAGAGGCGAGTCGACTATTGAGAGAGGTCATCCGGTCCGACTGGACGCAACGCCGACCGGAATTTTCGTCCTGGCGGATGCGGTTCCGGAGAGAGTAGAGACAAAGAAACCTAATTGAGATGAGAGCCAATTGCTCCGATGGATAGAAAAAAATGTGTGAGGGCATATAATGTGAAGAAGCAACAAGCTAAAAATGGAAATAGTGCATTTCGGAGAAAGAAGCACGAGCACATGGGCTTTTTCAATCGAACGGAGAAAGTTCAGATCTTTTTCGAACATTTTTGCAAAATGTTCTTCGATAATAGAAGTGTACAACTTAAGAATCATAGAAGAACTAGCCCCACATTGTTTCTTCCTATTGATTAGAAAAGTTGATCGCATAACTCACGTCTTAAGAGAGATGAACTGTCACAGAGCTGTCGAGAACCTTCACGTTTTGAGGAGAATAGCATATACAGATGATTTCTAGGATGGGAAATAAAGAATAGTTTGGAAGTTTCACTTACATTGTGAGAGTACAGCGATTGCACAACTTGATGTTCTCAGACAAGCTACTAGAACTGTTCATGTATGCTGATTCACCAAGAAGCTGTTTTTTTTCATCTCCAAAATTTTCCTGATACAGGTCTCTGAAGACGTCATCGTGCCCTTTGAAGCATGAATCTCCATGTGTCTCAGAAAAAATTTCAAGTTTTTTTGCTCAAATTTCAGAGCTTTTTTTGTGTAGATGACGTGGCGCCGAATTCTGTGTCTTCTAATGACTTGAGATCATGCATACGGAAGACGTCATCTACGGCACCTCAAGACAAAATTTCAATGGAATTTTCTGTTTTTTCTATCAACTCTCTTTCGAGAGCTCAATCCCTTCAACTGCGAGTGCAAACTTTGCTCCGCCTTCAGTTCGTTCTCAACGCCTGAGGGTATAGAAAATGGGCGTGGCGTGAGATGAGTCATGTCTAGACCGGATTCGACCGGGACCGAATAAAAGCCGGTGAAGCTGGCTGGTCAGGGAGAAGAGTAACAGCTCATTCAGCTGAGAACTTCAGATTCTAATCTTTTCTTTATCAACCAATTTCATAGTAACTAGAAATGTCAAGAAAGTTACTCGCTGTAGTTCTGATCGGCTTCGTTGCCTTCTCAGCTGTATCCGCTGAAGAAGACATCAAAGAGAAGGTAAATTTTTTGTTCTCATATACCTTTTACTATTACGATTCTGATCATCATTTGCCTTTTCAACCTTTTGACCATATGCTTCTTGAGGAGATTCTATGATTCTATCTGAAGCATCAACTCGTAAACCTGAAGCTTAAAATTTTTTTCAAGTTTCCAAACTGATTTCGCCTTTTTTTTTCATCTTCTATGGTCATAACAGAAGGGTCACTGAGCATTCCTACAATTGTCCATGTTTACCTACAAATAGTCTCGTCGAAAAACGGCGTTCTCCTTTTTATAACCGGCTTTTCACCCGACAGCTCTTCGAGTTTTGTCTGACCATGGGAACGCGAGTATCTTGTTTCTCACACATTCAACTAACTGAAAGATTAATTCCATTCAGAACCAAGATTATTTTTATTTACTTTCTCATGTTTCCTTACAGAATGAAACGGCTCCAGCTGTGGTCCGTTCCAAGAGACAATGTTGCAACCAAGCTACATCGAGCTGCTGTCCTCAACAACAGAACGTTCAATGTGTCCCAGTTTGTGTCCAACAATGTCAAAGCTCCTGCCAAACTCCAGCTTGTCAGCAGACTTGTGCTCCAAGTTGCCAACAACAATGCGGTGTTGTAGTTGCTGCTGTAAGATTTCCCACAACTACTCATCATCTGATCCTCCTCTTTTTAGAACCCATGCCAACAATGTCAACAGACCTGTCAACAAACCTGCGCTACTCCAGTCTGCCAGCAATCCTGCCAATCTCAATGCGCTCCAGCTTGCGGACAGCCAGCCCCACAGGTCATTGTTCTCCCAGCTCAAGACCCATGCGGATCCTGCCAACAAACCTGTCAAGCTTCCTGCACTTCCAACAACTGCAACTGTCAACAAGCCTGTGCCCCAGCTTGCCCACAACAGCAACAACAGGTACTGAGATCTGACACATACCTGAGTACAATTTCTCGTTTAAGGTCATCGTTGTCCAAGCTCAATCTAACAGCTGCCAGAGCTCTTGCAACAACCAATGCTACGCTTCTTGCAGCACTCCAGTTTGCCAGACTTCCTGCCAATCTAGCTGCCAACAGGTACAGATAATCTACCGCTCCGATCTCATCAATCTTTTTCCAGGCTTGCGCTCCAGCTCCACAATGTGTCCCAGCCTGTATGCCATCATGCTCTCAACAATGCGTCCAACAACAATCGCAACCAATCGTTGTTGTTGTCCAACAAAACGATCAATGCCAGAACTCCTGCTCCAACCAATGCCAGAACGCTTGCTCCAGCCCAGTCTGTGTCCAATCTTGCACCAACCAATGCCAAGCCTCATGCGCTCCATGCTCTTCATCTGGATGCAACAATAACAACCAACAAATCGTCGTTGTTCAACAACAAAATAGCTGTCAGAATACCTGTCAAGATACTTGCATGAACAACTGCCAATCTACCCCAACCATCCAATGCGCTCCACTCTGTCAACAGACCTGCCAGCAGACCTGCCAACAAGCCGCCCAGATTGTTGTAAGTAGATCAAAAATACATTCTAATCATTAACTCAATTCTTGACAGGTCCCATGCCAATCTTCTTCAAGCGGATCATGCGGATGTAACACTGGATACGTCCAATGCGGAGGATCTTGCTGCCGTCGCCGTTAAGCGTCTCCAAAATTCTGAACGATATCTTCATCGCCAATTACATGGCGATATGATAACTCGTTCCGCTTTTGCGCAATCCATGTCTGTACAAACAAGTGTCTAGTAGTTGTCTACTTTATCTATTGTAATGTATACATTGCTCATAATAAAATATTTTCTTTCTCTTCATGTTCTCAATCTCTGGTAACATCATCATCATCATCACAATCTTCATTTTCCTTCCAATACTGGAAAGTTTAAAAGAGAATCTCGTGATTATTGGTCAAAAAAGTGAAAGGTTTTTCATCCTTACAACCCTTTTAAGGTAATTAGTCTTGTTTTGGTCAATGATCAACAGTGTTTTCTAGAAGAATGAGAAAAAAACAGTTTGTTGGTCTTTCGTGAGCAAAATTTAATTTTTCTTGAAAACTACAAGATGAAGAAGAAGTTGATGCTCCCTACTTGATCATTGAGAAACAAAAAAAGGAACGCAGGTCAGCCGTTGAGAAGATTTTCTTTTTTTGTAGTTTGTTCGAAATTGAAGAAAATGCACAACTCCAAAGACGATTGTTCTTCATAAATTTTTGTTTTCTGTACACACTCATCAGCTGTTGATGAAGAATACGATAAGCACACATAGAAAGAGAAGAAGAGAGAAAGAAGCTGAAATAGTCTCATCGTATCTCCTATTACAAGACTACATTCCACCGCATTGTTTTATATGAGCAGCAGAAGCTACTGTTTTCACTTCAATCATCATGCTCTTATGTGCAGGTTTCAAAGTTCGGGATTGATCATAACAGTTACTTGTAGTTTGATTTGCTCCGTTACCCGCCGTATCACTGATATGGATTGTCAAATAGATGGTTTCGCATTCGACTTCTACCTAGAAATCTTGATTAATCAATACTTTATCACATGCATAATATGTTATAATTCATACATTACTATATAGAGTAACATGCTAACTATGAGATATTGCGGAGGTTCAAGAGAATTTGCCCTTTGTGTATTCAATTCGCATTTTGTTTGTCTACTCATCAGACGACAATGTGATCGGATCAAAAGACAACGAAGAAGAAAAGAAGAAGAAGAAGCTGCTTATCTTATAGTTGAATTCAACAACACTTCAAAAGGTAGAAGATGAACGACGAGAAAAGAAAGAGAGACAAGATAGGAGAGTGACCAGCTAACACATGAACACAAAAATAAATTCTCAATTTCTATCAGGTTTAGGGGCGCCTATTCTCTCTTTCAATCTTTTAACTTTCATTTCGAACAGAAAAAAGCCCATAAATCTGCTTTTTATCTTTGACCGTTCTCTCTATTTCTCTCATTATTAAAGAACTTTCTATATAACTATTGTAAATGAAGAATCAAAGAAAACTTATTAAATGATCATCATGATTATAGGAGATTATGATATACGTTAGCAGCCGTACACGGCTGAATGGCAAACGTTATTGTCTTATGCAATTCCTGCTCCTCGTGTTTTAAGTTTTGGAGAACTTGTACGTTGCTGACTTGTACGATGATGGAAAAATCTATTGAAGGAAACATTATGATATATACTACATTTACTTGGATACCTTCCAACTTTTGATTTTCCATATGATCCACGATATCTATAATTACTAACACCATACGGTCTTCGATAACCTAATGAGCTATGCGAACTGCCAGTATATCCTCTAGCTTGTCCACGTGTTCTCTGAAAATGAAGAATGGACTTTCTTTTGTTTTTTGTTTGCCATGTTTAAAGTTGTACTCTCAAAGAAACAACCGCTCACTTGACTATCGAGTTGAAATGAAACACTGAACATTCGCTCGCAATGAGAAGCTTAATCAAGCATGAAAAACAGACCGGTCACTAGTAATGAGGAAAAAAAAAATAAAAATGAGCCATGTTCGGTGGGAAGTATAAGATATGTTTCGCTTAGATAGCGGAGAAATTCGTGTTCTCGGCTATATGATTAAGTACGAAACGTTTAGGAGAATTTTTTTTGTTTTTTTTTTCAAATCAGTTTTTGTTCAAGTTCAAATTGTTACATGAACTTGCACGGAGGGATCCGTGTTGTATAGGACAGATTGAACTGGATGAGCAATTCTGGCTAACATCAAGCGTTGAGAAGGCCTGGGTGGAACAGCTTGAATAAAAAAGAGAAGTTAAATGAATTGTCATTCAAAACTAACGGATCGTTTGAACTACACGTCTATCTCTGAAACCTGAGGCCTTTGCTGGATGCCAGTCTACATACACTCGCGTAGGCTGTAAGATGTGGATCGTTTACGTTTATGGAATGACTGTATGTACCCTTGTAGGAATTGTGAACAATTGCTTAGCTTTGGGGGCCGGTGAAGCAGTTGATGATCTTGCCAAACTGTTTGAATGAAAAACTTGATTTGTCGTTAATTCTGAAAACTTTTTTTTTTAGTAAAATACTTATGATTAACTTTTCAAAATGAGAAACTTGTCTTACTCTTGCATTTGATACAAAATCTTTGTGTCGTATCAACTTCTGGATTTTCATCAATCAAACGGCTAGCTTGATAATCCTCACATTCTAATGTTAATGATGATGATGAATTGGACGTAAACTGGCATTCTCGCTTATCCCAATGGAAATAAGCTACCTGTATGTTAGACAATGAAATATGGAAGATACGTTTAATGAAGCTTACATCGCATCGTCTACGGAAACATTCTGATGCACACTGTGATGGACTATTCGTTTTCAATTTAGTTGTTAAAAATACAGCTAAGCCTTCAGAAAGATCATTTCCATCAAGCACATCTACACGTGTCTTACAGTCTGTATACTCAATGCATTACAAGCATGAATGAGTTCGTTGACAAACCTTTAAGAGAATCGACTTTATAATATAACATAAGCATTCCACATAGTAATAACCTTGTAATCATTCTGCAGAAAGTGAAATTAATGTTTTTTAAGAAAAACTAAGGCAAATGAAGCTAGAATTGACGATGTGTCATGAATGAAATGATCAAAAAAAGAAGGAATTCATCCCGAAGATCAGATTAGATAAAGCCGTTAAGGTGGTAGGAACGAACATCGAAATGTACTCAAACGGTCGAAAATGATATATACGTTTACAATTGACCACAACGTCTCAGATCAATCTCTTAGAGTCAGGCGAGATAAGCAAATATGAATATATGGAATAAGCTCCTGGATGTAAGAATCATGTTTCATTGAAATGTGAAAAGATATAAGTGAGGGTGGAGCGAGAATTGTACTTGGAGGTCAAGCAAGTACGATTTTCCTGTTTTGTACAACAAAACCGTAAAAACCAATTCTATTTCAAGTAATATCAGTACAGTTCAGTCGTATTGTACTATCTTTAAAAAGGAGAAAGATATGAAATGAATAAAAGACTTATATCTAGTTCATTTATTCACAACAATTTTGTATTTTTCATACAAAACGTTTTTTCTTCTCTGTTGTATATGCTAGAGAGGATGTATGGAAAACAGGCTTGCACATGTCCATTGTGTATCTCGGTTCCGGATGAATGAAATCGCTTGTGGTCATCGTTTCAACTGTTAATAAGCGGAAAATGTCTTCCGGACAGTCATGATTATGTACGATAACGTTATAGATTACCTACACACATGTGTTTATCCTTCGATCATTCTCTCTCTCTCTCTATCCAAATACATATTCTGAGAAGTGTGCAGGATGAATGAGTTAGTTGCAAGACAAGTTGCAGACAATTCTCAATCTCATATGTCCACACTTACACACATATACACTTTTGAAAATCAAAGAGAATGAAGATGAAAGGAAAGGATTATAAAGATCAAATACTTCTTTTTATACTTATAAATATAAAAAAGATTTCGCAAATTAGGTTAATAAGAGTTTTGCGGAAGAGAGAGAGGAAGGAAGGAGTGTCAAGGTAACGGAAACGGTCATTTCAAATGTCCTTTTATAAGCATTTTCCTAATATGAATATTGAGGAAATTTGATAAACAGGATTGCTGACAAGATGATTATCATCTATTATAATCTTTTGAGAAATTTGAAAATCAAACAAGAAATAAGCCGAAACAAAGAGAGAAAGAGAGAGACTAACGACGTGTTTAAAAAGAAACTTTTATCAAATGAAACTGAATTGTTTAACGCAAAACGATAACTAAAAAAGGGTATTAAGAGAGAAAGAGAGAAGGGTGAAGCTACAATCATCATGTTTGCTTGTATACACACTGCTTACAAACAACATTAAAGGACATGTAAGGTCTGGCAACATTCCATATGTAGTTATAACATGAGAAATGGTTGGCGAGAAAAAAAAAAAAACGTCTTTTTCTGCATTCATCCACCTTCATATACTACATCGATCATTACAGTTTGTTCACAGAGAGTTGAGGAGGAGAACAAGGTGAGAAAAATGAATGAAAGTAACAATAGATGACCAAACTTTGAAACAGGATTAATCGGGCTAATCGAGACTGTTGGATATCTCGTTGTATATGAACATCTAGAACTGGCTAACTGGAATGAGAGCACAAAAGTCGGGTAAAAGAATGAACGAAGTTGAGAGAGACGAGATCATCACAAAAAACGAGAAAAGATGAGAAAAATTATAGAATGAGCAACCGTTCACCTTGTCTATCAAACAACGAAATGCATCATAGCTAAGGGCTTCACGTATACTACATACAGGTAGTACCACGTACACGTACACGTAGTACGTCAATTGACCAGTTAACAGATATACTTGATGACGTTTCACACCAAATTGGTTAATTGGTCATAATGGTTCTGAAAAAACTATTGAATGTGAAGAAGCTTCTCTAAAAACATAAATAAGGTCAATAAAGCCTCTTCGCTTGCGCCTACCTCTCGCTCCCTCCATTTTAAACGTCTTGATGAAGGTATTCTCACTTCTCGTTCTGTAATATCATTCGAGTTGTTCAAAACCTCTTAGATGGATGACCTTGTGTGTTGAATATGCATTGAAAGTTCAAATGAAAATATATAAAAGAAAAAAAATAAATTGTTAATGGAAATTAAATTTTGTTGGAAGAAAAAGAGGGAGAAAGAGAGAAGAGAGAGCTAGGGTAGAGGAGTGGGTGGGACAGAGCGAAAGAAACAGTCACTCATTGCAAGTAATTGTACGAAATGAAGAAAAAGCATAATAAAGAATTTATTTTTAGATCGTACAGTTAACAAATCTCACAAAATCCTTTCATATCATCTATGTGATACAATCATAGGAGGAATGAGCAATGAAGTATTGTGTTCAGAAGCACAATGAACTCGAACGAGTATATAAAGTGGAAAGGAAATGCAATGAACATGCTACTTACTACTACTTCCTTTTCTCCTTTTTCTTTATAAAACCTTCCAATCTTTCTCTCTCTATCGTACTCTTCTTTCCCTCTTCATCTATCTGTCAGCTCTGTCGGCCCACTGTTGAAGTCATGAAAGTCCTTTTTGCCATTCTGATTGTGAGTGCCCTGTACTTTGGTTACGTAACAGCGTGTGCCGCCTACGGAGTTGGTATTGGTGAGATTGTGACAAATCCACTTTACCATATCCTTATAATCATTTTCTTCAGAGAAATACAGAAAAATTGATGTATCAGGATTCCATTTGCCCATCCAATTGGTTGTCTCCGGAAGAAATGTAACGAACACCATCATTAATCAGGCCGCTGTCAGCCCCGAACAAGCTCGTCAACGTGTTATGACTGTGACTGAAACCGTTGTAAGTAGTTTGAATTATACTTTCCAATCTTCTTAATTTCAAATTATTATTTCAAACTATTAAACAACATGATGAATTGTAGGTAAAGCGAGTCATTGGTGATTTAATGCAGATACTTGGCTTAGGTACTTTGATCGGAGATGTTGAGAGGCAAATCCTTGTTGATACAGTCAGGTATCATACACTTTTATTTCTTTTTATCAAACAAATCTACTTAAGTTATGAGCCGATCACATGTCAAGAGTACAAGACTCGTCTCAATTCAACACTCTGTGAGTTGTGAAATCGAAAACTGAAAAGGACAATACTGTGTTTGCAGTTACTTTCTCTTCCACATATATCTGTGTTGTTGACGATGATAACATCATCCGTAACGTCTGTGATAACATGACTACATGTAACTTGAACCAACTTTTGCCCATTCCACAAGAATATCGTCAATTACAAATTACATTGAAGGTAAACTTCTAACCATTGCAAGAGACTTGAGCTTCAAACTATTCAGATAAGAAACAGCATCGTCGGCACATGGACTTCTGATGATTGGAACAGATTCTCTCGTTCATTCCAAACAGAAATGCTACGAACTGAATTCGGAACCGCCTTCAATCAAGCCAGAATAACAGTTTCTTAAATGAATTCCTCATTCTATTATATTATATCTTATCAATAAACTATTATAAAATGATTGAAATGATAACAGAGTGACATGGAATTGCCATTAACATTCAGTTGAGATTTACATTTATAGATGAATAGATGGTTAACTCTGCGAAAGATTATTTCGCTGTCACAATTCTATTTGTAATTAACTTACTGAATTATGTTGATCGCGAAACTGTAGCAGGTCAACTGATACTAACTATATAAATGGCAATTCTATCCATTTATAGGAGTCTTAGATGATGTTCAACACTATTATAATGATCTAAATGATACATTAGCTGGTCTTATTCAAACTGTTTTCTTAGTCTTCTTTGTAATAGCTTCTCCTATTTGCGGCTACCTAGGTGACAGGTTTCAATGAACAATACTTTCAAACAACCACTCTCATCAATGCTTCAGATATAATCGGAAATGGGTCATCTGTGTGGGAATGTCTATATGGGTTGCAGCTGTAATTGGATCCTCCTTCGTTCCATCAAATGTATGATAATATTCACAAATTCATAACACCAATGAACAATTCAATTTCACAGATGTTCTGGCTATTTCTCCTTCTCCGAGGGATCGTTGGGGTTGGAGAAGCAAGCTATTCCAATGTTAGTCCATCCATGATCTGCGATATGTTTACGGGTCAAATTAGGAATCGCATTTACATGATATACTACTTGGCAGTACCTTGTGGAAGGTTTTCATCATGCAAGCTATATTTTTTATAAACAATTTAGTGGCTTAGGCTACATAGTAGGATCAAACATCGCATCTCTAACTGGTCATTGGCAATGGGGGGTCAGATGCACAGCTATTGCAGGTGAAGATTCAGCTCTCATACATCAAATCAAGCTTCTATTTTAGGGTTCATCGGAATAGTCATCTTAGCTTTTCTTATTCCTGAGCCAGAGAGAGGAGCTTCAGACAAAGAGGATGAAAACAAAGAAGTTATCATTGAACCGTTAGAGCCATCTTCAATCTGGCAGGATCTCTACTCGATATGTACCAAGTATTGTTTTTATAAGTTCCTGTAAATACTATCTGATTCAGTATCACATTCATTAATTGTACCATAGCTTATACCTCTCTTGTATTTGTTGCTGGGACTATGCTTTGGTGGACACCTACTGCAGCTGAGCATCGAATGGCTTGGCAGAGAAACCTTACTAGAACTGTTGACTTACCAAAAAAGGATAAAGACCAGTAATATGAATAACATTCATGAAATGTCTTTCATTTCATTTTTTAGAATTAACATGCTGTTTGGTATGATAACACTAGCGTCTGGTATCATTGGCGTTGTTAGTGGTACATTCCTCTCATGGGTACGTTTTATTAGGATAAAACTCTGAATATTCTGCTTAAAGGCTTTGCAAGAAGGTAAACTTGGTCTAGGTCGATTCAAAACAGACAAAGCTCCACCAATTATCTGTTCGATAGGAGCTGCTCTGGCTCTACCCTTGATGTTGGTCACTATTCTGATCAACAATGATGGTGCCGTAGCTCTATGGGTTAGCTTTCTCACCGCAACAACAAGTGAGAATCTTTTCAGATTCTTTCCTTCTTTTCTATAACATTTCTATGTTTCAACTGGGGATTGAACGTCGACATCGTAATGGTAAGGCATTGAGAATACTGTCATTCCTATTCTGACTTCTGGAGCGTAGAGTGAAACTACTTAAAATATAATTAGAACTCAAGTGCTTGTCCATCATTGCCATGAGCTTCTGTTAGAACGGTCGTATTAGATTTTCAGAACTCCATATTTCAGTCAGTGGTAGTGCCTTGGAGACGAAGTACAGCGTTTTCGTGGTTTATGCTTTCATCTCATCTACTGGGTGATGGTCCAGGCCCATATATCATCGGAGCTGTAAGAACTTGTTTGAAGTACTTAATACACTCATGAATACCATCTTCAGATATCAGATTCTATCCGAACAGATGACACACCATTAGCTCACTACAAGTCTTTAGTCGCAGCATTCTCTTCTTTGCTGGGTTTACTGGTATTGAGTTCCGTCATGTATGCTGTTACAGCTCTAACATTACTAAAAGAAAAAGAAAAAGTTAATGAAGAAATCATGTTAAATAGCAAAGAACAATGAAAGAATGCCAATGCATTGCATCACAAAACACATTCGCTTATCATAATGAATAAAGATAATTCTTCATTTTTATTAAATTATAATATAATAAACATTAACTATACATATGAAGTTAAGCTTAACATGTGCTTTTTGTCTTCATTCGGTAAACTGTGACTCACAACGAGAAAGAGAGCTTTACATTGAGTAAGGAAGATGAGTTGGCTTGGCCTGATTTATTTGATATAAATATGTGAGAAGAGAGGAAGATAGCTTTTTTAAAAAGGAACCAGAGAGAGAGAGAGAGAGAGATGACATTATTATGCCTAATATAGTTAATGGATATTAATGAAAAATACTTTTATTTTGGAGAAATTTCTCTCGTCGTTTCTTCTTTTCCTCTTCTTCGCGTCGTTTTTCTTCCTGCTCCTGTTTGATTTCTTCTTCAAACTTTGACAGTTTCGTTTGTTCTGCTATCTAAAATAAGACACAAATCATTGTTTTAATTCAAAAAACTATGAAAGGATATTGTTACCTTAGCTTGGAAGAAACTGGCTGCCGCTAAGACTCCTTCTTTGGATACATCCACAGATTCAGCTAATTGGGTAAAGACCTCTGAACATCCTAATTGACCTTGGGCAGCAAGACGGAAAAGGAGGAAGAATTCTCGCATACTAATCTTTCCGTCGTTATCTTCATCAACCTAAGAAGAAACAAAAAATGAGACACGTCAAATAAGTTTTCTAACCTTCTTAATTATGTCTTTTAGTGAGATATGTGTCTGAGCTTCTCCCAATTTTTCCATCATTCGCTTTAGTTCATTGAAATCGATGAAACCATCGCAATCTTCATCAAACCTTAAATATATTGGAGCATTAGCCCGGTTAGATGTTTAAACATTACTTTTTGAATGTATCCTGGAAGAACTTTATTTGTTTTCTGGAAAACTCTGAAAACTCAGCATAGACACTAAGCTTTCGGTTAACAAACTGTGGCTGAACATCACCTGCAACAGAAGGAAAATAGATTAAGCAAATGAGAAGAGGAAAGTAATAATATTACCGAGCATATATATATTCTCTTGATCATTGGAAAAAGCAGACATGTCTTATGGTATTAGTAGAAGTTGGACACAAGATTTTTGTTTCAAATGACTGTCGTCCAAACAAGATGAGTAAAGAATGGAAGAGAGGTTGATAGATAGAGGAAGAGAGGAAGAGAGAGAGAGAGAGAGAGGAAGAGAAAGAGAACAAGGAGAGAAGGGAAGAGAGGCTAGGGAAAGATGAGCGGGTGAATGTGTTTTGACCCGCCCTTTTATAGTTTTGACCAAAGACAATACAAAATCCAATTGAACTTTAATCTTTCTCAATCTCTTAATCATTTATCACTTTTCTTATTATTGAAAGAAGTAAATGAAGTGATTCATCTAATTGCTCTCGAAGCTGTTTCATTAGTTTTTTTGTTGAAATATTTCTAAATTCAACTGTTTTGAAGTTATATGATCGAGAGAGAGAGAGAGAGAACGATGAAAAGGAGGGGGTATGATGAGTCATCAGGTTGGAAAACAAGAACAGTTGCAGTTATGATTCATCGGTCAGTGTTAATTCTCATTTCTCAGATGTTTTCCATTCTACTGTGGGTTGGTTAACTATATGATATCTTCTCATCTACATGATGATGTTAGAAAAATGAAATTCTAGTTGTCATCTGGTGAGTATTGTATTTCACTGTGTGTTCCAAGTGGCCAACTAGCTATGAGTAGAGATGGTGATTGACAACGCAAATGGCGGCAAAACGTATAAAACAAGGGAGCAGAATGAAGAGAAAAGGACTGTGTCATAATGTGAGAGATGACAGAAAACAATTAAAATGTGTGGACGGATAAGTTTACACGAACAATGACTTTGAGAGACGACGTTTTGAGGCGCCAAATAAGGAAAAATAAATGACAGAGTCAATCAAGGGCAGTTTTTTTTTAGCAACAAAAGAAGTTGTTACCTTCTAAGATCTTTGTTCGACGTTCCAACATAGCATTCAGTTCATCCGGATTTTCTTCGACTTTTGGACTGATCTTCTGAAACAGAAAAAATTGGCTAAAGCTGATTCAAAACAAACGACATATGGTTATAATTTATAGAAAAGAGAACATATGTTTCATTTGAAGGAATGACGAATCGAAAATATTCTAGACTTAGACGCTTACACTTACCTTAATTGGAGGAGAAGGAATGGGCTTGTCTATCTCTACAGACATGAGAGGATCACACAATAAACCCAGTGGACTGATGACAGGCTTCTAGAAACAAACGTTTTTGTAAAGATCTATATGCTTGTGAGTGTGTGTAGGGTTGAATGTTTTTCTTCCATTATATTGTATTATGCATCAATGTTGAATGAAGCATTAATGGATTTAAAAGCTGATAAATGTAGCAGATGAACAGCTTACTCGTACTACTGGAGATTGTGGTCTGCTTTGTGGCTTCGGAGGCGGCACGGGTGGTGGAGTTGATGGTCTAGAGCTGCAATAGGGCCTTATGGATAGAAAAATAATAAGCAATTCAATACCTTCCACATTCGGTTTTGATCATCTCTATTAAGAGAGGTGACGGAATATTACCCATCTTAGTTCGAATTACTTCTGGGGATTTTACAGGGGTCAATGGGCAAGATGACGGTTCTTCTTCTGCTTCTGCTGCTTTTTGTTGCAGAGCTTCTTGCTCTGCGATCTCTCTAGCAACTTGCTCTTCTAATTCTTCGAACGAATCTTTTTTTTTTGGTGGTATTTCTGGTATACAGCTATCCACCGCTGATTGTAATAACTGTGGTTGTGGAGGTGCTGGATGAACATCAGATGCATGAGCTCGTATTGGTTTGGGTGGAGGAGTAGGAGAGGTCGCCTGAGTGTATTGTGAAGAGAGAGGTGGTGGAGGTGGAAAATCGGGCAAATAGGGAGATTCTCGGGGAAGTTCACTGGGACAGGCTGATGGCAATGAAGAAGCTAGATGCTCTGTACTTGTATATATCAAGTTTGTTCGGTTTTCATCACATAGCACAGGGTTTACAGTTTTCCTATTTCTTTGAGCTGCTAATTTCAGTTCAAGTTCACTTCCGTCGAATTCAGGGCTAGAGCGCTTAGTTGGTGTTTCTGGCCTCTTATGATGTTCAATTGAAACTATCGGGCTTTTTGATTGTGATTGTACAATGGTAGGATTATTTTCGAACTCTTTCTGAAGCAGATCACGAATTGTTGTTTTAGGTGGAACTCCTTTAGTTGTTGAAGTTGAAGCTGAATGAGCAGGAGGAACTGGTGGTGAAGATGATACTGGAGAACAGCTTTGGGTAGATGGTGGTGGTGGAGGAGGTATAGTTGGAGACGATAATGTTCTTTTAGGACTCGATGGAGGTTCAGCAGATGTGTTTTGTGGAGCAGGAGGTACCGGTGATGAAGGAACTGGTGGAGGAACCTACAAGAAGAATAAAAATAAGAAATTGAATATTATAAATGAAGAGAAGGGGGGGGGGGGTAAGAAAGGGGTGTCAAAGCAATTGTTTCACACTTGTTGGTCATTTGATTTGTCCGTTTCTTTCGAAATGACATAACCACACTCGCTTGTTGTAATATGGTGTTAGTGTTTCGTTGAGAGAAAAAAATTGAAAGCTATACGAAGGGTATTCAACTTCCCGTTCCGAATTTTTAATCAAAAATTGTGTTTGAGAAACAGGTCAGGACGGCTCTCGAAATCACAAATTTGTTTGTTTTCAAACATGACAATGTATGATTCTTGACGTATTTTTGATCATTTCAACGTTCCAATGGGAATGAAGATCATCAGTGAGGACGTTAAAGAAGAATGAGAAACAAGCAAATCAACTTACGTTGTTGTTGTTTTCTTCTTTCCTTTCTAAGGCTTTTTGGATTAGATCGTCTATCGATACAGAGTTATCTACTTCAACATATGGATTTTCTATAGTCTGTAATAGAGATGATGTTATGATGGTGTGCACAAATGAATTTACTTTTTGTGGATTCACAGGAGCTGGTGGAGGTGGAACTACTTTGATTTCATTACTTTCATTCTCATTCTGAACACATGCTAAGCGTTTCGCTAATTTGGCAGCCAATTCTCTGTCTGCCATTCTGTAAGAGACTCATGTTTTATGAAAACGAATGGATACTAGCAATCAGGGATTAAGAAGAATGTGTTCGAATCTTTGAGAAGTTTAGAGAGGATGGATAAGTTAAACAAATAATATGAAGATAACGAAACTGTCTGAGAGTAGCTGAAAGACAATCGAACATCATATCCGAAAAAGAAGGAATTTGAAGCGAAACGTGAAGAAGACTTAGATCAACAACTTTGTTATCATAATGATCATGTATAAAGATAAGCAAGTGTTACATATTATAATATAGTTAATTGTTGTGAATTAAACGAATATTCAGGCGACGAATAACCGGATGGGATAGGATATGCTCAAGTCGAGCTAGGAGGAGTTTCGCCAGATTCTATCTGCACCAGCTCTTTTGAATGAGAGAGAGAGAAGCAGCTGAGACTTTGCATCGGAGGAGAGATAGGCTTCTAAGATGATATTACGCGAGAGAGATAGAGAGAGTATTGTGCAAAATATGACGGATAATAGAGAGAAAAAAAAGATTAAGAAAAAGGATAAAAGCAGAAAACAGGTACAGATACGAAGAAGAAAGTCCATTGGTTAGAGGGCAATCAGCTGTTAGACGGACACAAAACGTTTTTGTTCAAGAAGAAGAAGAAGAAGAAGAAGAAGAAGAAGTAGAATTATATGAAGCAAAAGCCATGAAATAGAAATATAAACTGGAGCCGAAGTGAGCCAATTCGTTTAACAGTATAAGCATGTTAGCTTTACCACTCAAGAACTATCCTCTCAGGTATGTTGACAAGTAAGCCACAAATCACCTTTTCATCTTCTTGAACTTACAAATTACATGAACATTCGGCACTTCACACAGACCTCCTGGTATGAATCATACTCCAAACAAATGCTCATTCAAAGTTGTTTCTAATGATCTTCAATATGAGATTAATTGAAATGGACAGCCGTTCTCACTCTTATCGCTTCAAAGCAATTTCCTGTAAAATGAAAGAATTCTTTCAAGCGATGAGAATGAAAAAGATTTCATTCAACTGGTACCTATTAACCCAGGAGTCATGAGAACAAACAACAGAAAAATTATTATTTATTAACTATTACAGAGTAAGAACTAGAAAGTATATTAAAGAAATACCCGAAAATTTGGTCAAAACTACTGTTCACGAGAACCAGGGAACATGAAAAGCTTATTGATAGCTTTCAATTGGAGGACAAGTACATACAAGGTTTCTGTAATGGATTGGCATACAGCTAATAATATAGTTTTCTTGGGTACCTGTCTCCATATTGGTCATCAATTCTACCAACTGTTGGCCAGTTCTTGTGATGACACCATTCCTTAGGAAAAGCAGCAAGTTGACGAGAATATGGCATATCCCAGTTGTCGGACATCACTTTAGCCATTGTGTGTGGAGCCATCTTAATATATAAACATCAATATCTTAACGAAATGATTTCCAAAAATTTTATGATTAGCTTTACGAGTAGTGTTGGACTAATCATTTAATTAGGTTTGTTAAACTCAGATTGTTTCGGTTTAGATCATATGAACTACCTTTAATGGATTTCGTACACGATCCAACTCTCCGGATTCAATCATCGATATCTCTTCGCGAATCGCTAGCAAAGCTTCAATTAGACGATCCATTTCACCTTTGTCTTCACTCTCCGTAGGCTCAATCATGAGGCAATCATGAACTGGCCATGACATGGTTGGGGGATGGAATCTTGAACAAGAAATTTGCTGAAGTTATCTTATCACGTCAAACCCATAGTCCATCAAACGTTTAGCTATATCAACTACTTCAATACCAGCTGATTTTTTGAACGGCTTACAATCCAATATGAACTCATGGGCAACAAGACCTTGTTCATCTGGGTATTAGACAAATAAATCGCAAATACTTATTCAAATAGCGAACCTTTATAAACTATTCTATAAGCAGATTCCAATTTCTTAGCCATATAGTTGGCATTCAGAATAGCTAATTGAGAGGCTTTCTTCAAACCATTGGCTCCCATCATACGAATGTACGCCCATGTAATAGGAAGGATACTGAAGAAAGAAATTTACGTTTGAGCTTTACATTCAATTGTCTAACCTGGCAGATCCCCATGGAGCAGCAGCCACAGCTCCTTTAGATCGTCCATCAACAGGAATGATAGAGTGTCCGGGTAAAAATGGAGCCAGATGCTTCTTTCTAGAAGTATACAGTTACCAAGGGATCCAGTTCAATTTTTTTTACACTCCAATGGGTCCAACTCCTGGGCCACCACCACCATGAGGAATACAGAAAGTTTTGTGCAAGTTCAAGTGAGATACGTCACTTCCATAATCACCTGGTCTGCATAGGCCAACCTGGAATTTTAAACATCAAAGCGACATTTCATTTAGTCAATGATCAACCAGTTTCGATCTGCTAACTTTTAAAATAAACTTCCACGAGATTTCACGTGTTCTAGCGTACTGCACGTACACTTCCGTGAAAATGTGTGGAAAATATTGAATCGCTAGCTTTTGTTCCTCAACTACACACCTGAGCGTTCATGTTAGCACCATCCAAATAAACTTGTCCTCCGTGCTCATGTATCTTGTCACAGACATCTTTAATAGACGATTCGAAAACTCCATGTGTAGATGGGTAGGTGATCATGATAGCAGCTAGTTCATTTGAGTATTTCTCCGCCTTGTTAGACAAATCTTTGAAGTTGATATTTCCGTGCTGATCGGAGTCCACTACAACTACTCGCATGTTAGCCATTTGAGCTGATGCAGGGTTTGTTCCATGAGCAGATGTAGGAATCAAGCATACCTAAACACTCAACGCGTACATGTCAAGATGAAATTCATTTCATACATTTCTTTGAGTATCTCCACGAGAATTATGATAATTCTGAATAGTCAATAATCCAGCGTATTCTCCATTTGCCCCAGAATTGGGTTGGAGACTGACAGAAAGAAATTTACAAGAAATAAACGAAATCTGAGAAACCTGAAGGAATCATATCCTGTGATTTCACACAGCCAGTTTTCTAAATTGTTGAACACCTCCTGGTACCCTTTAGTCTGCGTTGACGGGGCATATGGATGGATGTTGTTGAACTCTGGCCAAGTGATTGGCTGAAAGTATATAACGTAGAAAATGCTATGATCTTTGTAGTTTGTACGTACAATAAGTTCAGCACTAGCATTTAATTTCATTGTGCAAGAGCCAAGAGAAATCATGGAATGAACTAAAGAAGTATCCCTGTTCTCCAATCGTTTCATATATCTGGAAAGATTTTCACATTGTTTCAATAGAACTGTTTTGGTTTCGGCACCTCACAAGTTGTTGTTCACTGTGATAACTGTTGAAAACAGGATGCTCAAGGAACAGAGATGTACGGGCATGCTCACTGTTTCCTATCAAAGGAGCTGGTAACTTAATTCTTTCTTCAGTGAGAACTTCCTATAGAAAAAGTAAATAAATAAAGCGAGCGTTAAACAACAAACAGCTGGGATAAGTTTGCCGGTGAAGACATAAATGAGATCGATCAGGTCAGGAATCTTAGTTGTTTCATCTAACGAAACTCCAACACTTCCATCATCAAAATATCTTTAACAGAATGAAAAAATGCTTCTGTGCCAATTATGGAACCTGAAGTTCATTTTCTTCTCCTCAGCACGAGATTTGAAAGTTGCCAAATCTTCCACTTGTACTTTCAAAGTATCAAAGAAGTTCTTGTGCTCAACTACAAGCCCAGCTTCCTTCAAATCTAAATATTCCCAATTATCACGGGGGTATGACTTACTAAGGGTTTGTCTAACTGATTTATAGAAACGTACGGTATGATAACGTGGTGGTAGACTTGTGAACTAAACGAGCAATCTCAGCCAATCGCTTAGGGCCGTGATATACAGCATACATGGCAGCCATATTTGCTAACAAGGCCTGGAAACGAATACTTTCTTTCCTCTGAGGTTCTTTTTATCTCACTTGTGCAGTACAGATATTACTTGTTGCTTTATCACGACGAATATGTTGCTCACGAGTTTGAAGAGCTAGTCTTAACGCTTTTTCTCCATTAGCTCCTCTAGATACTCCAATGATACGTCCAGGCATCAATCTACTCAAGGAATTTTTAGCATCAGTTTTACCAACAGCCATAAATCCAGCATGAGGACCACCATATCCAAGAGGAACTCCAAATCTACAAGAGAAAATCTTATATTCTAAAATCAACTTTCAAGGCACCTTTGGGCTGATCCTACTGCAACATCAGCTCCCAAATCTCCTGGAGATTTGAGGATAGTAAGTGCAAGAAGATCACAAACTAAGATGACTAATGACTGAAAACAATTACTTTGTTTGCTTTCAATAATGTAATAGAATGCAAAGAGTTAGCTGTGTTTCCATTTTGATAAGAAAGTAACTTATGATCTCGCAATGTGAAGATTGCAGCCCCTTATCATGTCGCCAGTGTTTTTTTTATTTTCTCTCGGTACATTTGGGTTCAATTGTCCTTCACTTTCACTGATAACGACATAGAAGCTTTGAACATTCTATTAATCTTTGTAATTTTCCATTCTTCCGTAGAAGGTAAATGCTGGCGTGATCAGAAAAGCAAATGATAACGGTGTGGACTGATAGGACTTTTGATCAAAAGAAACAAAAAATAATTTGCAACAGTAATGAGAAAATTTAAAAAGAGGAGATTAATTTCGGCTACAAAGTTCAGGTTGACATGTGATGCACTCACTCATCATAATGCTGTTGACTATAGCAGTTTACATACCTTATTTTCATGTGCTGCTGCAATCAGTTCTTCCAAGTTTTGAACATTTCCTTCAGTATTTGGATATTGAATAACAATAGCAGCTACATCTTTATCGAACTGCGTTGCATCGATGGAAACATTCTCTGTGACTATTCCGACTGGCCTGAAAATGCATTGTCAATTTCTTCTAAAAGTTTCTTTCTTATTCTCTTTCAAACATTGCTATCACATCAAATGATATTCGGAACTAATACCACATGGCTGACTGAAGTCATTGCACTGTTTGATTCTAATGAAAGAGCCTCACGGAGACATTATGGCAGTTGGTTGAAAGATAACCCTCATTATCTATTAAACCAGGTGGAGAATATAATAATAATCGATTTAGAACAATGAGAGGAAAGAACTATCAAAAGCATAAAGAAGACTTACGTGCTGCGTGTGTTGATCACATCAATGTTTTGTGGATGTAAGTGATTATCTAGGAGAACCTGCAAAGCCTTACTAAGTTTTGCCACACTGCGTGCTTCAGACCTTAGAACGGCGGGTAGCTCGACAAGCCAGGGCTACAGCTTCGGCTGCAGCAGTAGCTTCATCAAGAAGTGAAGCATTAGTATTGGCTAAACCGGTAAGCTCCACGATCTAAACTTTTGTAATCATATAAAATTTTGAGATTTCGAAAACACCATTGTTTGGTAGTTGAGAAGCGATTCAAGTCGACCTTGGGAGATTTCTGCTTGATATGGTGTGTACTGAGATATCCTGAAAACAAAGTGAATCAGAAATCGACTGATACACCTAAGCACATACCATCCTATATTTTGGGTGATATTGCGGAGGATAACAGCTGGAACGATTGTATCGTAAAATCCCATTCCAATATAAGAGCGGTAGACCTAGGTGACCCTCTTAGCAAAGCTATGCAGAGAATATCCTCACCTTGTTCTTATCAGCAATGCTCTGAAGTTCCTTCAACATTGAGTGTTCGTCCAAAGGTTCAGGAAGCTCTCAAAGATGCTATGTTTTCAATTATTAGCTTGTTACAACTGACCAAGTTCCTTCTCCAGTTGAATTTTTTGAGGTACATTTGTTTTGGTTAACTCGTCCAAGTTCTTAAATGAACGTACAACATGAAACAACCTGATCGGAACATACTTTGAACCCAAGAAAGTCGAGCATTTGTTGCTTTTCCAAACGGCTGGGACCAATATGTCTATCAGCAAAAGCATCATATTGTACAAGTCTAGAAGAGAGTGTTGAACGAGCAGCCAGTCCAGGGTTTTTCCACAGAAGGCCAGAACTCCTCCATGCTGAGCGCAACATTCTTGCTTAACAAGGGTTTTCGATAATAGTTAGATCGGCGATGTATATATATATATATATATATATATGATACGCGAATAAATCTTTTAATCAATTTAAATTTTTTAAAAAAACAAGATAAATGACAAAAAATAGTGTAACAACTAAGGTCCTTTTAGGACAAAGCCGGTTTCGTCTTGGAGAAGAATTTGGAACTTCAAGACACGCATCATGATAGTAAACTGATAGACAGCCAGTACAAAACGACAAATCGAAGAAAAGAAGTCAATAATGGCAAAGGCCTAAACGTAACCGACTCGTATAAATAATGATTATACATGTGGATATTATACTTCGTACAGTTTAGTCTGTGGTTTGATCTGATGAGGGTGCACGAGAGGTTTTTTAAAACCAAGGCATTGCTTGGAAACAAAGAGAAATTTAGAAAATATATATCTATCAGACGTAAAAAAGATTAGAAAACATTGCCGATGAGCTGCCACATCGATAGAAATTCAACAATAACGGAGTGATGTGTTGAGAAAACTGATAACATGACAGTTTGTGGTGCAGCCCCTTTTCAAACTTTAGATGATATAGCCTTTGCGTATTCAATCCTCGAACAACTATAGATTTCAATTGCTTATACAAAGAGCTAACACACATTGAATCTTTCAGATTAGTTTATGATTGAGATTGCAATTCATTGAAATTTCAAACACCAGGAAACGAACGAACTGAAAAGATTATATCAATCTTTCAGAGAACTTTGAATAGTTTAGAGTTAATATAATAATGAATTAACGAATTGTATTCCAATCATAATACGACTGTTGGGATGATCGAGAGACTGATCCAACATTATTCTTAAACTGCAGACTGTTCATTGTTTTCCACTTCGCTCTCGTCTTCTTTTTTCGGATTGCTGGTGTTGCTGGTATTGCTAGCGTTGCTATCGTCGTTTGATACGCTAGCAGACTGAAAAAATGAATGTATAAGAACCTATTTTGGGGGTACAACTTACATCTGAAGCATTCGAAACATCGTGCAAATTAGACAAGTCTTCATCGGAAGTTTCATGGCTCACAGCTCCTTTCTTAGAAGCTAAGCCGTCTTCGTCATCATCATCAACAGCCTAGAAAAAATTATATTAGTTTCATCAGAGTTCTATCCTTTCCTACCTTTCGCTTTCTACCTGAACTCTTCTCAGCTTCATAGGCATTTCGCAACGATTCGTAGAATTGTTCAACGTTGATATCAGTTTTCTTGAACAAACTAATAAACAAACAACTTAAATGGAATAAATACCGAAAATCCAATAGTTATCAAGAAGATCTGCATTTGTGTAGAATCAGGCCCCATGGCACTTATCTTTATTCTCTTTTGATCGACCCGTTCCAGGATCATATCATTTATAATCTTAGAATTGATAACCACACGATGATTTCCCGCAGTTCGAGCAACTGAAAAACTGAATTATATGATTACAAACGCAACACGTACCTATTCTGTAGTGCGAGTCACCATTGATTCTCCTACGGTTTAACTTAATATGACTGAGACCTTTTTCAACCCATTTGCTCTTCTCTTTATCGAAAATGTGGAGTTTACATGCAGTCTGTAATTCAATAAAGCATTGACTAGTCTATTAACAAAGGAGAAACCTGATGCATAACTTCATCATCCTCTTCTCCTGTTATAACGGTAACGCTTGTGCTGGCTTGCTGTCGCTCTTCAATTTTTTGTTTCTCTGTGGCAGCAGCAGCTTCGGCTTCAGCTCGAAACTTATCAGGATTCTAAATTCAATTGGATCACTCGACTGTTGAAAGAAACTAACGCTTTCGGTTTTCTCTTCAGGGTTTGATGCCACATTCTTGAATAGTTCTTCTGCTTTTACCGGAGCGTTATCATCAGTTTTTTCAGTAACTTCGTTATCCTAAATTATAACTTATTTATGAGCTGCATCAATGAACAAGAAGAATGAAGTTCAGCCGATACTATTCTCTGACATAACTTGACTGCCCATTTGAGAATCAGCGTTTTGGGCGGAAACAAATTTACAAAAAAACGGAACTCACAATTATAACACGGGAAGCAATATTAGAACCAAAAACAAAAGAAGGTTGTTCTTTTGACTTCTCTTCCTTCTCTCGTTTCTCAGCAGCCATTTTCGCTAGAACATCGCTAAGGTTTTTTTTTTCTAGAACGAGATGCTTCGAGGATGACGAGGAATCAAAGTTCTTCTTGCCTGAAATTTAGTACTTCGATTACTAGAGAAACACTCAGACATCAACTTACTCTGTGACCAGACTTCATCAGCTTTCTGACCTAATACAGAAGCCCTAAAGACAGGCTTTCTTGGCTGTTCGTCTCTGGCAACTGAGTCGGACATCTATAAAAGTGATGAATGTGTTAATTAAGGTGTAATAATAATATCGCAGTGAAATAAACAAAACAACAATACGGAACAGTTTGATGAATATGGAATAAAGTCATAGTTGGATGAAAGCTAACGTGAATGAAAGAACAAAGTATGTGACACTTTCGTTGTGCGATTTGAATGGGGCATTTCCTTGCACTGTTTTTACGAGGTGTAAACAGCGCACACATCGCTTCTAAGCCGAGCTTCTCCTTTTCCAGGTTTTGATTTTACCAGAAACTGTATAGAGCTCAGTGAGCATCAATCATAATTGTGGTTAAATTAACTTTTTTTGGCTTTGATATGCTTTTTTCGTTCCGAGTATTAGTTCGTGCTTCCATGTTCATCATTTGATAATTTGCCTTATAGGTACTTAGATTTCGCATGTTCTTAGCATTGAACATACCAAAGTGTGAATTATGCGAAAGCTAGTAATCCCCAAATACTACGGACGTCCTTCCATCGGTTTAGCTCTTTTCGGATGCACTAACCGACCTTTCTACCACGTTTGTGTTTTTCCTGATAGAGCTCTAGGAAGAAGATACGAAAGCAATATAATCGAACAGGTATGAAGCTACAGCATTTGCCTTCATTGAATACGGTGTAAGGTTGGAACATTCGATCCTCTTCCTAATTTCAACAACGAGAAGCTTGTTGCTCTTAATTTTGGTCGATTGAAATATTGGATTGGAGAGAGAAACGCTCACATTTCTGTGCCGGTGTTAGAGCTATTAGGTTAGTGTCAATGTATGAATGTTACTTATGACGTTATGCTCATAGGACTATCCGGACTCTTCCCTATTCATCCGAAGACATTTATCACAGCAAGAGATAATCGAGCTGCCACATTAGCAGAAGCCAATAAGAGGAAGACAGAAGAATCCGAGGAGGTGAGTAGTGATTTGTACAAATGTGAACAATGTCTGTTTAAGGTAACAGCTTCTCAGCAATGATCTCCCTAGATTTTAGTTCTTATTTGTTATTCAATATAGTTTTTATTATTGTTACTTGTTCAACCACATACGATTCTTGTTTTGAAAACGTCAAAGTTTATCATTCTTCTCATAATAGGAGCTCTCACAAGATAATCGGTAGCTCTTCCGATTGTTCTAGGATAGTGCAAGAAAAATGTAATTAATCAGTAGTTTTGGAAAGAAAATTGAAAGTTCCTATATGTTTAAGATAAATCTGAACCTAAACCATGTGATCCAAGCTTCTTGACGTTATCTGTTTCCCCTATTCCTACTTTTTATGAAGGGAATGTGTGAGTAAAGTTTCTGTGGTTCATAACTTCATCCTCGTTTCAGCATTCCTGATGTTAGACTTAATTTCTCAGTGTTGATTTTTGAACGCGTAGATTCTGTTGATTTCCGCCTGCAATGTTTGTATGCTCCAAATCATGAGGATATATACTGTCATGATTCGGCAAAGTTAGTGATGCATATAAGTTAGCCATTTCGAAATATCTTTGTAGAATGATTGTTAACAACTCATGGATTTGGCCTTGTAGGATGCTTCAGTTTGTTGAGACCCATGGTATTCGACTTCCGTTTCAATTCGGATATAGCTGTTTTCGTATATATGCCCAATCTCAGTATATGGTCAATGTCACTTTGCAACCTCAAAATTGCCGGTATATATCCGTTGTTCGATAATCCATCACAAGACCCTACTTAGATCTTCACTCATATTCACAGCTCCGGAAGAAAGTCATCTATTTCCCGAAATAGCCCGTTTCTATAGTGTTCCCGAGTTCGATTGGTCACCAATGCTCATTGTTGACATCACGGAGAGCGATGGGATTTGGGTCAGAATTGAAAAGCCGAAATCTATCAAACGTAATATCATTAAAACAATAGCAATAGTACTAGTAACCTCTCAGTTTACTCCATACGTGTTGATTTGTTCAAGTATTTAAACATGGAGGATAAGCCTGGACTGAAGCTCTTGGAGACAATAACTATTTCCAATCCATCGTTAGGTCGAAAAGTATATAGCTTTACATTTTTGTCGGAATTCAATTAGTTTAGTGGGTCAATACGCAAGACGGAGACTATGTTGCTTACGCCTATGTCCCGAAAGCAGATTGTCGTCTGGTTTGTCCCTCAGCTGATCTGCCAGAGGATGTTCAATGCCGAATATGTCAGCATACAAAACTGAACTTTACTGTTCCTGAGCCGAAAGGCGGAATATTATGGAAAAGCATCTTGGTTGTTGAAGAATCCTGGCATGTCATCGCTGTTGTCCTCACAGGTAAGAATTACTAGTGAAGTTCAGAACATGAATCTTCTTCAGGTGTTTTTGTCACAGCGTTTCTAGGTTTCGTCTATTTTCTTTATTTCTTGGATAAAAAGCAATCTATCCCAACTAACGTGTATGTTGAACTTGCTGAGTGTCAGAAAGTTTGCAACTAATGGAATAATCTTTTTGAAACAAGCGATTCAGGTTCTGATTCTATATTCCGATGATACTTCTCAACATTCTTTTGCTGTTAGTAAATTTGCGGATTTGATCTCTTTGGCTGCTAATGCTTCCATACTCATCGATGTGAAAGAGCTGATAGCAACAGGTAGGGCTATAAAAAACTCATCTATTTTGATTATGGTTAAGGTTCATTACCATCTCGTTGGCTAGTGGATTCCCTAGGGAAAGCTAATAGTGTTCTTCTTGTTTTGTCAGAAGCTTCAGAAGGTTTGCTAAATGGACGTAAGTTAGTTCAAAAAAGACCCTTCCCGGATATGTTTTCTATGGCATGCGATCTGGTCATTCAAGTAAAAACTATTCTATGAACCAACACTCAGATATATACACCCTAGGAATGTATTACGCGACCGGCAAGTAAGAACAGATTTGCTACTATCAAGTTCCCGTATTCTCCCACTGCTGTTCCTCATCAGTTTGAAACATTAGGGTTGCAGTGCTTCAACAGTTGATAATCCTCTAGTATAGTTTACAAAACGTTTGCTTTCAGTACCGAAAGAACTGGCTCACCTCACGGCTTTCTTACATAGATTAGGACATTCCAACGTCGAACAAGACATGACCAGATTATCTGAATTCAAAGAGTTTAATGATGCTTTGCGCTCTATGCAGGATTATATTGTGGAGCACGTGGATTACAAAAAAGATATGTGGGAGGAGGTTGGAAATTATTGAACATACCAACTAATCGAATCGAAATTCAGGAACAGGTACAGACAGATAACGTTGCACTCGAAGAACTGCCATCAAGGCGGAATAGTGGTTCTTCACTCTGCGATAATGTTTTGTTCATGAAAGATGAGGACGAAGAACTTCTAAATTTATCAGAGGATGATACGGTTGGCTTCATAACTTGAAAGAAGGTGATTGTTAGTTTTGCAGGATGCTGAATCCGATCTTCTTACTCCAAGTGATATAGATTCCGATTAACTTTGCTTCTATTTATGTTGAATGATAAACTTTAACAGATAAATGTCCTCCGGTTATCTCTGAAATGACTTCGCACTATGAAATTAATCAGCAGCTCAACACAAGAACCACCTACTCCGCGTTCAGATGATGAAAACATGTGGATCAACATTATCATTTCTTGATGGAAAAGTTATGAGTGTCCGACCAAAATAAACATTGCAGTGGAATAAACAAAACAACAATACGGAACAGTTTGATGAATATGGAATAAAGTCATAGTTGGATGAAAGCTAACGTGAATGAAAGAACAAAGTATGTGACACTTTCGTTGTGCGATTTGAATGGGGCATTTCCTTGCACTGTTTTTACGAGGTGTAAACAGCGCACACATCGCTTCTAAGCCGAGCTTCTCCTTTTCCAGGTTTTGATTTTACCAGAAACTGTATAGAGCTCAGTGAGCATCAATCATAATTGTGGTTAAATTAACTTTTTTTGGCTTTGATATGCTTTTTTCGTTCCGAGTATTAGTTCGTGCTTCCATGTTCATCATTTGATAATTTGCCTTATAGGTACTTAGATTTCGCATGTTCTTAGCATTGAACATACCAAAGTGTGAATTATGCGAAAGCTAGTAATCCCCAAATACTACGGACGTCCTTCCATCGGTTTAGCTCTTTTCGGATGCACTAACCGACCTTTCTACCACGTTTGTGTTTTTCCTGATAGAGCTCTAGGAAGAAGATACGAAAGCAATATAATCGAACAGGTATGAAGCTACAGCATTTGCCTTCATTGAATACGGTGTAAGGTTGGAACATTCGATCCTCTTCCTAATTTCAACAACGAGAAGCTTGTTGCTCTTAATTTTGGTCGATTGAAATATTGGATTGGAGAGAGAAACGCTCACATTTCTGTGCCGGTGTTAGAGCTATTAGGTTAGTGTCAATGTATGAATGTTACTTATGACGTTATGCTCATAGGACTATCCGGACTCTTCCCTATTCATCCGAAGACATTTATCACAGCAAGAGATAATCGAGCTGCCACATTAGCAGAAGCCAATAAGAGGAAGACAGAAGAATCCGAGGAGGTGAGTAGTGATTTGTACAAATGTGAACAATGTCTGTTTAAGGTAACAGCTTCTCAGCAATGATCTCCCTAGATTTTAGTTCTTATTTGTTATTCAATATAGTTTTTATTATTGTTACTTGTTCAACCACATACGATTCTTGTTTTGAAAACGTCAAAGTTTATCATTCTTCTCATAATAGGAGCTCTCACAAGATAATCGGTAGCTCTTCCGATTGTTCTAGGATAGTGCAAGAAAAATGTAATTAATCAGTAGTTTTGGAAAGAAAATTGAAAGTTCCTATATGTTTAAGATAAATCTGAACCTAAACCATGTGATCCAAGCTTCTTGACGTTATCTGTTCAGTGAACATTTCATATCCTGTCCTTATCGTTTCATAAACTACTTCCTTTGATGTTTAAACATTCGGTGAATTCAAATTTTCTTTGATTTGTTCGTATGTTAAATGAAGCAGTGAATGTTTCATTCTTAAGATGCTTAGAACATGCATAGTATGATGAGTAACTATTCTACATGAAGTTAATGAGGAAATGCCGTACATGATCTGTTGACTGTATATGATTAATGCAAATAATGCAATCAAATTATGTTCGAATGATAAATTTTCACACTCAACTGTTGATACTAACAGTTTTTCTATGGTTCACAGGCCTTTAATACTTGATCAAAATCTTCCTATGCTTGGAATAGTTGCTTATATCTGTTCCAGGCCTTGATGTATTTAACTTGGTTCCGATGGAGGGTAATGAAAGTAAATTCTAATTATCATTAAAAAGTCATTTTTCTTTCTTCAAGATGTGAGAAAGGAGACTATGAAGTCTCCGAAACAATTCTTCACCCCCGAGCAGTTAGCGAGGCGAAGGAAGAATGCGAAGCTTAGGAGAGACAACAATGAGAAGAAATATGCGTAAGAGCACCTTCTGTTGGAAACGGTTTGAATTGATTTCAGATGTTCTCAATGTGATATGCGGTTTATGTTCCCTAATGTATTGAACAGGCATATAAAAACACACGAAAAGTGTAAACTACTCAGTTCAAGTACCAGTATAATACCTTTTCTTCAGTGAGGTTCAAGTGTGAGTTCTGCGATGAACGCTTCGACGAACATAACAAGCTGAGAGCGCATAACAAAGAGAAGCACCGAAAGCTTCATCAATGCTCGCAATGTGATTATAGTAGTCCAGTAAGTAGTAGAAAGATTTCTTTCATCTCTCTTTTTCTGAAGGTTTTGTCTACAGTTAGGAAACATTTTACTGCACATCATGTGAATGGAGTTCCATGCACAATATTGGGGTGTACATCTGTTGTAGCGAAAAGTGCTTTGAAGTGAGATGAACAGTTAACTTTCTGATGGTGATACTATTTATTGGAGGGCTCATTTGGAAAAGTATCACTCCGGACTGAACACTGAAACAGATTTGCTCCGGAAGAAAGTTTCTATAGAAGTGCCTTGTGCACATTGTGATTTCAAATGTTTAACCCAGGAGGAGATGGACCTGCACGTCGAAAAGTGGATCAGATGCTTTTTTTCTTTCTCTTACCATAGTTTTCAGAAGCCATATTGGTTTCGACTGTCCTATTGAAGGCTGTTCTCGGAAGCTTTTTGCCTCAAACTTACAGGAGCATTTGGAACATGCCCATCCTGAGCATGATTTCGCAGATGAATCAAGAACTATGATTGCTACGGGCAGTATGTCCAACTGTTCATCAGTTATGCATGAAAATGATTCTCTTGACTCTTGTGGTTCCAATGGCGAAGATAATGACTCAGATTTAGAAGCTATTTTGGAAAGAACTGTAGAAATCCTCAATTGCTCCAATGAAGAGGCGGAAGCTTACATTCGCAGCGAATTGGGTTTGTTTGTTTGATGTTCCAAAATAATAAATACATTCTCTTAGGTGAATATATATGTTGTGCCTGTGGGAAGAAATTCTCGAGAAGAAGATATCTAACAAAGCATTTGAACCGGGTATGAACGAGAGTCTTTCGTACATCCTCACATTAAATTACAGGTTCACTATGACACTAAAGAGACGAAAAATATAAAGAATTATGGATGCACACATCCGGGTTGTTCCAAAGTTTTTAGAGCTCCTTGTCTACTTGCTGATCATATGAACGTACACTTAGGTAAACTCTATTCTACTCACTAATCCCATGAACTTCTTCTAGATCTCGCTCCTTTCCAATGTCAGTCGTGTAATATGTCATTCAAAGGTCGTGCTCGTTTCGCTGTTCATCTGAAGAAATACCACAAGAGCAGTATAAGAGACTATACCACCATCCAGAATGATCTACCTCAAATGAAATTAACTAAATTGGAATAGAAGAAATTCTAGTTAACCTTTCGTTATAGAACGAAAAGGTTTACACTTCACTATATGTTTGTTATTATATTTGTTTTTCTTGTTGTGAATGTTTTATCACTTCATAGAGTGTGATTCTCATGCTTTATTACACATATCCTAAGTTTCATCAAATGAAAATCTAATTGATAGCCTCTGAATTGGTAGCGAAATGAGAAAATAACAAAAGTAACATCCACTCACAATAATCCAGATCTCAGTGGGTTGCTATGATGACGTCTTATATGCAACAATTCAATACGAAAGTACATATATGAAATATGGAAAATAACTTATGAAATGATTCCGTTCACACACGAGTCATAAGTAGGAATCACATATTTGATATTGATGAAGGCATTCGGACCACCAGTTCTCTCTAACTCCTGTAAGCAGTTCGTGATTTTTGTTTCCAACACATCCTTCTCTTTAATATTCGCTCGCCTTACTTGTCCTTAATAGAATTCTATGAGTTGAACAGTATGCTTATGAACTCACGTAAAGGAGGAAGAAGCTGACGATAGAACGGAACGAGAAGTGGTCCAAAGTTATTAATACGAGTGATTTTATTTAGTAACTCCAAGGCAAACTTCCTCTTGTTATTGTCAAAGGAGTAGAGACTTGCTCGTATGCCTCGCACCTTGAAAAAACGAACTCATTGATAATTGAATTGAGGGTTCTTTTCTGCTATTTGCAACACTCTACCCTCATTCTTCTTCAAACATCAAAGTAAGATCCAGCTATGCTGTCTACTGTTAAAAATGGAGTATATTTTTGATTTTCGGGCAGGAGGGTTCAAGCTTTGGTGTACTCATCAAACAGAAATGTGTCAGATAACAGAACAGCCCTGGGTTAAACAAACCATTTGAGGAATCGCTTGAACAATAAGATTGCCATCAGGAACAGAGTCCAGAAGATCATGTATTGCCCATTCGGCTATGTTTCGATATGGCTATAATCATGCTAGTTATTCAAACTACAAAAAGGAGAGGTGAACTTGATCAATGATAGGAAGGCCTGATGAAAATTTAGATAAAAGATATGTGATAGATTCAGGCTTCATGAGGCTTGGATGTTTTACCCATCGAAGATACTTCGGCTTTCCTCCAGCCGGAACATTATGATCAATTGCAACAGGAAGATCGCCTCTGCTATACATTAGGCGAAATTGAGATGTTTCATCATGCTGAAAGGAAATCATTTTAATCAAAAATGTGTGAGGATTAAAACATTTTGAGGATTCAGCTACGTAAGCTAACTGCCATAATCTGAAAACTTACATGCTGATCGACAGATCTGGACCTTCTTCCTATTTCGGGGGGATCAATTACTTTTGTATTATTTTGACGAGATTGAATAGTGAATGCTGGAACCTGCAAAAATATTTTTTTTATGCTGCAAAAATGAAAATAACATTACTCGGCGAACTTCCGGTTTAGAATTTGGCAATTTGACAGCGCGTATGTTCTCTCTCATGATGTCTCTGGTTGTGCCATCATAAAAGTTTTTTCTTGACCATCCAACGTCTTCCAATAGAAATTGAAAAGGATTTCTAAATAGGAAAAGCATTGATAGCATAAAAAGGATGATGATGATAATGATGACGATGAATAAACTCAAAACAACATATACACCTACTCACAAATGGCATGAAACGAAAAAACGTTATATTATTTATAGGAATCCATTAGAGCGGAATGATATAATCACATGATAATTCATCTTTCCATCTACGCTTCAAGAAAACATACCTTCTAACCTTTTGATGATCATTCGACGAGCTCAAACATTGAACTCTCCCTTCATTCTTTCTTTCTTTCGTTCTTTCTCTCTCTCCCTCTCAGTCCTTCTCTCTGTATCACTTTTTCTGCCTTGTTCATAAACTCACTCTCCTTTATCACTTTCCTATTCTCTCTCTACAGAAAAAAAATTTTATTCGAGAAAAAAACAGACCTGAGTTCGATGATGGGAATGCAAGCCTCTGAGCGACAAGGTCTAGGAATGCGAGCCATTTCAGCCAATCCGATAAGACGTGATTTGTGAGACCGGATAAAGAAGAGATTAACTCATAAAATCCTTAATATTAAGCTTATTTATGAAACGAAATTTTCCTATAGCATACATCCATATATGGACATCTTAATGCACAAATGACTTGGTAGCTGCATACGCTTGACAGCACTTGATATCCGTACATTTAGCATTCAATTTCTAAATGACTAAACCGAAAGACATATAACTTATGTTAGCGTTACGACCTCATGTAATAGAACAAAAACAACACATACAGTTTCAAATATTTAATTTGTCAAACAAAGACTTTTATCACAATTTGAATTTATAAACTATAAAGATATGAGAAATGTTATAAAAGTTACATATATGAATTGATATCTACAGTTCTTATTCTTCTTCATTATCTAAGTATATACTCCAATAGGCAAAATTGAAAAGAATAAAACATATGGGAAAGATTATTCTGAAAGTTGACTTATAACTCTTCATGGACAATTATTGTACCTGGCAATGATATCAATTCTTTCGGCTCGGCCACGTGATGATAGCACACTGCACCATCTGACCAATTCAACCCGCTTTCTCTGGCCAATATAAACCAAATCTGTTGTGTCCTTAATATCATTCATTACATCATTATACTGATAAGTGAATTTTACTTGGAATGTCCAACCCTCTTCAACCATTCCAGCGTTACGTGGAGGTCCTAAGTCAGCCATTTCCACTTGATTAGTACCTCCGTAGCTCTGCTCTCGCAGCTCAAACGACTTCTTTCTTTTTCGACGGAGAAGATGCTGTAAGATCTCGTATAAGATACATCGAGAATGATGAAAGTTTCCGAACTTTTTTTTCCTGCGGACTGAACCCTCCAACTGAGTTAGGAGAAGTCATAGCTTCTACAGATTGCATGTAGACATCGGTATCCATCACATTAGATAGACGGCTGCGGTTACAAGCTGCCTTTCTCATTTGCCTTCAAAATATCCCATGAAAGACTTATAAAAATGATAATGTACCTATGCTCATCCATTATACCCATATAGTTCACTACAGCATACTCAATAAGAGAAAAAAATATGAAAACTGAAAATTATAATAACCATTAGAACGAAGTACGCCAACGAACTCACCGACACAAGCTCCAACCCATATGTCAATTGATTTAGCATATGATACTGGAGGTAGATTCGAGTTAACAGCTGAAATGGAGAGCATAGTTGGGAAGAATAAAGATGAATGAAAACCATGAGAGGTAGAAATCATTGTGAGCAATGTGATAATAGCTAAAGGAACTCGAGCAGCTGTACTTTTCCAATCAATCCAATAGGATATCCAGGCAACTCCAACAAGCATAGAAGAAGGAATATACAGTTGAAGTAGGAAAAAAGAAAAGACGCGCCGAAGTTTTAATTCAACTCTTAGACAGGAATATTCTCCTATAGAAAAGTTACATCAATCAAATACCATAAATGGCAATACCTGTATTCGTTTTAGAATGGCAGCTCCCGTTAACAAACTTTGCGATTTCAAAATTTGGAAGGGCGCCATTAGCTCCGTGATGAAATTTAATGGAATTCTTATCCCATTCGTATTTAATATCATCAGTTGTATAAGCATCTGTAAATAGTCAAGAGTTAAAAAAAAGTTTAATTGAGCTTACAAGAAGCAAAGGCGATCTCGCAATTTTGAGTATCCATTGGATATTTGGATAAATGCATAGAACAGGCCAAATGAAGTGTTAACCTAAAAATAGAATATGCTACTCCTTTCATTAGTTCTTTTAATCTCATCTTTTCCATCTTTAGCCTGACCATGCTTTCCTTTCGTTTCCCTCGTCATTCTTACTTCCTCTTCATCTTTATATTCTGCCTCTTCTCTCCATCTCTCTTTTGCGATGCCCTTCTCAGTCGATTTCAACGAAGTTTAGAGCAGCAGATGATGCTGAGCTTTTTGCAAAACCGCAGCTTTTCGTATTCTCTATTCATCTCCTTTCTCTTTTTACTTTCTTATAATTGCATCTACATGATGAACAAGTTCAGAACCAGTTCCGAGAAGATGCGATTTACTTAAGCAACTTTTCAAATTTTAAACAATGTGTTTTTCCTTACAACTTCTTCCTCTTCGCCGCTGATTCACCTAATTTCATAAACCGGCTAGGGCAAGTCCGAAAATTTAATCGCAGATACTACTTTCAACCTTTAGTTAGCTTATGGCAGGCAACTCAAAGCTTCATCTGCATTCTCTCGTCAGTAAATATCACGTAGATATATCAGGTGAGTTTGGCGTCTGGTAGATTTCATTACCATTTTTACTCAGAAAGGTTGCAATCATTTCACAAAAACAAGAAACTCACCTCCTATCATAAATTAGTTTTCCATCTGAACGTATCTTCAAGAATTTATTTTCCTGCAATGGTTGGTCATGGACTCAGTATTATTTTATAGCTTACTTGATCAAGCATATGATACCATCCTTTCCGTTCATTTTGGAAAAACGTATCTGGTATCCATAAACGTTGATCTCTAGCTACATGAATGAATTCAAAATTTCGAAAATCACGAGATGTGTGGCTCTATAAGAAATAATCATAACAACACAAGAATTTAATCAGCTCACATCTAGATTATGCTCGATAAAACGAAGTCGGTCATCGTACCATTCTTGTCGGAAGCGAAATTGAGCAACAAACTCCTGAAAGGATTCACCGTTATCGCGTCTATCAATTATAGTTCCCAGAGAATCTTGAGTAGCTAGAGCTTCTCTTCCGCTGAATTCAATAGCTTACCATGTTTTTCTCTGAAACAGCTGATATGGAACGAATATCAAGGCTTGTAGTAACCAAAACAGGCCCTCCTGAATCAGATATTTGTATCGTTTCACGGAACGCTTTTCTATACTTTCCGAGTTTTCGGGAGTTCGGCCCGATGGTCTGACAGCTGGATCATATTCAGCTAAAAGATCACATACGGTCATCTGCTCCCTCCATGCTTGGTAGTTGGTTGTTCTACGATTGAAAGCGGTCCGTTTACTGAAATTGGATAATCCGAATAATGCCGTATATGAATGTCCGAATGAACAACTGGTAGATTTTTAAAATTTATCACTAGCCCCGATTGAGCAATTCAGCTTCGGTATACATCATATTACATAAAAGCTCTATAGAGACTAGCTATTGAAGCATCTTCAACATGACCTCACGTGAGAGAGAAAAATCCTTTTAAGGCGTCAATTTTGCTATTATTGTCATTCCATATTCACTTTGCGTTCAATCTCTTCCTTTCTTATCCTTTTTATGTTCTTCGAAGGAAAGAGAAAGAAAGAGAGAGAGGAAAATCAACAAGTAGAGAAGTAGAGAAGCTCATTCTCGTTCACTTAGCATCTTCTAAATAACCAATTGCAAGTGCTCATTGGCTCTTTTTTTCACACACATTCCTTTTTTTAGTTTCAAGCCCAAAACTCACAACAAAGGCAGCTGTTTTCGATGCTAAAGACAAACAGTTCTATATATGTCGTTGCTGGATTTATATGAAAAGGCAATGTTGTCCGTGCAGACATTTTGACGACTTTTTTCTGTCTTCAAGCACAAATCACAGAAAAAGGGAGTAAATTGCATTTTTCAAACAACGACGTCAGTTAGGTTTCAGCCAAAGTTCATTGCTCAGTCATAAGTATCTTGAATGAATCCCTAAATTCGTTGAAGATTCAAAGTGAAAAGTTAACTTTTAGGAATTTTTAATCTTGGGAAATGGAAATTATGAGTTCAAAGCTGAAATTCGAGTGCATTCCAAAGACCAACAACTATTGAAACGTTAACGCTTTCAAAGGAATTGCGGTTTCAAAGTATCATCATCATCAGCTTATAAAAGTTCGTTCTAGCAACTGATGACAAGTCTCCCAGCTTTAACATCGTTTGAATCTATTCTCCCTATTTTACAATCATCGGCCTTTTTCATCACAACCTCTGGACTGTTCACTCCATAAGAGAACTTTGATATTTACATTTCGTCCCCATTCATACACATTTCCAAATGTTGCACACAGACAGTAGTACTAAAGTTGCAGAGAAGGGGTAAGAACAAGAAAATAAAAAAAAGAAAATATGGCAGACTTTTCTCTTACTCAAATTCTCCGATGTCAACACAAGAAAAGTAGTTTTGTGAGAACAAGCGTACTCGTGCCGGACTATGTGAAGAATTGCCTTTTGAACGATTACGATTAAATTCAAAACGGCGACAGATGAAAGCACCGGAAGGGAATGCTTAGAATGTCGTCGTTATCGACTTCAGCTTCTTCCGGATCGAGTTTCAAAGGATAGGCAGAGATGCAAAAAGAGATGATGTGTTAGAGATGACACCTGTTGCTAAGCAGCCGCATGATTTGAACAGATAAATATGATAAAACTAATATTATTCTTGGAAATGATACAATCAGATATAATGAATTTGTGTTCCTGATTCCCTCTACCAACTTCTACATGTTCCTCTTTTCTATTCCATCTTATTATAGAAAATGAGTGATAGAACGAGATGGAGCTAGTACGGGAGTAAAAGAAACATTGAGACACTTGATATGTGCTAAGTTCATCATTCATTCCTTTCATTACACAAAAGGATTGTATTTCATAATCTATGGTTTTTAATTTGTAAACTATAGAAGATTAGCTTGTTTTTTTCCATTTTCGTACGAACGTCGCATTTCGTGAAACAATCAGTAAGCTAAGATGACATGGTAGAGCGATAAAGCTCTTCTAGCTAATCCTCAAATCTACAGACAGGTGATTCAAAGCAAAATGTTAAAATTGTGAAGATGAAGGATAGGATAGGAAGAAGAAAAACGTAGGGAGGGGTAATAGTGTTTGTAGGCAATGGAGAGGATGGCAGTAGGGAGAACTGGCCAATGTTTCTTTCTCTCAATACTATTATTGACGGAAACAAACTACAAGAGAGTTAAAAATCACGTCATTGAGAGAGAAACACACGAAAGTTTGAGATTAGCAAGTGATATTTGGTTCCAAACACACAGATTATAAACTATAAAGAGATATAGTTAAACTAACCAGGATTTGTTTTTCGGTCGTTTACATTCTGTTGGTTGAATTATGAGAAGAAGAAGAAGTAGGAAACAAAACGGAACATATAGAAAATAATTATTCATTATTTCCTTCTTTCCAACGCATTCTAGATGTGACGCTTCCTCTTCTACCGTACCATGACTTTCTGCTTGGTTGTATAGTGCGTCCTGTCTGTCTATTGTAGTTCAAAGAGAGGACGATTGTTGAGGTACTCCTAAGATATGATTTGTATAGTTATGATCTATAATAAATTATATAGTATACGAATAAAAAATCTAAGAAATGAATGAGTCAATTGAAAGAGAACGAATAAGTTAGAGAACGAGTATGCGAGTGAGAGGGTAAAGTACGCTTTGTGCCAATACTTTCCAACTTCAGACGCTAATCAGACGCCCTGAATCAATTCCAATTTTCAGAAAATGCAAAACGAATTCATCAAAACATTTAATTGCATTAAGTAATTAGGAATAAAAATAATATGGTGAAAAAGATAATGTATAATGATAATAGAGACAGGAGAAGCAGAAAGAGTAGATATATATATATGAATAGAGAGATAGAGAGGCATCCAGTGATAGAGAGGTAGTGAGGATATCTATTGATGAGCATTTAAAAGAGATTTCGGTAAAAGTTGCAAGAGGAAGACAGAAGAAGGAAGAATGGAATGATCTGACTGACACTGATTTGAAATGTGATGAGGAATAAGAGAAACGTCTGAAGATATAGAATGTAGAGTGAGTGTGTCAAACGGCACACAGAAATCGACAGAAGACACACATACACACACACACATAATGTCACTTGGAAAAACAACAACTTAATCACATAAGTTTGAGCTTTCTAATTGTTCTTTCTTCTCTTCTTTTCTTGGTCAAGATATACTCGAATTTCACGAACAACTTTACATAGAAGCCTCTGAATCTGACAAAAAAAAAGCTGCAACGCTGTTCAGATAATTAAAATTCTTGAATATGAATATATTTTTGTTTCAAAATACATGGAAAGAGAGAGATAGAGAGGGAGGTAAGAATTTAAAGGAACACAACGAGAAACGATAAAATGTGAGAAATGTAAAAGAAGTAACAAGGGAAGTTAAAATAGAGAGATAGAGAAGGACGAGGAAAGGTAGAACGGAGAGAAGGTGAACGAAAGATAGAGAAGCAGAAAGAGATCAAAAGAGAGAGAGAGAGAGAGAGAGAGAGTAAAAGAAATATAAAATAAAATGAAAAAGAAGAAGAGGGGAGGAGGGAAATCACCATTCCTCCACGCTTAACGTTCAAAAATGAAGAAGCTTTCATTCCACGTGCTTTTTTCACGTAAATTATTTAGAAAGCATGTGGACTTTGTCTAACTGAGAGAGAGATGTGAGAGAAAGAGAGTGTGAGATAGAAGAAGGTGGGTAAGGATGAAAAAAAGAAGGGAAGGAAGTAGGAGAAGTTGGGATAGAAGAAGAGAAGGAAAGATGGAAATGAGCATGTTGTTAATGATCGAGCAGAACTTGTTGATATAATTGAATTAAAAACTGAACGAAAAACATAAATGAAAGAATAATAAAAGAACTTGAAAAGAGTAATGTTGTGATTTGAGCAGATTGAACACAAAGCCCAAAAGAAAAGAAGAGAAAAGAGAAGAAAATTCGAAAAAATAACCTCGCAAAGAGCTGGAAAATAAGCAAAAAACGAGTGACTAAGGACTTTAGAATGATGAATGAACCATTAGCGAGAGCTGTTATTTCGAAAAAAAAAAAGAAAATTTTTTTTGATTTGTTCTCGAAATTAAATATCTGATTGAATATTAAAAGTAATTGTCATACGCGAACATAAGAGAGAAGCAGAAGCGGAAATGAAAAATGAAGATTCGAATGCAAAAAAAACGGAGATGAGCATGGATAGAGAGGGAAAAACTGAGACTAAGTAAGGAAAGTGGACAAAGTAAGAGGTATCTACTAGCTTGCAATATAGATACACAGATATAGAGAGCGAATGGAAGAATAGAAAGGAAAGTGAAATTTATTTTCAATGAAAATGAAGAAACCGTATGTGTATCAGGATAATCCAAGCGTGCTATGAATGAAATGGCAGACAGAGACGCGTCTGAGACTAAAGTGATGAAGCTATGCAAATGCTAGAGCAAAACACCGAAGTTGATCCGGAGATCTTGTCGATTCTATGAGAAGATTGCACGCTCTTTTCGATACAATTAGCTCCATATCCAGTTCATTGGAATGAAGCTTCTTGTGTTTCAAAGAGTAAGATCATGAGATAGGTAGCATGACATGGGGTATAACTGAAAACTTCTCATAAAATTTAAGAGCGCAACGATAAAGAGAAAGAGAGGGAGAGAGAGAGAGAGAGAAAGAGAGAGAGGGAGAGAGAGAACGATCCACAGAGAAAATGTCGCAAGTCAGATTAACAGTGGTGGTGATGTTCGTGGCGTATGGCGAGAAGAGGAATGAGAATGAGCAAAAAAAATTTATATGAACAAAGAAAAACAATTGGTCCTCAATTAAGAACATATGAAAACGAAGCAATTAGCTCTAGAAAGCATGAAGAGCATTAGATGTATCTCTAAATGTATTTTCTCCTTATTTTGCAAGATGACAACAACAGGCGACAATGGGTTGGTAACATAAAAACCTACTATAGCTTCGTACGATTATCACAGATCTATATTAAAGTCTACAGATGATTTAAGATGTTAAAGATTTACTTGATTTTCGTAGCCCCAAACGAGGAAACGCAGAGAATGCTTCTCCCCTTTTAGGTCGATACGACGACAGAACAGACTGAGCAATGGATGAAGTAAGAGAGGAAGAGGCAGGAAGAGCACAGAGGACAAATGCATTGGAAGCTGAAGATTGCGAGAAGAAGGAGGAGTAGAAGGAGAAGAAGCTGCATAAGAGTAGAAGATGAAGACGATGATGAAGAAGAAACTACGGAAAAAGAGTCAAGAAATCCATCTAAGACTCTCATTGCTTCTTAGGTAAGTGCTTCTCCTATCTATTCTTTCCTTGTTTGGATACAACTGCTTTCAAAGCTGGACAAATCCATGAAAAAAGCTGATATTGCTTGGCTTCTTGTATTCTACCCATTCTCTTATCTAACACAATGATTTTGAAAGAAAGAATATTAAAATAGAAACAAATGAACATGAAGATGATGAAGAGATGTCGGGGCAGTCTTCCGAATGCTCCAAACAACTATCATATTCGCTGAGGCAACAAAAATGTTTTCTTCTTCTAATAATTTAGATTACACACAAGCTGAATTATTCTCATTATTCATAGAATATCTGTGTGTTAGCGAGCAGCATCATAGCAACGACATTGTTTTCTTGACTTAGCATCTAGATCCTGTCGTCGTCGCTGTCGTCGTTGTCGCCGAGCATCGTCCAAGTTGAGCTAATAGAATTCATAAGTCTTTTAATTTCTATGACAACACACACACTTACTCTAGGACACACATTGACAATAACCAAAGGAGTGCAGAAACAAACGGTCTAGACGACGAAGAGCATGCCCACGATTGAAACCTATTCGCTTTTTGATAATAGAGCATAAACTGCTGCTATGTAGATACGTAGGGTACAGCTATCGGACATATAGTTGTGAGAAGAAATGAGGCGAATGCATGCCCATATGCAGTCATCAACGCAACCGTTCCTTATTCCGCCCACTTTGAAAATGAAATTCAGTGTCATTCTGTTGCCATTTAACGTCTATCACGTAAAACTATCCGAGTTAGGTGAAATTGACATTTGAGCATGGCGAAAGAACAAAAAAAAAACGCTGAAGTGGCAAGTGGGTGTGTATGTTGGGAAGCATAAGTGGCTCACAAAATGCGCATAAGCTCACACAATTATGAGGAATATTCGCCTAATTTGAGGAGAATGACTTAGAAAAGTGGGTAACGGACGTCATTTATCCTATCTTACAGAAAGAGCAGAAAATTTTGTAAATAACTTTTTGTTGTTTCTAAACGTAAGAGGAGGGTAGATTGAGAACGGCAGAGATGTAAAAGCTGTGAGGAAACTCATGAGATTCAAATATTTGTTGGGAGGAGAGTAAAAGGAGAGTGGGGGGGGGTGGGAGATGGAGAGTAAGAGAAAGAAAAGAAGAGCGACATCTAAAGGTCCGCAGGACGGAAAATGAAGAAGAGAAAAGTAATTGAAGCGTCGAAGAGGCTCAAGTTTTAGAATGACAAGAGCCGCAGAAACCGTGAATCTGGAACTATGATTGGAAAGATATGGGTTGCGAGGGGGATGAGAATGGAGGAAGGATTGAAGGAAAAGCTCGAAATGCATGCAAATGGCTTAAGAGTTAAAAGTAAACAGCAAAGAAGAAACATGTGCGTGAATGAGCATTAATAGAAAAAAGCTTGTTCTGTTTCAAAAATTAAAAAACTTTAAAATGGCTAGTGAGAGTAAACGAAAAGAGCAATGTCCTCAAAGAGACTATACCACCACCCCACCCATCAAGGAAATAAAAAGGAGATGGGATAAGCTGGAGCTAAAAGTAAAAAGAAGTAAAAGCTAAGAAAAAGCTTAGAATAAATGAGAGAAATTACCTTCAATTCGACATATGTTTATTAGTTCTCTGTTCTTTTGTTATTCGTTTGAACACACAATGAAGCTATGCTACCTGGTGTCTCCTAGTCTACATCTCCTGACTATAAGCTACATCTGACTTTTCTGTTTCCTTGTCTCGTTTGTCTTTCTCGTTTGTTTCTCTCTCTCTCTCTCTCTCTCTCTCTCTCTCTCTCTCTCTCTCTCTCTCTCTCTCTCTCTCTCTCTCTCTCTCTCTCTCTCTCTCTCTCTCTCTCTCTCTTTTTTCATCAATGTCATCTCATCTTTAGTTCTCTCAGTCTCTCTATGTCTCTCTCCATCTCTTAAACTGCCTCAACTTGGACAGATTAATACCTTTTTAGGCTTTCTCAAATACAATTTCATATTCATGATGTTAAATTTGAAAGAATGAAAATGTTCAACCAAGGCGATTTCTATACAAGTAACCTGCTCAACATCATCTTAATCCATCTTTTTGCTTTCATTTTCATTATCGTTATTGGAGGATATGAAAAATGAATCTGTCATCATCTATCTATGAGCTGACACCAAGTCAGTTCTCTTCCTACCCACATACACATGCACATTCAAACTCTCAACTACAATCTGTTGAATAGGGTGAGCAGCTCCATTTCATGAGCATTTCGCATAATTTTATTCGACAAATCCTAATATAGACATTTCATGCAAAACTTCTTATCTTAGAGTTGTTAAAAGAAAGAATGAAAGACATGCAAGAATTTAATTATTCTAATATTGAAATGGCCAAACAAAAAAGTAAAAAACCAACTTATTTGCTACTTATGGCATAGGAAACATCTAGACAGTCGACAATCTTGGAATCGCATTTCATTATATCAAAGAACGTAATCATTACATATGAATTGACAAGAAGTTGTACTTGTTCCTGAAAATATATAAAAACATTTTTTCAATTTTTCAAAAGATGGAAACAGATAGAGATAGAGAGAGAGAGTTAGTTAAAGAGGGGGGGGGGAGAGAGGGAAAGCTGATATTTCTATGATTCTCATCTTCTATAAAAGGTATTCTATTTCAAACTCGGAACGATGACGACAAATTTTTTATTTGCCTTCAACTTTTATTCCAAAAGGTAGCAGTCGGCTGCCATAGAAAGAAAATATTTGCCTCAAAAGAATTGAGGGAGGTTGGGTATGTGCAAGGTGAGGTCATGAAGTTGAATCTCTCGATTCGGTGTAAAAGGACAAATTTAAAACAACTCACAATTATATAATTCATCGATAAGATGATAGAACCCATTCGTTCTGCTGGATCTTCACCCCGATCAAGACATAACCGATGGAGAGCGCATAAGATGGAGTTTCTCTGTTCAGCACAGATTTTACGGCCATTCGACGTGAGCTTGTAATAGCCTAGAAACACCTACATTCATACTCATTCGTCATGTTTCAGTTTAAAAGAATAGAGATTGGTAAGAAACTGACTAATTTGCCAAATGGTGAGAACTTTAAGTAATGAAAACTCCTCGAATGACACATTAAGCTCAATGAATGGTAATGCCATGTATTTCCATTGACGAAGTTTTATAGGCATTAGCGATCTGAAATAGAGAGATGTTTTTTTTTTTTTTTAACACGACCAATTCTTACTTATACTTATCGTAGTCTTGTCTTGACTGGAACATCTTTTCAGCTCCATCTTCTTCACCAGAAAACGGTAATGGGTTCATGGGTAGGAATTCACCATTGAATAATATGAGAAATGAATCTTCAGCCCCCAATCGAGACGTATAGTAAGCTGAGTTGATCATACAGTCAACGGCACAACTGAATCTATAGAAAACGCTCTTAAAATTGTATAATGAGAATTTAAGAACATTGAGGTTCATACTTTCTCATCTATGGTCAGATCTTCAAAACCTCCTAGAGCTCTGGCATAATCATAAAGCATTATGAAGTCAGCTCGGTCAAATCCACGAAACGTACGATAATCAAATGGACGCAAATGCACTATCTCATATGGCTATAATTAAATGCTATAACAGGATATTTGTTGGTAAAAGAAGAAGGATGAAACATACACATTCGCATATATAGTTGAAGACGTCACGCATTTTGACTTCTGTATACATAAGACGACGACGATCATTCAATGATGCTTCCAGACGTCGGTTATGGGCAATTACAGAGGAGCTTATATCATCATATTCAAATGCTTAACTCTTCCATTCAATTTCAGTTCTCTTGTATATGAACAACTCACAAGATCCCGATATTGGATGTTGGATGACCTCAGGACTTTGGCTTGTTGACGGTTGCTCACTTGATTCTGGCGAAGTAACTTGTGTATTACTTGTAACAGATGATGGATAACGTTGTCTTCGTGCTATCGGTCGCTTATCTATAGGTTCCATGAGAGCTTGATGATCATCACGACGAGATTGAACTACTGAAATCTGAAGTTTCAACTAATCCATATGAAATACAATTTACTGTTTATTACAATTCTTATTCATCCCAGCTCGTAAGCATTTCAGGAATCTACACTGTCTACAGAGCATGCGTAGTTCTGAAATCATTAGATTGACTATGTTATAATGATTGGCATCTGACCATGATGTATGCGGCATATAGTTAGTCCACCATTTATACATTTGTAACCCATATTCATCGATACAGTTCGTCGAAAGAAAGCAGCACAAGCCTTGAATGACATTCGATAGATTCTTCATTAGCCACACATTCTTTCATCGTTTTTCGTTTTTAATTCTTTTTTTTTGCAAACATCGAATTCTCATTGAAATTAATCAAAAGCTTTTAAATTGCCCTTATCACTATGCTAATACTTATCGAGCAGCTTCATTAGCATACCATGTTTCACGTGCAAATCATTAGCATATTATGCTTTGTGTCCTATTCAATCATTAATCATTTCATATGATGGCAGATGACAGATCGGTTGTAATTTAGAACTAATAACTTACTTTGCATGATCGCCCACCAAAATGAAGTGTCGTTGCTGTCGGTGAATCACAGACTTCACACTCAAACGACATTCTATAAAAGGAATCGATGAATTCGAAAAACAATAAACATATGCATATTAAACAAAGAAGTAAGAGTGAAGTGAGAGAAGCAAGACGAAATGACATGATTTATGGTTGAAACAGTTAAAATCGTTTCAAATGCTGATGACTGAGAGTAACGATGTAAAGCTGAAAGCATCAGAAGCTTTAAGAATTCTACCTAGATTTCGCTATCACCAAGCTAATCAATAGAGACTGTATACTAAAGATAAAAACAAATTCCAAATTTCTATAGATAAAACAATAGAATAAATTATAAAAAAAAAAAAAGATAGCGCGTATGAGATGATAGCAAACACGTTATGAATGAATGAGAGACAGACAGTTAAAGGATGGATGTTGATTACATTTCCAACGACAACGCACTTTCTTAACTCTTCTTCTGAATTTTCAAACAAATACTTCTTCATCATTGTTCATCATCTCTCTATCTAAAGAATCTCTTTCAATCATTATCCTATCCATTACTATCTCGTTCAAATAGATAACCTGATTGTTCACAACCACTATCTTCAAAAACGGAAATGCATGTTACCAGGAGAAGGAGACGCAAGTGGTACTACTTTAAAGTTTGTCTCTCAAAATTAAAAGTTCAATCAACATATAACTTAACGAAAAATACAGACATTAGCAGATTAAGGTTTGGACATACGTTTCCTTTACTGTATTTCGAGATAGATAGAGGGGAGGAGATATATTGATTATGTACTTTGTACCTTAACCTCTCAATCGAATATTCCTTTTATTCATTACGTTTCCCTTTCATTTTGGAACAGCAACACGGTAATTATAAGAAGAAGTTGAATAGGTGTAAATGAAAATTTTAATCAAAAGTTGGTGAGCAAACATAGAAGAGAGGTAGTAAGAGAGGGAGAGGAAGAGGGAGAGGAAGTGAGAGAAAAAAAGAAAAGAAAGACATCATTTGAAGTTAAAGAATAATTTTCCCTTACAAAACTGGGCATATTGATAACTAGTCAACTGATAAAGAAGTGGGGAAGGTAAGAGAAAGAGAGAGAGAAAGAAAAGTTGTTGGAGAGAAGAGGATACAAGGAAGAAGGAAACTTAAAAATTCAAATGTTCATGATGTGATTATGTAGAAAAGAAAGTGAAGACGTGCATTCGTTGTGTAGACTGCGAAAAGAATCTTTTATATCAGATGAAGGAACAAGCTAGATAGCTCACACGGATTCTGATGATAAGATATAGATAAGGAGCATCTATCTACATCCGCCATCAAGCAAGTACGGAATTGTTGATTTGTAAATGAACGATATGAACAGCTTAACAACTATTTGTTTTTCAATTGACTGTGCATTGTGGATAGTCTTTGAATGCTGCCGATTCACTGCATACGTACTTCTTAATTGGATATTAATTAAAACCGTTCATTCTCTTTTTCAAATTGCAATTATGCAAGTGATATTCATCGAGGGAAAGATTGATGGAGATACAGTGTGTGTGTGTGTGTGTATGTGTTCCTATATGTTGTTTTTTTATTCACCAAGCACACTACATAGAGATAGTTGTAAACAACGGCAGAATGAATCGATTTTTCAGTCGACCGTTGTATGTGTGGAGTGTGTATGTGTGTGTTTGTCAGCCAAAATGCATATTTTCTTTCATTTTTCTTCATTTTCATTACGTTTTATGAACTGAAAGTGTTTTTTTTTTTGTTAAATTCGTTGATCGGTATTAAGCTTTTAGATAACTATTTGAATTTGCTTTTACCCTACTGATAAGAAACTAATTTATCTTCATAAAAAGAATTATATGATGCTTACTGAACTTGAAATGCTTTAAGACATGTCCGCAATCAGGCCTTTGATGGGAAAGATTGCTCTGGTTACCGGAGCTAGTCGTGGAATTGGTTAGCAACAATTAAATAAAGAGACATTAGATGAGCAAAAGAAATTTATTATATTTCTAGGCAAAGGAATTGCTTTGCAACTTGGCCAAGCAGGTGCTACTGTCTACATAACGGGAAGAAAGCCAGAACACACTTTATTAAGCAAATATTCCGAATTGCCAACATTGGAAAAAACAGCTGAAGGTTCATAAAACATCTCTCTCAATATCATATTGGGAGTTTTAAAGAAGTACGTAATCGCGATACCGCATGTCATCCTGTCTACTGTGATCATTCTAATCCTGATGAAGTCAAATCATTGTTCGATCGTATTTCAAATGAGAATAATGGAACATTGGATATTCTTGTTAACAGTGCTTATTCAGCAGCCAATGTAAGTCTTAAGCACGAGTCGAAGATAGTATGTGCACACTCTTCTGTGCATGTGTTGATTTTAAATGAATAATGATGAATGCAACCGCTCCGCGCGAAGAAGCGAAATGAAATGAATTTGTTTATCATGAGTGAGTTCACGTGAACTGACGTGGAAACCACTTTAAGTTGTTAGATAACCCCCCCCCTCTTTCCACGTGATAGTCTGAACTCTTCATGAGTCATCATATGGTTTCTTATAATTGCGTTTGAGGATATGGGTGAACAAGGTGCCAAGAAATTCTATGAATGTGATCCACTTTTCTGGGATAGCTGTAACAACGTTGGGTTACGTAACAACTACATCTGCTGCACTTATGCATCAAAAATGATGGTTGAAAAGAAGTATGGTCAAGACGGTGCAAATAGTTTAATAATGAGTTGACTTGAAGATCAGGAGTTATCATTAATATCTCATCAGCTGGGGGTCTTCAATATACAATGAATGTGGCTTATGGTGTTGGTAAAGCTGCTGTAAGTATCTTAACAGTTTTGATTAGAATGACAAATCGGTTATAGGTTGATAGAATGGCAGCCGATATGGCCGTTGAGCTCAAAGGTTCGAATGTGTCAATCTTAACAGTTTGGCCTGGACCAGTAAGTACGGAAATGTCCCAGAGACTTGAACAAGATGGAAAGATACAAGGAATGACCAAACTTCCACAGGTTACGATGAATCATCGAGATTATAACAATAAAAAGAAAATACAGGAAGTACTTGATAGCATGAAAGATGGAAATGAATCACCCGAATTCACTGGAAAAGCTATTGTTGCATTAGTATCTGATCCCCGCGTTCACAAAAAGACCGGAAGAATCTTTTTGACCTATGATTTGGCAAAAGAATATGGTTTTAAAGATCTCAATGGTTTGAATATGTAGTTTGATCAATCATGTTTATGTTTATTTTTAGGAAAGCTGCCAATGAACATGAGATCATTGTCAGCGGCATTGAGCTTCCTGGGATGGACACGTCTAGCTCAGTTCATTCCATCATTTATAACAGTTCCAACAGTCTTCATGCATATGGCTTCATATAAGTTCTAAGCATTTTCAAAATCATGGCCAGAGAACCTATTCATTGTAATGATTGTCATATAAAGCGCAATAAAACAATATTTTCAAAACGTTTTATGAACTTTTGTTCTCTCTTCTCAATATATCAGAGAAAGCTGGCAGGTATTGTGTTGTCTTTTGTCCTCGGGGGCCACTGACTTTCTGCCATACAGTTTGTTAACCCATCTTCCTTCGAATAGACAATGACCTTGTTTTGATGTCCCTCCCACCTTGCCTAGACAATAACCGGTAGCGTTTCCTTATATGTGATGACTTTCCTATCATTTTTTCATCTCATCTCCCCCAATTCACACCTTACAATTAGACTTCCATTTTTGTATTTAATTCCACTTGTTCATTGTATTCGATTAACTTTCAGAATGAAATTCGTTCTTGTTTGCTTGCTCATCTCAGCTGCTGCAGCTATTCCCTTCATTGGTAGTGACCAATCCGTCTCCGTGAAGGGTAAGCTTACTTGCAATGGAGCTCCAGCTGAAAATGTCAAAGTAAAGCTTTACGAAAACGAAATAGGTAACTCTTGAGCATTATCCTTGTTATGACTCACTGTGTTGTTTTAAGTTCTTGACAAGCTCTTGAATGAGAAGTTCACTGATCGTAGCGGTCAATTCGAAATGGCTGGAACCAAGAAGGAATTGAGTACCATCGATCCAAAGGTTAACATCTACCACAAATGCAACTATGATGGTGTATGTAAATGATACTGAAAACAGAATCCAAACTTATTGTTTCCAGAAATGCTTCAAGAAGATATCCATCAAGATTCCAAAGAACTTTGTTTCTGAAGGAGCTAACGCTGAGAAGACATTTGATATTGGAGAGTTGAACCTAGCCGGATCTTTCTCTGGACAAAGTACTGACTGTTTCAATTAATTTGTAAATAATAAAGATGTTTTCTTACTTTTTTTCTTTCTCATCTAAGTATCCCAAGGCATATCATATGAGTGAATGAGTAATCTATTTGTATGAACAGTACAATGTTGATCAGTTTAAGCATCAAATCTACGAATTTCTAAACTCAATAAACAGTTGAAGTTATCTAACAATGAGAGATGACGTGACTATGTATGAATGATAGATCATTTGTAACAACTTGTAAAAGAAAATATTCCGTAATAGGAAGTGAAATGAAATGGCCATTGTCATCCAAAGTGTTTTCACTGTGAACTCCACAACCGTCATGTAAATAATTGAAGAAACTTTAGTCGAAATTTCAATATATTTGGCAAGGCTTGAGTACAAATAATCAGCAATACTATTTGAGCATTTAGATGCCAACTCTCACGTCGATCTCATATAACAGAGATTTTTGTTCTCTTTTGTGCCATAGTGAAAAGTCCTAATCAAATATTGACTGGATGAAAGCCGTTTTCTTTTTTTCTTCATATTGCTCTCTCTCTCTCTCTCTCTCTCCCTCTCTCTCTCTCTCTATTCTACTCTAGTCTACAATCTAGTTAGCTACTGCTCATACTGTTTCATTCTTTTACTTTTTTCTCTATTAAATACAGATTAACCTCCCAACTTGTTGTATATCATCATGTGTTGACTCATGGAGGTTGGACACTTCATTAGGTATATATATATAGGTATGAACTGGTGAGCATAACAGACAGCAAGCATTTCCCTCATTTTTATACTTTCACAGTATACCTTACTAAGCTCTTTGAATTTCAGATCATGAACTCATCCGCTCTTTTACTTCTTGTTGCTTTCGCCTCCATCATTGCCACTGATGCTTTACTGGGTATTGGCAGAACCCAATCTGTTGCTGTTCAAGGGAGATTGATCTGTAACGGAAGACCTGCTGGAAATATCAAAGTTAAGCTTTATGAGAAGGAGACAAGTGAGTATAGAAGAGTGAAAGAAATCTAATCACTCTCTTTTTAGCTTTTGATGTCTTGATGGATGAAACCAAAACCAACGATAACGGAGAATTCAGAATGTCCGGATCGAAGACTGAAATCTCCACAATTGACCCCAAAGTCAACTTATACCACAAATGCAACTACAATGGGGTAAAATTTGATAAAATGATCCTCAACAATAAACTGAACGTTTCAGCTTTGCTACAAGAAGATCGGGATTACCATTCCTGATTCATACGTAAGCAGAGGCGCCAATCCTCAAAAGGTTTATGACATTGGTACTTTGAACTTGGCCAACCAATACACCGGAGAATCAATTGACTGTATTAACTAAGAGACTCGACTCTTTATCGGCTTGTTATACAGTTACGAGCATCAGCCTTCAATCTCATTCCATTAATCTCATGTATGTCAGTTTCTAAGTCATATTGATGATTATCATAAGCTCAAATGTAATAAAGAATTGAAATGAATCATAGAACTGTTTTTCACAAAAATTCGACTTGCATATGAGTCATATGATGTTTCCGGTTTGACCTATGCCAATAAATGAATTCAGATTAGGAATCATAATCGCTCAACTAAGTTGGTTATGAGTTGAAAACGATTACACTATTGTCACAAGTCTTCTATTTAATTAATGTTGTGTATATTCCGGATAACAATAGGCCATTTTCCAGGTAATAGCCCAACTCGGCCCTATCCTACATGTTGCCATCGCACGACAAAAGTTTTTTTTTTGGTATTTCATAGGGGTAAAGGAATATTTTCGCTGCCCCTAACAAATTCATCATATTCTCTATCTTTGTTTCTATCAGTCTCTCTATCTCTTTCTCTCTTTGTTTTTATTCTTGAATATCATTCTTTCAAATCTTCATTACACTCCTTTTCAGTCGTTTTCAACAAGTTTGCCGAACAATGCCTGTCTCCTATAATGGACCTCCCACCTATTACCTTTTTTTCAAATTTTTTAATGAACATATATAGCCATGGAGAATTTATAAATGTATCACAATTATCCTTTTCAGCATATAATTCGATATTGATACACATATTTGTTCAGATTTTCATTCTTCAATGCTTCGACTTTCTATCATCGTTTTACTCGTTGGAACGTCTACTGCCCTATTCGGGTTCGGCGATAAGCAGGTTGATCTGATCATTCGACCCTACAATTGTTTTAACATAAGTATGGTTTAAGGCTGCTGCTGCTAAAGGTAAACTCTTATGTAATGGTGAACCTTTGGAGAACATCCGAATCAAGCTGTACGAGAAGGAAATGAGTGAGAGCTCTTCAAGCCATCATGGTTCCGTTTCATCTTTCAGCTATTGATGTGAAAATGGGGGAAACCACTACTAACAGTGACGGAGAGTTCGAAGTCTCTGGATGGAAAACTGAGTATTCCAAGATTGAACCAAAGGTTAACATCTATCATAGATGCGGTTTCTCAGGAGTGAGTGCATGCAGTGAATGGACAAAGAATCATTGATACATGTTTAGATTCTTTCAAGCACATGCTACAAGAAGTTCTCCATCTCTATTCCAAAGAACTTCATCAATGTCGGAGAAACAGCCGAACGTGTATTCGATATTGGAACATTGAACATGGCTGGCAAATTCAGTGGCGAATCAATTGATTGTTTCAATTGAGTAGTTGTTAAAAAAAATGTTCTTTTCGCATTTGAAACAGTGTGCATTCTGAAGTTAAACACTCACAAATCTTAGACAAATATTGACAAATTGACTGGTGTTATTGCTTGTTATGAGAAAATTATCATGTTTCCAGACATCTGGATGAATCGAAAATAAAATTTTCACTTAAATGATGTTACTACGTAGTTACACAAACATTCCAACAAACAAACATACTCGAGTTGTACTTTGTACCATTAACTCATTAGCATGCATCATAATTGTCATTCACATGTCACGTGACACGTACGTCCGACAAACTATTCATGACTTTGCGTACGAAAAACGGTTGCTGGCTCCTCATGTTAAGCTTATTGTACACACGTTTATTCCAGATTCTCAAGAAAAACTTCTTCTACACTGAAAAACTGTACCGAAACAGTCACAGTCACATCTCTCTCTCTCTCTATAACAATGCCTTTCTTTCTTTTTTGTTTTCACTCCACTTTTTCATCAAAACACACCTTTTTCTAAGGACATTAAGTGACTATTTGAAAAGCAGAAGAATTCAAGAGAATTAAGATTTAGTAGAATAAGAATTCATCTGTACATGAATCACTTACGACCAACCATTAATTGAATTTTTACCTTTCGAGACGACGACGAGCATCATGACTGTTTGAGTTCCAAAGGCAACCGAAAGAGCAACGGCAAAATGCGTCTATCCGTTAAGTGAGTAAAGCCGTACACTTAGTTACTAAGTGACTTAGTTGATGAGTGATAAAATCTTAAAACGAAGGTTTCGCATAAATATTCAGAAATAATATTTACTTTCGGTAAATGGTAAAGACGCTGTACCCCAAATAACTCACTTTTCATCCAACCAGGTAGATCAATATATTTACTTCTACTAGATGAATTACAAATGGTTTGATCCTTTTGGAGATAATTGATTCCTGAAACAGTCCAAATGGTGGTCCAGTAACAACATTGCATATACTACTGGATAGTTAGTCACAGAAACTCTAGAGTTTTTCGATCATAGGTTTTCAGATTGTTGTTATCAAAAAACACTTCTTTCGTGATCCTGATTGATGATGGTGGGCTTTGATGAGTAATGCAATCTTCTCCTCTTATTTAATAAATTGATAAACAAGGTCATTTCAAGTTTTCCATTTCCATGCCCATTATAGATCATAAGTTAACCTCTCGTTCTTTCGCATAGTTCCCATATTTGTTTCAGCTTGAACTGGAAATGTACCGTCAGTCCGCTCTTCTTTTATTATTGATATCTGCAACATCAGGTCAACTTCTAGATAGTATTATTAATATATTTGGTGAAAGCCATGAACAAGCTATTCACGTTATTGGAAAGCTTAATTGCAATGGTCAACCATTAGAAAAAGCTAAAATCAAGCTCTACGAGGATGAAGTAGGTATGAAACACTCACATGTCTGATTATTCATACATCACGATTTGAAGTACTAGATGTTCTGTTGATGGAGCAATACACGAATTCGTCCGGAATAGTCGATGTTTTCGGAAGTAAGGCGGAGAAAGGGTGGATTGAACCCAAAGTTAACATCTATCACAAATGTGAATATGACGGGGTAAGTAACAGTGTCTTTCTGATCATTTTCCTAGAAGAAACTATTTATTAATATTCGTTCTCGTTTTAGGATTGTTACCGCAAATTCAGCATTGCTGTACCTTCCGAATACATTGAACTTGGAAGCGCAGCAAAAACAAAAGTTTTTGACTTCGGTGATATCAATGTAGCAGCTAAGTACAAAGGAGAATCCGTAGACTGTTTCAATTAGATAAAGATTTCCCTCTCAGCATTTACCTATAACTTGAACAGTGTACATATTGTAAATCAAATCTCATAAAATCTCTTTTACGATGACAAGTCAATAATATTGTGAGAAAATGTGATCATCTGTATCATACACATTTCCTTGTTTTATATTTCGTCGACGTCTTATCGTTGCCAATCAATAGTTCAATGATAGATGTTTCACTGTACTTTCTTTGTTATTATGATAAATTCGATGCGTCCCTACTTCTTTTTATTTCAGCTCACTACAATAGTAATTAATGAACCTTTTAAACTTAAACTTGTAGGTATGACAACTCAAAACGATGCTGCTGTTCTGAACGCTATTCTGAACCCCATGATGCCAACCGATGCTGCTGTTGGTGATAAGGCCATTCCTGACGATAGTAAAACCCTTTCTTTTATTGGCAAATGACATCTTTTAGCTCTCATTAACCATCCTAATATCGATGAATCTAAGAACACTGAAGTCTTAGGAGTGAAAGAGGCTGAAGCCGGGAATATAGACAAGTCTATTGAGATTTTCACCCAAGCAATCGAGTTGTGCCCAATTAACCCATCAGCATTCAATAATCGAGCACAATCTTACAGATTACAAAACAAAATTGAAGGCAAGCTCAAATTTAGTAGACAGTCAGTTTATCGAATTGCGTTCCCATTGCAGAAGCCCTCGAAGATCTCGAAGAGGCTATAAAACTAAGTAATTCCAAAGGAAAAAGTGGCTGTCAGGCATTGGTTCAACGTGCTCTTCTTCATAAGCGACTGGGAAACGATGATGCAGCAAGAGTTAATTAGTTTGATTCTAGAGTTCCTAAATTTCTTATATTTAGAGCGATTTTCAAAAAGCAGCAGATTTAGGATCATCATTTGCGAAAATGCAACTCGTAGCCTTGAATCCTTACGCTGCTATGTGCAACCAAATGCTTGCACAAGTTTTCAATGACCTGAAACAAGGGAAAGAAAGCGAATGAGATCAAATATTTCATAGAATTTGAATATGTATAACGATAACAATAAACAATCGAAAAATCTTAACTGCTTGAACCTTTCAAGCTGGTTTCTTGAGATATCTCAGTAAAACAACAATAGCTTCTGGAGTTACACCAGGTATCCTGAAACATAGAATTGGTTCAATACATGCAAATGTGATCAAGCCTGGAAGCTGCAGCTAAGTTTAGAGGGCGAGACCTATCCAGTTTTTCTATGCATTCCATACTCAATCCTTTTATTCGACTAAAATCAATATTCTCGGGAACTCTTAGCTCGGATTCCCGATTGATTTCAGCTATCTATAATTGAGGTAACAGGTCGAAATCTTTGGTTATCACAAAGGAATAGTTTCTACACTCATGTCCACTAACCTTAGCTTGCATACGTTTGTGATCTAGAGAGTAACTGCCTTCATTACGAAGTCTGCAGCTCAAAAGTTGTAAATCTCCTGTTAAGACTGCCAGTTCGTCAGGTAGGGCTTTCTTGATTTCAGCAATGTCTATACCATGGCGATAAATCAACTCGTAACCAGTTAGAACTGAACAGAAAAGCATCAAATACATGTATCAACTTGAGCTAACCTTTAGAAGCATTTCTACTGGTCAATTGAGGTAAGATTCTTGACCACTTCGCAATACTCATTTTGATATTTTTTAGTACAGAAGTCGCTATGTCCATTGAACTCTTCTCCTCCGAAAATAGTGTCCATCGTTTTTCACTCACGACTCCATGAGTCTTTCCAATAGGAGTGAGACGTAAGTCTGCATTGTCAGGCCTAAAACAAGTTCAGCTTGAAAATAGGATGGTAAAGAAGAGAAACCTCAAATGCAATCTGCATTCAGCTCGGGAGGTGAACATTCGATACGGCTCATTAGTTCCCAAACTTGTCAGATCATCAACAAGAACACCGATATAGGCTTCCGTTCGTTTGATAATCAAAGCTTCTTCATTTTTACTGAATAATCCCGCATTTATGCCAGCAAGTATTCCTGATTAACGAAAACGTTTTGATTCATTCAACCCAATATCGAACCTTGTCCAGCAGCTTCTTCGTAGCCAGTAGTTCCATTAATTTGACCAGCCAAGAAGAGGCCGTCGACTTTTTTCGTCTCCAAGCTTGGCTTAAGCTGTTTGGGGTCGACAAAATCGTACTGTACGCCATAGCCGGGCTGAGCTATTTCAACCTAAAACCATCAAGACAGGAAGGTAACAATCAAAACTCTTTTATACCTTCTCCAGTCCCTTGATGCTTCGCATAATTTCTAGTTGAACATCAGGCTTGAATGTCATCGACATACCTTGAGGATAAATGAGCTCTGAATCTAATCCTTCATGTTCTAAGAAAGTCTGAATGAAATTTATATTACTAATTATAGCAAACTGGAATACTCTGTGTTTTAACTCTGGGAACCTAATGACTTTAGATTCCAAAGAGGGACAGTAACGTGGGCCTGATGTTTCACTAGCGACGTGCTCGTTTTCATGTAAGTTCTTCAAAACTATGCTTCGAACAGACTGATTTGTTTCACCCAAATATGTTGGAAGCTATGAGACCTGTGTAACTTTCATCCTTCACATTATAACCTAACTTGATCCTGAGGAGATAACCATACTTCCTTGGTCATGAAAGAGAAAGGTATAGGTACTTCATCAGGTGGCATCAGTTCAAACTGAGAAAAATCTATTGTATTCTTAAAAGAAAAAAAATGAAAGTAAGGGTCCATAGAATGTAGAATTTACTTTTAAAATTCTAGGAGGAGTGCCTGTACGTAGACGTCCAAGACGAAAACCAATATTTTTGAAAGCGTTGGACAAACCTTGGGAGCTCTTTATATAAAGTATACTTAAATAACTCATCGGGATGTTACCTGCTCCCCTATTCGGCCAGCTTTCCATCTCTGAGGTCCGAGGAAGATTTCACCTCCTAGAAAAGTGCCTGTCGTTATGAGAACAGCTTTTGAACTGAAAAGCATACAATAACGTTATTGGACTATAGTAGTACCTTATTTTCTTATTATCTGATAATATAACACCACCGATACATACACCATTGTTATTATTGTGCAATACTAGTTCCTCCACATTACCTTCTAATATTTCCAAGTTTTTCGTGCTGTTGATTTCCTAAATCGTTTAGACTCTTCTTTATAACTTCTGTATTACTTTTTGCATTTCTTTTTTGTAGATTGATCTATCAATTTGAGCTCGTAATCCTAGTACTGCTGGACCTTGTCCGCGGTTGAGAGCTTAGAAAAATTTCGATAAAACTGGTTACTTAGATGAATATTACCTTGATATGTTATCGCAGACTTATCACATATTCTGCTACAAATGCCATCTAAGGCATCTATCTCTCTCAGCAAATGGCCTAAGCGAAAGATAATGTAAAAAGGAAACAGAACACAAAAAACCTTTGCCGATACCACCGAAACTCGGATTACAGCTCATTTCTCCAATAGTCGAAGCATTGTGGGTTAATAATAGTGTCTTGGCTCCGGTACGAGCAGCAGCGGCAGCTCCTTCACAACCAGCATGGCCTCCACCAATTACGATAACATCAAAATCGTGTCTTTTCGAAAACCATCTAACTCTATGAAGCTTGCGGTACGGTTGTAAAATCTTCATCTATTCAGATAATCATACAAAAAAGTGGAATTAATGGAACCACTCACTCAATCTTGTATGTTATAGGATTCAACAGCTGCACAGTGAAAAATGTAGCGTAAGCGCGCTATAAAGCTAATTTACGCGGACCATTGAACGCAGGACACAGACAGCATACTTAACTGAACTTAAAACACAAGATTCCTTTTTCTAGCTATAGCTTGAATATTAAACCTCGTCGTTATTAGACAATACTATATCTAAAAATCTTGATGAAGACAACAGCATTAATGAATGTATGTGTTCTCTGTAACTGCACCTATACGGGTGAGTATAATACTCAGTGTTTTTCTTTTCACTGCCGCGAAGAAAAACTATTTAATGTACTAAATGTTTATTAAAATTGTTCAAGTATTAATCATAGATAGTTCCCGTATCTGGCTGTTGACGTTATTAATTATATATGACAAAATAAGTTAAGGATTCAAAAACGATACGAGTATGTAGCGAGTTCCTTTCGTTGTTGGCAATCCTTCATGAAGATGTGTCAAACGTCCTGGGAACATCATGCCATACCCTACTTCATCTGCTGGTACAGTGCAGTTGTAACGCAGATATCGAACACCTCCACCTTCGTAGTCTGTTCCTAACTTATTGAGCGCAATATCGATACTAGCAACAAGAAGTATGAGCTCTTGTGAAAACTTTAACCAAACCTGTATGTGCTCGCATCATGATGAGGACGTAAAGAAGCTTGCTCAGTAGGTTTGTAACGAACTACAAACATCATGTGTGATTCAACAGGCTATAATGAGCATGTATGCTTGGAGTCCTTCTCTAATGCACTACCTTGTGGTAATATCCTGTGAAAACTTTCTCCTGCATGGGACGTACAAACTCATCAAGAAAATACAACCAATGTCTTTCATAATTGATCTGATTCATATGAATATCCCGAGTAGGCACATTCTCATATCCGCCGGCCAGTCGCCTATCCTACAGAATAAGTTTTTTTTAACATTGTTGCATAAATAAAGACAATACTTCGTTCTGTCCATTGCTCCATTTCCCATAAGCTTCCATTTCTTCGATCATCTCTTTAGCGAATCGTTCTGACATTAATGGTATGTCATACACGTCAGGACAAGGTTGAATGAACTGTTCATTCTCCAAAGTTTCCTTGTACTTGGGGTGAAGATATCTCTCTTCAAATAGCTAAAACATTTCATTGTGTGTATATATAATATCATATAATACCCCGCGATTAGCAAAGAGTTCCCACATTTCTAGATGGAGATGTCCCTCTTTCATATTTTCAATAAAATCTTCATTGATAATCAGGAATCCCACCAAATGTTCATTATCCACATACATAAAGTGTCCCTGAATTGAGTATACTTAATATTGCTTAAAATATGTAGGACTCACATTATCTCGAGCAAATTTACAGAAAGACATGTCAGCATCAATTTGTGTTGTATACGTAAATGCACCTTTCATAGCGGCAATTTTTTCTTTGTTCAACAACAGCAATGATGTTAAAAATGGTACCTGAAAGACGTCTGATTCTGTAAATCTTAATTAATTAAATCTACATTGAAGTATCCTCTTCTCTTTCTGTGAACGATAGCCATGTAATCTTCACTGCGAGCATAATACCCGTTTGAAGCAACGGCTCCCCAGAAGTTAGAGAAAAGCTTTCCTGGCTGATTGATAAAAGGACCTACTATTCCTCTAAACAATTATTGATAAGTAAACGAAGAGGTGGAGAAAACTAACAGATCATAATTGACAGAATATTCTATCAAACTATGAAGGGCTCTTGTATCGGTGATTAAAACATCGGCGTCAAGGAAAACGAGATATTCTGATGAAACTCGCTCAGCAAATACCCTGAAAAACTTTTGATTTGTTAATCTCTTCACAATCTCAAACGTACAAGGCTTCATTTCGGGCATCACGTTCGGTTACGTCTTCAATACCATTCATGACTTTTTTCGTATGATACTCTTTACCGTGTTCGGAAATGAAGTCCATAACCTATCAAACAACATTTTTCCTAGTAAAGACTGCGTATGACCCACGTTTTTAATGTTATACTTCTGATTGTTGAAAATGTAAAGAGCTATTCTGCTTTTTGGGTACTTGACTTTAGAGAAAGCTTTTAACACCTCTTCTACAAATGGAATAGGCTTCGAAATGAAAAAAGAAACGGTGATCAGCGGCAAATCGTCTTCGTTTTTCTCCTAAAGAAATTATCAGTATGATTTTTAAGCATAGAAACTAACAGTGAGATCTAAACGGCTCTTGTCCCCACAATTAAAACATCCTGTTGCTGAAGACCATCTCCTGGCCACATAGTTGGTTAAGTAATTTAAATACTTTTTGCTGGGACCATTTCCATGAACGATGGCTGGATGAGTATTATAAGCAGCATTGTAAGCCTGTAACAATCGAGGAATAGGCACCAACTATGATTTACCAGTGCATCTCCGTTGTCATCAAACTGTAGTTCAACATCGTCCACAACTCCGTTCAAATTTTGAAAAATACGGGACATTGAATCTAATCCTATCGCAAGATCACGCTTTAAAATCTCAATTACACAACTTTTTAACTGATGAGATCGAACCCGAAGCTTTTCATCCAAATAAATATGTGTGAAATAGAGTTGGTCGTCATCGTTATCAGCCACCTCTTGAAAACTCACTAGTTCATATATTTGAGGAAGATATCCCATGAATAAGCCAGAATTCAGATATCTGCAACATGGATGTGACACGACAAAAACTAGATCAAGAACCTTTTGCCAAAATCGACCAATGGATATTCAGTCGATAAGGATTCATCTGGCCAACAGAAGGGTTCAGCTCCAAACAAAACCTTCTTATCTTCGTAATGGTCCAAGAAACGCAGTATTATGGTGTTCAGATCAGCTGTGAAAACAACATCGTATCTGGAAAAGAGACATTTCGTGAAAATTGCTCAGTACTGTAATCAGAACACAACCGACTTTATGAAAAGTAAAGAAAAATAAAAAAATCGGAAACGAAAAAGGAGTCGGTGAAATAAAACGAGAAACTCACGCGTCTACAAAAATTACAATTGTGTCCTTCTTATCCTTATGCTTCTCAAGCGCCTCTTTCAGAAGGCGTATTTTCTGTCCTCCACCCTTCAAAAATTTAATTTTTCTATGAATTTAAATGAGCAGAAGCTGAATGGTCTCTAACTTTCAGTTATCTTACCTGTTCAACTCGAGTGTCTCCCCCTTTCCACTCTTGTCCTAATCCAAGAACATTTATGTTAATATTAAAAGTTTCAGCCGATGTCAACAATCTTTTTAACCCATCCGTCTTTTCTGTTGCAACAGTATAAACTAAAACTTCCGGTTGCTCATAAGTAGATGCGGTTAGCAAGATGAACGAGGGTAGTAGCAACCACAGCCACATACCTTAAAAGAAGAACTATAAGAAATCGTGAAGAAATTGTTAATTATTCAAGAATATATGAGTCTAGTGAAGAAAAGGAGGGCGGAATGTCATTGACGAAAGCTGTGGTGTAGTGGCTTGAGTGCCGGTTTTACGTTGAAGAAATCTAGGATTTTTCTAGAAACGTCGCAAGCATAATAACCAATTAGAGATCTCCGAAGAGAAAACGCTGTTCTCAAGTTTTGATCAATCTTTGAACTCCAAGATACAACTGAGCTGAGATTTCCAAATAGGTCTTATCAAAGTCATTCTAACTTCGAAAATAAGAAACCCTCTTGAAGAAATATATACATAATTATAATCGATGAATAGACGAAAATGAGTGTGAAAAGGAGGGGGGAGGAAATAGGAATAGAGCGGTAGTAAGTGGTGCTACGCTCGGATGGAAGAAGGCAATGCTATGGAAAAAGGACAGCTGGCTGAAGTCTAATTCTTTGAGTCGGATGCTTTCGCTATTGATCAGAAAAAATGGAACGGTTCGATCTAATTGATTGCAAAACAAATCTTCTGAAAAAGAGGGAGGCTGGCGAAGAAGAGCATAGCGTGAAATAATTGTAACGGTGTGAGGAACCAACATCAAAGTTGATGCAATCGTTGAAGCGAAGTTTATTCCAATTCTTAAATATAAGTTCAATAATTTAAGACAGAGAGAACTGGGCGAACAGAGTTCGAGATGGAATGAGGCTCGTCAAAGTTGCCGTGTTTACGGCGGATGACCCAGCAGCAGCATATACAGACGCCAGACGCACCGTAAGCAGTTGCATTACACATGTTGCCCTTTTCTTTAAAAACGCACGTCCCGTAGATTAGAAGTTCTTTTAACAGATGTCAAAATAAGCATTTGAAGATGAATATAATTTAATGAATCACCAAATGAAAACGAAAGATTGTATCACACACAAGAAAGAGTAAAATTCGTTTTTATCAGACCTGACAGTCTGTTATGGTAATAACATTCTGTATGAACTGCAATTAACCCAACAAGTTCGTTTCAATATCCTTAAATAGAACGAGATTGACCATCATTAAACAATCTCGTTGAAGAGTTTTGCTAAAATGTCGTTTCGTATCCAACTCTATATTTAAGATCAGATCAATTAGTTTACAGCCAGATGACCATATACCAGTGATTCATAAGTACTATAACAAATCGACTAAGATTGGAATATCTTCATTAGAGATTCAGAATCAACAAAACAGATCATAAATATCCCTTCAGAATAGATTCATTAAAAATTCGGTTGACTGAAGGAACTGATTGGTTAGTACACCCGCTCTGCTTCTACAATGAGAAAAAGAAACTTCTAACAAGAAGTTACTTCCTTCAGCTAATTTAACGGTGCTGCAATGCTTTCGTTTTATCAAATTCTTTTTTTCATGTTACTGTTCGACGAACTTTCGGTCCCTGTTCAAACCTCTATATTATATATATGGGTTACGGTAAGTTCGGTACGTGATCAGTATTTTCGCCCACACGAAAGAATACCGCAATCCTAAAACATTTAAATTTTTTTAAAAGTTGTATTTCACTTCAATATAAATCTTTATTTTTAGACCCAAAGGAAGCTATGGCTAAGTATTGTTTAAGTAAGAGTTCAAACTGCTTCTTCAGATATTAGCATCATATTTCCAGAAAAGGCAAGTAAAAGGGTATCCTGTGCTAAGAGGTACAAAATCGAGAAAAAAGTCAGACAGCACAACAAAAAAGAGAAGAAAGCAGCTAAAAAAGCAGGTTAGTCAATGTTTTTTTTCGTTATTAAGTGATGCTATGACAGGTTTAAAGAAAAGAGCTGAGAAGATCATACCTGTTCCCAACTCATGTCCGTTCAAAGAGGAAATTTTGATTGAGGCTGAAAAGACTAGAGAACGCATAAAAGCTCAAGCTGAAGCTAAAAAGGTGTAAACATTTGCATTATCATTTTTCAATTGTTTTTCAGGAAGCTTTAAAAGCTTTACAATTGTTGAAAAAATCCAAACCAATGGATATTGCTTCATTAGCTGCTAAAGCTGCAAAGGCAGGAGATGACTTTGACAAGAAAGATAAAACGGATGTGAAAATTAACACAATGGATGACAAAACTATCAGAGCTTACGCTAGTGAAGTACGCAAAACTATAGAGATTGCAGATGTCATCATACAGGTGACCTCTTTTCTTAATCTCATACAATTAACTCAGTGAGGTAGGTACTAGATGCTCGTGATCCCCTAGGAAGTAGGAGTCAGTCTGTGGAAGAACAAGTTATCAAAGGCGGAAAACGTTTAGTATTCCTCTTAAATAAGGTAATAGTTAATGTCTTCGTTCGATCGTTATGTTAAACTTTAGATTGATCTTGTTCCTAAAGAAAACGTACAGAAATGGTTACAATATTTCCGCGGAATGTTCCCAACTATTGCCTTCAAAGCCAGTACTCAAGATCAGAAGAAAAATCTTGGGAGGTTCAATAGCTCGAACTTGAGCAATTCTGGAACTGCAAAATGCATTGGAGCTGATTTGGTGATGAAGTTGCTCGGAAACTACTGTAGAAATAAAGATATTAAAACAAGTATACGAGTTGGAGTTGTTGGTTTGTCCATCACCTCATGATTTTTCCTAATTCATACTTTTCCCAGGATTCCCCAATGTTGGTAAAAGCAGTGTCATAAATAGTTTGAAGAGAACCCGTGCTTGTAATGTTGGAGCTACTCCTGGAGTCACTAAAGAAGTTCAAGAAATCGAACTTGACAAGAATATTCGTTTGTTAGACTCTCCAGGAGTAGTGCTTATTAGCAACAAGGATTTGGATCCTATTGAAGTATGAATGAGCTGATTATCACACTTACTCCCTATTTTTCCTGTTTAGGTAGCTTTGAGAAATGCTGTCAGAATTGAGAATCTCTTAGATCCCGTAGCTCCTGTTCATGCTATTCTTCGTAGATGTAGCAAGGAAACTGTATGTCACACATGGTCTTCTCTTAAATAACCTACTTTCAGTTAATGTTGCATTACGGAATTCCTACGTTCTCATCTGTTGATCAGTTCTTGGCTCTCGTTGCTCGAAAGCTAGGGAAATTGAAGAGAGGAGCTCGACCTGATACAAATGCAGCAGCCAAACACGTATACAGTTTTTTTCAAAAAGGAATATTATCCTTATTTAGATACTCAATCACTGGAATTCTGGAAAACTCAGATATTACACTCATCCTCCAGAGACAGAAAACAAAAATGATAATCAACATGTTACTTCAGAAATCGTCTCCACATTCAGTAAAGAGTTCGACATCGATTCTTTGTTCCAAGATCAAAACGAGATTATCGAAAGTATTTATAAGTGTTGTTGGCATATCATATCAGTTGCTCTTAGGTTTACCTCAATTGGTTGATGACACTCCAGATTTTAACATGGAAGATGGCGAAGACGATGGTGAAGAAGAGGAGGAAGACGAGAATGATATGGAAGTTGACGGAGGAAGTGAATTCTGAACAAAAGTTCTTAGTTCTACGAGTTCATTTATTTCAGACGGAACTACTGTAGTGACCAGTGGAAAGAGAAAGAAAAAAGAAGAGGAAGATGAACAAAAGGCTATTGCTGATCCTCAGAGTCTGAAAATTGATGGAAATGTGCAAATTAACAGATTTATCAAAAAGGCAGTCAAAGGACAGAAGAAGAGACAGAAAAAACTTGGTAAGTAATACACTTGATATACTTTCAAAAACAGTTTTTTTAGCACGAAGAGCTGATGGCTTGGCAGATTACATGGAGGGATTGGATACACTATAAAATATATAAAATTTGTTTTTTTTTGTTGGATGTATACTGTTCTAATTTTATGTTAACTTGATCGTTGATTTGAATTGTTGATTAGTTGTTGAAAAATATTTTGAAAATCATTTCTGTGTTTTTTACTATTGATGTTGTGGTGTGCTTCATCATTTCAGATCATGGAGTCATAGGGAGCAGGGATGAATAGACTGATCGAAATCAACAGATGTCCACTTCCCTATATAAAGCTCAAGGCATAACATTATGTTCGATGTGTAATCATGAATCTTGCTTCGGTTCTCCTAGGTGTCTTGATTTTGGGCTCGAGATCGTATGCTGCAGATGAAATAGAACCAAATCCCGATGAGGTAAAAGTTAACATCTCTTTTTGCTCTATGAGTTGATTGAGGTTGAGCAACAGCTGATACATGAGGAAAGCACTGGGCCTTCTAAGGAGGATATTCAGGAAGTTGATCTAGCTCGGTTATAGAATACAGTTTTAATTGATCAAGATGTTGGAAGGAATGGCTCTTCTTCGTCTTCGAAGAACTGCTCTCAATCGTCGGTCAGCGGAGGAGCAAACGGAAACTCTAGACATAGTAAGCTGACTGTCATAGAATACAAGAATTTTTTGTTACAGTCAAGCTATCGAGAGTTCTTTGGACCTCAAGATGAGAATGCTACTCGAAACATCGAGATTGAAAGCACTGAAGCTTTGAAGTCGTTGGCTCTGGAAGGAGATATGATTTTGAATAAGGATCAACTGGAGCTTCTCAATACTGGTTCTTCAGGTATTACTTCCGATTAAAAGAATGTTGACTATCGAATTTTTGTTTTCAGACATGGAAGTTGGCACTGTCTCAAACAGAACAAAGAGAGCTGTGATCACTAACAGGCAATTGCTATGGAGTCCCAATACTCCCATTTACTATTACATTGACTCTTCTAGCAGTGAGTTCATATTATAATATGTCGTATGTCAATTCTTGAACAGCTTATGCTGCCGCTGTCATCAGAAGAAGTATTGCTTTCTGGCAAGCGAACACTTGTTTGACTTTTCAGGTAATGTTCATCTTTTTTCTCTTCTCACATCTCACCATGTTGTAGGAAAATTCTCGGGGCGCCAACAGACTACGTTTTTATAGAGGTAGTGGATGTTTCTCGTATATTGGTAAACAAAATTGGGGCGGGCAAGATATATCAATTGGCACAGGTTGTGAAGTTGTAAGTGGATCTACGCGCAAACGCTTTTCCAATTTATTCCTAGTTTGGTACTGTGACACATGAGATTGGACATGCACTCGGAGCATACCATACCCAATCACGCTATGATAGAGACAATTATCTTGTTATCAACTGGAGTAATATTGATGGAAGTCAGCAGTATAACTTCCAAAAGGTTTCAGTTCAGTATTGCCTATGACAATTTATAATATTCCAAAGGTATCTTCAACTGCTGAAACACACTTTGGAATGGCTTATGATTATGGCAGTGTTATGCAATACAACCCATGTAAAATATTTATATTCCACTTCTTCTATATATTCTTTTCATTCTCAGATGCGTTCGCTCGTAACACAAATGTTCCAACTTCTTATGCTCGTGATCGAAATTACCAAAACATGATGGGGCAAAGAGAAGGCCCATCATTCTCCGATTTGAAGAATATCAATACTCTTTACCAATGTTCCCGTAGCTATCTAATTATTTTAAGAACAAACACTCGTGTTCCAGGAAGATGTTCCAATCCAGTTACATGCAATAACAGAGGAATTGTTGATTCTCGTAACTGCACTCAATGTATTTGCCCTAAAACGTTTGGCGGAAAACTCTGTAACCAGCTTGATGGTGGGAATGCTCCGATTTGTAATGCGGATAGTCTACAAGTATGGAAAACTTAACTCGTTTCATCCTAAAATTTCCAGGCCACTACGGCTTGGCAATCTTTCACAGCTGAAGTGGGAATGACGGGAACGGGATGGACCAATGGGGACCCAGTTGAGTGTAATTGGCATCTTGTGGTCAGTGTTTTTGATAAGTTTTTCCAATATATGTTACATACAGGCTCCTTCTGGTAGAAGAATTCAAATCCAAATCACCACTCTCACTGGAAGTTGCGTTGAAGGATGTAATTGGAACGGATTCGAAATAAACACAGGCAATTTTGATGTGTCTGGAATGCTGTAAGTATTTTCAATGCAAATATCATGTTATAATTGAGTTTCAGATTTTGTTGCTCATCTGTTTCTGGTTACAACTGGACATCCACTGCTAACAGGATAACAATCAGAGGTCACTCTCGCTACAGTAAAGGAACGCTGGTGTTCAGTTACCGAACTGTTTAAGAAGGGTTTCACATGTTTATTGAATTTTAATTTATGCATACTGATAAATATTCATTCACTAGAAAATTCACCCAATTGTAAATGTTGCAAAGCTATACTAACTCATGGTGAGATTAACAAATCTTTGCCACTTGCTGTTTGGCACCAAATTTTCAACTTTCAATATTTTTAATTTACATTAATTTATTAGCGCTTTTATACATTCTTACAATTATCGCGAATATACTGTTCCACAAATAAGAAGTCAACAATACAACACCTTTTATTCTGAATAATAGGCTCTTCGCTGTTGTCAACAGTGAACAAATAAAAAAGCCTCAAAACAATAATTACAGTTATTAAGATCCGAGGTTACATTAGAATAGGGTAGGCCTCAACGATGCACGGCCTAACATATAATAGATCACCAGGATTGGTTTCTTATATGTCAAAACGGAGTTACATGAGCAATGAATGTGATGGTTAGATTTTAATACGGCCAATAGAGGTTGGAGAAAGTACATATTGATGGATATTAGACAAATTTTAGCAGAAAGCCAGTTATGATTGTAAAGCAGAGAAATCAATTGGACCAACAGGCCCTGTTCCGTTTGTTGGAGCCTTCAGGGTGCTTTCATCTCCTTTGCGGGTATCCATATCAAACTTCCCTAAGAGAGAGGCCATCGCATCAGTTTCAGGCTTGACTAGGATAGATTCTATTGCACTCAATACAGGTTCATTTTCTAAATTTTCATCAACAGCCTGAAAACAAAAACTGATTTGCAGATAGAACTATGCCACAATACCCGCTCAATCTCGTCTGAACTATAGCTACAGAAGGAAGTATTGACAGAATCGGAAGGCTCTTCACCAGCCCAAGTATATAAACTTTTCTTCCACATTCTTATCTGCATATTTAATTTTCATGTCAAGAAGAGATTGCGAATTGCTCACCTGAGCATCCCACGAACGTCGAGAAAAGTTTATTTGCTTGTTTGGTGTTTTTGGGTGGACACCCTTGACGCGTTTTGACTTAGGAACTTCGTTCAGATAACGATTATACACAGGTTTTTCTTTAGCTCTCTCGATTTCCTGAAAGCAATGTCAGTAACTCTACTAGTGAAAAAAAAACCTTTGTGCGACGCTCCAATACAATAATGTCGGTACACCATCCCAATGTGGGATCTTCCCAACCATCTTTAATAGAACCCTCACTATTAGTAGATGGACTAGCACCGGACTTATCAAACAACCTTAAACAAAAGCAAATTGAGTGCTATGGGATTGCACAATACCTGACTGCAGCAGATTTGCGTTCGTTAAGGTCACTTCTCATGTTTTTACGGGCAGGCCTATCACAGGATGAACTAGCATTTTTTAATGGGGTGCGCTTGGCAGGGGAGCAGGTTTCTCCATCTTGGGTTAGTTGAGAGCTGGTCGACAGTTGACGTTTGCGAGAAGCATTCTGAGTTGAATAGTAAGCAGACGCAACACTAAAACTCTTACAGTATTGTATTTGGAAGATTCTTTGTTATTTTCTTCACGGCCTCTTATCCTCTCAGACCGTCTATCAAGCTTAAATCCTACTACATCCTCTGATTCCAATCGTCGACTGAACTTTGCTTTAGTAGTAGACTGAACAATACTATGAAATCAAAGACTGAAGTTAAACGAAACCTTTTTAGGGACTGCAGTTTTACGGCGGTTTTCAGACTTACCAATATTATCGAGGATTGATTGTGTCAATTGGTTATCTTCGGCAGTTATTTCAGCCCATGATTTGTTCAAAGGAGAAAAATCTTCTTCTTTCTGTAGTTGACATAAAGAAATGAAGCAAATGTGGGACTTACAAACAAGGAGCTAACAAGAGTTGTAGCAGCTTTAGCTGGAGAAGCCCAAGCTTTTTTGCGAGGTGAAGTTCTAATTGCTCTAGCTGGTGAAGAAGCCATTGACTTAAAAAAATTTGTAGAAGGAGAAGGAATGAGATAAAAACTCAAGAACACGTTGAAACGACAATTTTGGCGCGCACTAATAGAGAACACAAAACGGGACATTGCGTCTCAAAATACAGAGAATGGAGAAAGGTTTAAGATTATTTTGTGAGATTAAAATTGATTAACTGAGCTGGAAGTTTTTAGAATTTAGTAATAATAACCAATAAATACGAGACACCAGCATAGCAGAACTTTAATGAGAGTTTTGCTCTCCAACTCTTGAGAGCTTAGATAAAACAAGAGCAACAGGTATAACGTAACCTCTCGTCAGACAGTACTAACACAATGTGGGGATAATAACAGCATGATGGGTTATTCAAATGAGCGTCAGGTCACACATTGCGCGGGAATGTGCGGAGTACAAGCTGCCTGTTAGGGACGCAGACAGACCAGATGTATCCTACAGCTCAACAACTGTAATATTGGCGACAAAAGTCTTGAAGTGAAAAAGCCTAAATATGGGGAAAAAATTGCCGTTGGTATCTTTCGCACAGCCAAATAGAGTGCAGGCGATTGTTAAAATTGGCGCGAAAATGTCATTTTCCGATCATTCGTTAAGATTGAGCGGTATGTTTCGTTGCGTCCCGTACTGTGACAGAGGTTGGATAACCTTGAGTGATTTATACAGATTCTCTCTCACAAGTTGAAAGTTTATTATAAAAAATCATCTAAACAGTACAAAGAGATATAGCAAGAAAAAGGATACATAAACTTTAATATAATCTGAAACTCCTTGTATCAACTGGGTTCAAAGATCCGTATGTATGAGATTGTTATAATAGTGCGTAGAAGTTTTTTTTTCTGAAAAAGGCTTCAATTGGCACCTCTTCAATAAGCTGATGATCACCTTACATGATCATAATTCTATTTTATTCAAATGACTTTCTTGATTTCATCTGACTTGAACGCTCGTTACATTTCGTTAATCGCCTGCCCTTCTGGTTAGATTGCTACTAGGGAATTCATTGAAAACAGTTCTGACCCTTGGTATAGACCATCTGTCAAATGCCGGATTGTCGTAGGCAACACCAGCAGTTCTGACCTCATGTTTTTTACGATGATCACCATCTTTTACTTGTGTGTTAAGGCAAGAACTATCTCTTTGTTTCTCTGGACTGGCTGTTATATGAATATCCGTTTGGCAGGAGACACTCCGGGTGTCTCGTTCAAATACATTTAGATTCATACACTGGCTGAGCTGGTGATAGTGTGCAGAGGGTAAATTTTTTAAATATTCGCGGTAGTATGGGTTTGCTATATTCGATAATGGGTTATAGGCCGACAACATGAAGTTCTTATCGTTGATGAAATTGAGACCCATCTTCGTCTAAAAAAACAGCATGTTAATCTGATAGGCTCGTAGATGGTATCTTGTATGTTAATGTCAACTCACATAATCTATTCGATCTAATATATTCTCGCCTAATTGAGGTGCTGTTAATGAGGATACTGTACGTTCCGATTCAATTAGGGCCGTGGACGAAGGGCAAATACTGGGGCGATAGCAAGTTGGAAATAAGGTTTTCAACCTATTAAAACAGAAAACAACATTGTTAAAACCGAAAAAGCTTAATTACGTTTCTTCCATAGTTTGTGAATCGAGAGAAAAGAGTGACGGTTTTCGAACCTCTGGTAAGTCCTGCAAAAAAAGAAATTACAACCTAATAACAAGCTTATGAGACTACATAATCTATTACTGGAGGTAAATGTCATATCAAAACTGGAAAAATGATGCGAAGACGTTGAAGGTTTTATCCGCTATACGTTTACAAAAGTCGAACTTTCAAAAAAGTCTTTGCATATAGCTTAAAACCTTGATGAGTAATAGTACGCTGGATACCTTCCGAAAAAATAGAAGGTTACAAAGAAAAAAAAGTAAAGATGCAAAACACGACAAGAAAGTCAAGGAAAAGTAAGAGAAAAGAAGAAGCTCAACGATATCAGTTTACCTTTTCTTTTTCTCTTGTGCTTCTCCTTGTACTGCCTCTCCTTCGTATCCACACTGTGTGTGCTTGCAGTTTGATGAAAATACTGGAGAGAACTTTGAGAATGAAGGAAACGGGAAGGATGATTACCTTTTCAAGAACTTCAAAACTTTCCTCATGACCGGACAACCAGATCCTTTGCGTGTGACACGAAAATGTAACGTTCGTGTTTATTAAACCATACGGAGTGTTCGGATGTTGTTATGAGTAATAATCATCATTTGTCACCTCCCTAGTTTGGCAATAACATGACCGTGGAAGAAACGCTGATTTTTCCAAGAACAATCAAAGAGTACACAATGATTCATTGAACTTCTGTCTAAGATGTATATTAAAAGTGGAATATGTTCATGTATCATCAGTTGGAATGGGTTTCAAGCGTAAGCTCTCCTCAATGTTTTCTTCAACTGTTGGTCTATCTCGGCAGATGATGGAAATTCTTCTTCCTCGAACTACAGCCTTGTTTTCGAAGTAGGAATCGTTCTTAGCTAGTACCTCGTGTGTAAAGTGATATCTGTATTGTTCCCTATAAAAAAATATTTCTCAATGGTCATCTAAAGTGGATAAACCCCAAACGATAGAGTGACCTTCTTGGTAAAAATAAATCAATTATTAATTTATCAGGGTCATCCTTGTGGCGAAGCCTCATCACACAATCTGAGAGAAGACTAATTCCTGTGATCACATTACCACAATACTTTAAAGATCAACAGTTCAGTTTATCTCCGATATGACGTCTCTTACTCGAACACTATCAATGTGAGGCTTTATGACTCCATCTTCGTGAAGGTCGAGAATGTGTACATGTGTCAAATGCTCAGCTGTTCGAGGAAACGAATGTTGTCTGAGACGATCTGTGAATAAAAATAAAATCTAATAAAATTAGAACACACCTAATCCTTTTGATAACTTGTTCAGCTAATTGACTCCACTTTTTTTGTTCCCTTTCTCTATATAGGTGAATAGCCTACGCCAGGTACGAGTAAGCTTATTCATATCAGACAAATTAACTCACATCGTCCCAATGACTTTTCTCATACCGCAGACGTTTCATGTGAGGTTCTACTTCCTTGAAGATAGCAGTCTCCTCTTCCTCACTAATGAAATCAGGTTGAACTACGCATGAATGTTTTAAAGCTTCTTTAAGAGCTACACTAAGTTTAGCAGTATCATGTACTTTAACGAACGATGAATAAAACACCCGTGTTAAAAACATCTGAACCTTGATTTTCAATCTCATAGCTCCAGTGAATAGATAGTGACGGGTCAAACCAATATCCAACTGTAGAAGGATTCTACTTAAAATCAATGCTTTATTGGCAATTGACAGACAAAAGGAGTATTATGACATACAAGTTAAAACACGTCTAAAAATTCATACATGTATAGTAACGCGTCACGATTGAACTAATAAAATAATCTCTATTGCATTTTGACCGCGTGAAAAAAAAACAAATTTTCGACTTAAAGTCGAAATCCTGGCTAGGAGTACCCAAAAAAAGCGTGTGAGTTTGAGCCTTATTTCTTATTAACTACAAGATGCTTCATATCTTCAAGTGTTCTTTTCAATTCTTCTCTGAACTCTTGGGAACTCTGAAAATAAGCGTTACCACCGAATCATTTTCAGAAGTCTTACAGTGTTATCAGCTGAACGTTTGCTAGAGATGTGGAAAGAAATTTGATTTTCTCCAGCTACGATATAAGATACTCCGTAACCACGGTCAGCTACGGGGCCGAAACCACCTGTAAACAATGAATTAACCGTCAATAGTTGCAGCCAACCTCCAGCAGACACTAATCTAAGTTTAGCATCTGACGACATTCCCTCCATATCAGTTTCGCATTGGTTCAATGGTGTTTGACTGGTGGACAACAGATAGGATGGGGGGAATATTTTATCGAAGAAGGGGGACTCCTCTTCGAGATAGCGCTTAATAACGTAGCTGAAAATAGAAACATTCATGTACAACATGATTCATATCAACGTACAGAGCGAAGAGATGACGATCAACTCCTTTTCCACACATTGCGTCACGATAAAGTTCTTGATGACGATTACAGGCAGATTTTAAAAGCGCTAGACGTTCTTCACGCTGTAATTTGAATGATTAAACTTCCATTATCCACATATGCTTCTTACAGTTTTGTTTTCATCGAGCATAGCTAAGACGAAGTCGCTTGATTCCACAGTGCACGAACGAACTGTTTCAGTTCTTCCCTCACGGTAAAGACGAGTCATTGAAGCTTCGTATGTTAGTGAAAATTTATTTTGATTCTGAAAAGGTTCAATGAAAGCAGGTCAGGATCCATCTCGAAGCTCATATGGTTGTTATATGACTTTGAGAATGAAGATTACGTCATATTCATATGAATATTCTTCATTTATCTTTTTTTTGTTGCTATTCAGGTTAGCGAGGTAGAAGTAATCACCTTGTAGTAAGTATATTGAAGACACATTTGCAAGAAAGCGTCAGGTGAAACTCCAAGCTTTTTAGCAAAACCTTTCCCATAATCGGTCCATACAAGAAGAGCCATTTCGACATCGGCAATAAGATCGTTTGCAACAGTTAAAGATTTTTGAATTTGCTCCTGAAAAACAAATGATAAGATAACGAATCAGAAAAATAACTCACTAAGGCAGGCTCGGGAATAGACCATTTCAATCTCTCAGGTCTGATTCTAGTTTCAACTTCTCCCTTTGTGTTACCCTTCTCGTCATATCCTATGAAGACAATATCCCGGAGAAGACACCATTCCATGAAGTGAGCAGTTACAGCGGCATCGCCCCTTCAAACGAGAGGTTACACAGAAATAAAAACTGTGTTACCAGGAATGTTCAGTGTTACACCCAACGTGGCCATTCTTTGAAATAATGAGATTGAACGACTTGTCAAACCATCTATCGTATGCTTTTCCGTGAAGAAGATTGTGAGCCCAGTGATCGAGTTTTGCTGGATCATTCTACAGAAACCGCGAGGTATTATACAAAGAACAGAGTCCACAATACCGGATCATAGTGAACTTCTTCACCGTCCAAAATTACAACAAAAGCAGCTCTTTCAATATCATTCAGACTAGTTTTATTGATTCCAGAACGGAAAAATGCACGGCGAGTTGATGACCAAGGTTGTCGATCACCAGCAGTAAGTGCAGCCAAATGATCCTTGAGGATACCGTTAAAAGAAAAACTACGAAAATAAGATACCTCTCCCTCAGCTGGATCTGGTTTATGGTTAATGATCTCGTCGAATTGGTACTGTAGTTCTGCAGCTCCTAGTAACCTACAAGTAGAACATGAGCAAGAACCTTACATACTTATACCCACCTCTTTCCATTGTGAACTGTTACTTTGAACCAACATCCGTTACAAAGAACTGCTACATGCTTGGCATCATCCCAATGTAAGAAACGATCAACCTGAATGCATAGACAGCGACGTAATATATATAGTTAATACCTCTTCTCCAGGAATGCGACAACTATTGAACAAGCGTTCATACTGCATGGTACAGAATGGTACTTTGGACTTTGGAGAGATGGAGAACTACAAAACAGTCATAAAAACCGAGACAAATATCCAGAACTTACAGGAGTTACTTCTTGACGATCAACAAGTCTACGGAATTGAAGCGCTGCCCAAGTGATGTTAGCAGCACGAGCAGCTTGGTTCTTTGTGGGATGCTCATTGAGGGTATCCTTCAAACAGCGAATATCAACTCAACAACAAACTATTAACTTACGAATCCGTAGTAGTTACTGTTAATCATAATAGGACTTCTCTGTCTCATGTAAACAAACTCCTCCCACCAATCAGTAACCTCAAAACAAGAGCATTAACTTAAAAAACCAAATAGTGGTTACATAGTTAGTTGACAACCATGACTTGAGCACAAGATATCGTTGAAGTCTACGACCAACACCTTTTCTGAATCTCTCTGATATGAATTCAAGCTCAGCGTAATCACCATCACTAAGGATAGGTTTCATTGACCGTAAATGCTGTAAGAAAACAAAATACCAAACATGGATATCATTATAACTAACTCTTGAAACGGTCTCGTCCAAAGAAGGAAGTGGGAGATGGGGTAGGGCTCCTTGGAATGAGTGTAACATGGGTTCCGATTTGGAAATCAAGTGAAGCAACCCCTAAACGATTTAGAATAGGAATGGTTCTTCCATGGATATCACTCACTAGCCATAACTTCGTTGGAGTAGAGACGGATTTCCCTGGTTGCTCGTACATCCATCCTTTGTAGGTAAGAAGGAACTTGATAGAGAATCGCAGAACCTGCACCAACACAAACCATATTAGGGCTCCAGAAATCAAAACAGATAGACTTTGTCCGATGATTCCTTCTCTAAATATGTGAGAAAGTAATAATAAATGATAAAGACGCTTACCCAAAAATAAAAGATAAAATATGATGTTGAATAAACGGCACAATGCCAAATGATAAATCTTTACGTAAAACTGAAAAGACAGAGATTGCAGCGACGACAAGACTGAATGTTAGTGTATTAGCAGGGAAAAGACCCGCAATGAAGTTATTCTGAACAAAAGTAAAATGATAAATGTCAAGACGAGTGAGGAACATACCTTGAATCTACCTACACGACGTTTATAGCCCCGTTGAAAGGCGTGCCATATATCTCTCAAAAGCTCTTGGTCATAACTAACCGAAACACCATCGTGTGTTACTAAAGAAGCACAAAAAAATATGAAAATAAGATCAAACAAGTTGTTTACCTTGAAATGAGAGCGCAGCTGCACTACGCGCCTCAGCCATGATTCAAATATCCTACTACTTCAATCAGAAAACCAGGATTGAAACAGGAAAACTCCTCAAATAAATTATATGAACCTCTTGTTTTAATACAATCACATAACATCACATATAATAAAGCAACGATATAAATGAAAAGCTATCTAAATAGATGGATCCTTATATCAAAGATTTCGAGGTGCAAAGTACAAAGAGGGCGGGGCGAGCGCGTTCTTCGCACCCTATGTCCAATATGTCGGACACTAAAAGATACTAATTGTAAGGAAAATAGGATTGTGGATAAGAGAGTTTATAATCAGCGTCTGTTGTAGATGATTTTTGGACTTATGGAGAGGTATAAGGACGTATATATATATGTATGTATATATATATATATATATAAAAGTAAGATAAGCGTGTGTGCGATGATAGTGAACTACAGGACATTCATTTCGACTACAACAAGTTTAACAAAATTAAATTTAACAAAACAACAGGTTGTCAGAGAATGACGTTGGTTCAGCTTCCTATTACCATCACATGGTTAGCGAACTCTTGAACGAAAGCGACGAAACCTATGTGACCCAGTTAGTGGAACATCTTTCATGTGAATGTGGTAAAGAAAACTTTGAACTTACGACTACGGACGTCATTGTAAAGTACATAAGATATGGAAGAAACAAACTTCGAAGATATTGCAAAGTATTTGCGAGAAGTAGATTTTAAACACAGAAGTGTTTTGCTCACTTTTCCGGAAATCCGCCAAGCAGATCACCAACGTGGAAAATGCCGCGTTCTTTTAATCAACACGTCGCCTCAAGACTCCGAATAGGAGAGAGCGACAAAGTCTTGTTTTCGTAAACATTTCTTTAGCTTCGAAACATTGAAAACATCTGACTAGTTTCAACACTATAGTTCAAAGTTCTGTTTAAAGGGAGACTCGCGTTGTTTTCTTTGTTTTCAGAAAGCTTTATCATCGCCTTTTATAGTCTCTGCATACTTCCAAAGATTGATGACAGAAAAAGGAACACTATGATCAAAAACAACACTAATCTTCAAAGAAAGCTCACTACTTGCAATAGTTATTCAAGCCAACAACATCTGTTTGATTACGAATCGATAATTCTCTTCATTATGTGATTAAACAATCCTTAACAAATAAACTTTTTTTAAGAAATTAACATTTGAAAAGACAGGAAAAGTATGTACATTCAAAACTTTCAAAGTGGATAAAACAATATGACTAGCTAACGTTATCAATACTTGCACATTGAGAGGAGTAGAAACCTGTATATTTTATTGGAGTGAGAAACGTTGATAAGCGGAATTCTTGTTTTCCATTTTATAAACTTTAAAACGTAAGCATTCGGAGTTCAATCTTAGTTATGGCTCACTCTCGTCATCATCGAACGAGAAGAAAACACGTGCTGAGTGGAATGTGTAAGTGATCTGTTGGTACTCCTGAATAATTAAATGAGCAATGAAAGCAAACTATTCTCACTGACCCTGAATGTTGAGTTCACGATGTTTGCCATCAAAGCATCCGATCGACGATCTCTCGTTTCAGCTAATTTCGTAGTCATTTCTGAGCCGTCCTCGTCAAGTTTTCTAATGAATCTTATATAAACAACATTAAAGTACAAGAGAACCTCCGAAGTGATTCCATCCACTGTAAATCTGTGAACAGTTTCCACTGGTTCAAAACAGTCAACAGGTAGGCAACACCTGCAAAAATAATGTGACCATTCAAACGAATCATTCTATCAATACCCAAGTGGAAACCATCATCCACGAATGTCATTTCTTTATTCGAAGTTTGAAGACGTTTTTTCAACCGTTCTCTACACGTGAGCATATGTTGTAAGTAATTGAGAAGTAGAGGTGGTACAAGCATGAAGAAGTTTTCCAATTGCGATAAATTCGATAATGCGGTTCGATATACGTCGACCAGCATCTAAGAAGATTTACAGAGTCAATAAACTGTAGAAATATTACCTTCATGAAGTTTCTACTCTTTGAAGAAGATTCTCTGACGTCGTTCAACAAGTTTTTGAGACTATTCAGAATATTATCTTCTGAATTGCCTGCAATATATCAAATCATCAATATCTATTACTAATATAACCCTACTCAGATCAACACTGTCATCTTCAAATTCAACGTCGTACTCTTTGACTTGACTGTTGATAGCATACGCAGCAGAAGACATCGTGCGAACAAACCCAAGAGCATTTCCGACCTAAAATCAGTTTTGGTATAAAAACGATGATTAAGAAATACCTGAGTCACAAGTTCTCTCAGCTTATCCATATAAGATTCTTCTTCTTCGCCTCCCAACTTCTCCAAAGTTTTATTGAACTTCTCAGCTCTTTTGACTGGATACTTCAAAATTGATTCAATAGATGATGACTGATAGAAATGCAAACCAAATGATTGTAGATTTCCTTTTTCTCAGCGAAATGCCTTCTATCTCGTTGAAGTTGAGCTCGTATGTGTTCATCAGAAAGAAATTGAGCCAAGATAGAGAATTTTGTTTTGAGTAACTGTTAAAAAATCTTTTACTTGCTTACGTTCAAACCACCCACTTGATAAACTATATTCACACTCGTATTAAGGACTCCTGTACCATGAGTTCGTAGAGAAGCTGTCATATGTTCAGAAGTTACCACACGCAGGGTTTTGTTAGGAGAAGTTTTTTCAACGAAAATCTGCAAAGGGTCGAATGAAGTTGCATGCAAGTTCAAACAGAGCAAGCACCTGATGATTGATGCAATAATTGAACCTGACTGTAAACAGTTGCAAAGTTAGGATAACAAATTTAATGTCTAATCCTTGATCAATAGAATGATGCGGTAGATCTCCGGAAATGAGTTGCAATCCAAATCTTTGAGAAAAACATAAACTGATATATTTTAAAACAGGAACCTCTCTTCTGCTAGTAGAGCCATCTTACAGTAAGTATGACAATCATGCAATGAGACGGAAGTCAAATCGTAGAATGTGGTTTCCAAATAATTCTCCAAGAACTCTTGAAATTTAAAAGTTGAATTTGCCGACGCATTGATCAAACCTTTTATATCATAGCATTTGTCGTACAAAGGTAGTAATGGTTTCTTTAATAATCTTCTAAGAAAGACCAACTTAATACTAGATGTTTTGTCAGATTCCGCAACAGCCAAATGCTTATGAGTTAGGACTCTCAAATCGTTTTCGACTAAATTACATGAAGGTGCGAGAAGTCCCTACAAATAGAGGAAGGAACACTCAAGAACAAACTGGAGCCTACATTGCGCATATGGTTCGCGAATTGAGCTTGGATGACGTTGTAAAACTCCACACTACCATTTCGAGACAAGAAAGCAAGACAGTCGGTTTGAGCGAAAATGAAACACTCAAAAAGTTGCAATTTATTAATCCAAAACATTCGAATAACCTTCATGGAAGCATCACTTGGAATTCTTGCATATATTGTGTCCCAATAAATTTCGAACAAAACTTTTTGAAAAAAGATGAAGGAGCAATCGCATACTCTAGAGAAGATTATACTGACTATGTCCTACGGAGCGACAAACCTTTCGATAAGTTTCAGTGGTTGGAGCAATGTATGTATTCTAGTTAGTAACCCTTCCATTTGCATGAGATCGATAGTTTTCAGGAGCTTCTGCGGTATAAAGCTGATATTAGATATAGTTTATAACTGACCTCATACTGAGCCATTTCCAAGCATACACCGCAGACTGTGAGCCGAGTTCTAGATGCTACAGCGAGCTGTTGAATTGTGAAAACAGGGAATTTACCTGAAGATGTCATGGCTATGATTGCAACTTCCAGAGCAGACACTTTGTCTTCATCGTTCGATTCGCGGGCTTTACTTTTCAGTCTATCGAGTATGGACAAGACATGAGCGCGCCACTGCTGACTAGCTAAAGAAATAGCTTCATGTAAGAGTCTCCAGTTGTTTAGAAAGAGGGCAGATATGGCCTTAATGAATAGAACGCTGATACATAAACAAGACGCTTATCACTTTAACACTCTCGATAAACTCGAACACTTGAAAGGCCATCTTCTTCGAAAGCTTCAAAGATTCCTTGGGTCCATATAGAATCATTTTGAGCAACTTAGACATTGTGTCCGCTAATCTCACACCCTGTTCAAGAACAAACGGTACATTATCAGAGATAGAAAACATACTCTTAGGAAAAGTTCTGAGAGCTTCAGACTACGAGCAGCGTCTACTTTACCAGACTTGGAAAACTCTTCAGATATCTCAAGTGTCCACTCATCAATCGGAATAAGTAAAGCCAAAGCTTCCGTAACGAAATTCACAGTCAGAAACGTATCCCTGTGATTGAAACAATAGTGTATGAACTTGTATTTTTCATTCTGAGTTCAAGGAAAAACAAAGCTTACCTGAAGTTCTGTACAAGAGTAATACTCTTCTTATCTACGATGTTATAGATGTCTCCCACTTCTCTGAGTAGGAAGGCACAAGGACTCCACAGTATATCACCAAATATATGAAACGCTATCATCTAAACGACATGAATATTTGAGATGGAACACAAACATTCTCCAACTTTTTTGTGTGATGCCCAGACTGTTTTTAAAAGCTTAGAGCTTGGTTTCGGGAAATGCAGCTGATAGAATACCGACAGTGACACAATAGCCATCAGTTTTCGCTTTTCCGGTACATCAATTTCTGTGAAAAATAATTTCAATCGACACTCAAGTACAACTACCTGCAGCTTTCTCCCATTTCTGATACATGATAGTGATATTATCTTTCATTCTGGTAGCAAAAGCGGAATCGTCATCTAGTTCCCCGAAACACTGTTCATAGCAATTCTATAATTAGAGAACTTGAGTTCTGACACTATTTGAAAACATACTCTCAAACCATTTCCTGACATAATACATCCTTCAATGAGAACCAAGTTTGACAGTAGCGGAGTGATATCTTCAGGCAGAATATCAAACTTACTAGGGTAATGTTGTACAGACTCGAGAGCTCTGAAATTTGAAACATCATCATAGTCCTCTTTTCTCAGTCTACTTTCTATAGACATCCCAATGCTGTTTGGTGATAGGACGACTCAAATATATTTCGTCCATTTGAACTAAAATTGATAACAGCTCTCCCAAAGCTTTCCATATTCGTTGAAATGTTTTTTCATCATTTGCTTTCACTTCAGTACTTCTGGAAGGTTTGTTTCAAAAACTACTAATGAAACTACTCACTCTAGTTTGTAGAAATTTCTAAGCTGTTGAAGAAGATTCCTGAACACTTCATTTACCCGTGAAATGAAAGAGGATATCTCCAGAAGAGTAGGAAGAAATTTAGACAGACTTGTTATAATTTGAGATTCCGAAGTATGCTCTCTAGATAAAGCTACAACGAACAAGTAAGTTGGTAACGGAGAATTAGCGAAGGGCTTCACCTTCTTCACTGTAGAGCAATAGAGTCGGGAAATACTTTTCCGCAGCATCACACATAAGCTTGTTTGTTTCTTCTACAAGTCGTGTGAACACCACTATACATTTGTTTACAGTTGTATCTTTATGAATTAGAGATGAAATGTTAATTTTCTCATTGGTAACATCCTTAAGATGGCAAAATGAGCAGAAGCTATCATTGAACTTCGCACCTCTAGAAGTACAATATCGTCGGATTTTGAAGATACTGGGATGGACTTCAATAAGTTATCGAATGCTCGCAGCTCATGGGCAATCGCTCGGCCTTAAATAAGATCAGCAAATCTCACTTTCACTAGTATACCTCTTGTAGTTTGTTCCATATGGCATGGATTCAAATGACTCACGACTAAACATCAACATGTCTGTATATTTAACAATACTAGTGAGATATTCTTTTGCTCATGGATTATTTAACCCGTACGTTTCGATGAGTATAACTGATGAGTTAAAAAAATTCATAAGTTCTCTAACAACAACAAGAAAAATAACAGTATTAAACAAATCAACAAATAATATTTTCAAACAAAACAATCATTCTTCTGACATATCAACGTCTTCTGTTACATCCACAAGTCTACTAGCACCCATTCGCTCAACCTACAACATTGTGTACTTAATGTAATGTTTTGAAAATGTTCTCACTCTAGGATTATAAGTCCATTTCGGGAAAGACCTCTTATACAATGACATCATGACCGCATCTTGAGCGTTCAACTGCTGATCGAATCTACACTTCATGTGACCATGAGTTCCTTAACAACTATTGTGAAACCAGATCACTCTACTTAAAAACCTATAGATTCCTTGATATGACCACGACGACCTGAGGGAGTGTATAGCTCTACTGGCTTGAACCAATCAATGTCCTCTGTAATGTAAAATTATAGTATAGAATCTTTTTCATTATCAATTGTGCAGAAGAGACCCAGGATAAACAGTCTTTACATCAGCAGGCTCATTGATATAAAATATACCTTTATTAAAGAACATATACCGGCATACCACAGATCTCTTGTTGATCTTAAAAGGATGACCTGATAACACGACCCGCTTCAAAATTATTCTGTCTGGGTTATTATCGAGAATAGATCCAGATGCAACCAACTCCTGCGAAACATATTTCAGAGGAATTTGTGAAAATATTCACCTGTCTTCCCTTAGCATCCTTACGGAATACCAGTACAGATGATGGAGGGAAAGTGATCGGAGCGAAAACTGATGCTACGCAGTTTCCATTTTGAGGTAAAAACCTTTCCATTTTGAATTTGTCTCCATTCGTATGCTGACTGAACACAGGTTCAGCCTCAAACTTACGGAACCCAACTTGGAAGATGAGTTTCTGGAAATTTTATTGTTCAAGTAAAAGTGTAGAATTGAAACGAGGCTGACCGTTTTGCCCATTATTGGAATAGTACATGTAGGATGTCTCTTAATGACCATATTAAGGACAGACATTTTCTGCTCATGAGGCAGAAGCTGATAGAGAATCAAATATGGGAAAGATGAGATTTCTTCTAGAACAAGGGGAGAATGAATGACCGAGTGTTAGAATACGCCACAACCTTTCATAGTCACCGGAACTCCTTCAATTTGAATTGTGACGTATTGACCAAATATTACTCCATCAATGGGATCTATTTCAGACATAACAGTTTTTCTTGTTTTCTTGAAGTTTTTGAACTTGAAAATACGAGCATAGTCATAAGGAAGATTTTCTAATGCATCCCATCGTGAAGTTCTATGATTAAATAACCAACAAAAAACATGAAAAAGCGGAACCTGAAACTTTTCATTCCTCGGTACTTTTGGAATCGAATACGTGCTGGAATTTCGATAGGAGTGTCCACTTCGTCTGGGAACTGCATGTCTTCTCTTTCTTTTCTATATTTCTCGACCTACGAGAAACTTAGGTTGAGATCTTGATAATATATATACCTCATCCATGTCGATTTCATCATCCATAAACTCTGTGCCCGCTTCCGTCATGGCATCATCCATGTTGAGCTCTTCTCGCTCTTCTTCTTCTTCTTCCTTCGTTGGTTCCAACCCTTCCATATCGATATCAGCGTCCTCGTCATCGTCATCGTCATCGTCATCGTTATCATCATCTTCGCCATCATCTTTTTCGGCATTCTGAGATAGGGAAAATTGTTTGAAAAATTGGGAAACCTCTTTACCTCTCCTTCACTGCCTTCCTCATCACTTTCAAGGATCCAAGCTGCTTGGTATGCAGAAGTTCCCTTGGGAACTTTTTTCATGTTGCCTTTTTCCAATACTGAATAAGATTATGTAAGTTCAAGTAACTCTTTTAGTAAACGGACAGTCTTCTTCTGCAACAACGTCATGCTCATCGGGCCAAGTCTGCTCTGCATCCATCGGATCAGGAACAATTTCTGATTGTAGAGATTGCTGCTTTTCTGGATCGGCTTTAGCTAATTCAGTGACTTCCGAACTATTAGGCTTAGCCTGAGAACATTATGTACACAACAAAACAAATGCGAGCAGTTTTACCTTCAATACATGAGGATCAACATGACTTTTGACAGAGCTGACTTGGAAGTCACCCCAACCTGGGAGATGGACCAGATGATTAACATTGAAATTGGGTCCACGAATATAACCAGTTGCACTTAGAGTGCATACTCCATCCTGTAACAAAGTAGATAGAAACAATGAAAAAAAAGAAAGAAACTTTTTCATCTGAAACTTCCAGTTCTTCCACGAGCAAGTGAGAGCGCCGTTGTTGAAGAAGAAGTCTGTTCTTTTTAGTTTCCAATATTGCACGGATGATTTGGAATCCGTCCGTAACATTCGAAGAATTATACAGCTTATCTTTCATCAAGCTCCTAAATTAGGGGAAAGTAATACACTTTGGAAATTTACAAACCATTGAGAGATGAGATTGACTACAGCTTTGCGGGCTTCATCTTTCTTCTTTCCACTTTGTATAGCTCCCAAACCAGGAACAACATTGATATAAGTAGGCAAACCTTTAAAAAAAAAACTGAACCAATTAAAAAATGTATAACAAACCATGAGCTTTAACAGCGCCAACGATTAACTCTTCCCACGTAGACAAAGATCCTTCCAGTGGCCAGACAAAACAAACAACATCAGAAACCTACAAGAAACTTAAATCAGTTATACAGAAACGTTTCGAACCTTCAAGCACTCTAAAACTTCATCAATGTTAGTGATTTCAGGTAGAAGGAAGCCTAGTCTGGCTTTGAATCTAGGTACACTTAAGAAAAAAGATTATATGTGAGAGGAACCACTAGGGAAGCTTACGCAAAATAGGTAACGTTCCTGCCCTCACTTCTTTGGATAGTTTCATCACATTGCTGAAGTTTGTTAACGAACTCATGCTTATCAACAGCACCGCCAAAAACAATAACAGTCTGGAAAAAAAAACTCAAACATTACAACCCATTAATATTACCGCGAGAGTAGGAGGAGCATCGGCTCCCAAGTATTTTCTTCTCTCTTCTAAAGCAACTTTAGTTTTTTGAGATCGTTTCTGAGCCGTTTCACTCATGCGATCTACTCTTGACTGTGAACGGTGAGATGAACGATGTATCTTTTGATCGCGTTCAGCAACTCTTCCTACAAAATCTGAATAAAAATCCTGAAAAAGTTTTCCACCTCTGTTTTGTTCGTCAATTTGTCCTTTGGTACGATGACCCTTCCATGATTTATGGGATTTGGCAGGGCGTTTGAAAGATCCAGCTCTGTGACCTTCTCCCATTCTGATTGGAAACTTGAAAGAATAACTTCAAAGAATCAAGGTATGAAAACAATTGCCAATGTTGTATCGAATAAAAATAATTTAAATTTACTTTAAAATCGAGAAAGTCACAGTCCAACTAATCTTATCACAAACATATGACATTAAACAAGTAAAACAAATTTCAGACAGGATAAAACGATATATCTGAAGATAACTCGCTAAAACCACAGATGTGAAGAACCCTTAGTTCGGTAAATACTTAGAAAACAAGCATAAGCAGAATATTAAACAATAAATTATAGAACTTTTCAACAACCAGTCAGATTATTCACAGATCAAAACCAGTGAAGTCACCGAATTCCCAAATAACACGACGCTCACGGCGAGCCTTTTTCTCAGCATCTTGATATTGTGAAACCTGTAAATGGAGGTCCTATTTATTTCAAGAAAAAATGTAATTTTACCAAATCTTGCAATCTAGCTTCACGACGCTTGTCAGCAAGTGCATAACCCTCTTGAACAAGAGTAAGTCCGAGGTCAGTCTTCTTTCCTTGTGTTTCAATGAATGCTTGAACATACTCGAGACTTCCAGCTTTGTATTCAACGTTGATATCGATAATAGGAGTAGAAGTGATGTAGTACTCGAAAGCATCTTCTGCTTGACGTCCATACTCCTTATCGAATGGAACCTGAGTGAGGGCAAGAGCGTATTCCTTAGAGAAGCCAGCGTGATTAGCGAAGCCAGCTGGAAGCTGAGCTAAAGCATTGCTGGCAACAGTTTCTTTCTGGAGTAAAGACATCATCAACATATGTGACTTAAGTAAACTTACGTTTCCATAATCGATGAAGGTAACTTCAGACTGTCCAGCACGAACGGCATCAACGCGAGCTCTATACCATTGTCCATCAGCAGAGAATGGGGCAACACAAAGGTCTCCCTTCTGTAATCAAGATATATAGAAATATAATCTGAAAAGATTTCACGTACCCTTGGTACGTAAGCTCCTGTCATTGGCTTGTTCTGATTGAGGTTTTCTCTTAAATCAGCCATGAGCTTTTCAAGCTTAGCGCCATCCTCAACATGTTGAGCTGAGAACTTGAAGCTAAGATGTCTTGGTTTATCTCCTTCAAGGGTGAAGTTGTTTCTAGCGATGTCACTGACAACGATCTTCTTCAGGTTAACTCTTCTTTCACTTGTATCATTTTGAGGCTCAACAATCTCTTCTACTTGGGCTTCTTCCTTGTAGTTAGCCCAAATGTTTCTCCTGAAATAACTTTTTCGTAATTGTTAAAATAATGTGACAAACTTGGCATTCTTGGCTCTTTGTTCTGCAGCAAGCAGAGCGTTGTAATGACCACTTTTCTCGGCAGTGAAATGAACAGAAGCTAATCCTTGTTCCAAAAGAAGCTCGCTGAGGTTTTGGGGACGCTGACCGTCGGATGAAACGAACAGGTATCCGACGAAATTTCCAATCTTGTCGATTCCTTCTACTTCAATTTCTACTTCTCTTTGGAGAGTGAGATTGCGAGTGAAAGCAGTTGCTTCGTTAGCGTAAGGCTCATCAGTTCCAGTAACACCTCCTGGTCCAGAACGGGCAGTCTTTGGTACACTGATTCCGCTGAGAAGGAAAGTAATGATGCAGGTTTCCTTGGGAATATAAACTCTCATGCGGGAACCACTGCTGATGAATTCAACAACACCTTCAGATCTATAATAGATTTTTGAATAATATATCAAAGAATGCGAAAAACAACCTAGTGCTTCTTTGAAGGTATGGAAGGAATTGCTTGCTTCTTGCAAGATCTCCTTGAAGTTCTTGGATTCTAAGAGTGTCTTTCTTATCTACAGACTTGTCGGCGAACAATCCCTTCTTACTCTTTTCAGCGTTGGCTTCAGCGGCGAGAAGAGCATCGTACTCGGATGATCTGCAGGATCCCTTTTACATTTTTAGAATGATCGACAAAATCAAAACCTGTTTTCGTCATCAGCACGGTGACGTACAACTTTACTCAAACCACGAGAAATGAGCCCTTCAGCGATATTAACATCAGCAACACGAACAGTGCAACAGATCTTTTCAGGGTATTGTTCAGATTTGGGTTGAATATAGTCAACGGTGATGTTAGCTTTCTTTCCGACGAGGCGTTTTCTGAGGAATTCGCGAGCTTGGAACATGAATGGAATGTCATAGAGAGGTCTGAACTGACGACCGACGGCAGGCTTGTCATCTCCATCTCTGAAGCGATAGAGTTAAAAACGGCAATGCAATAACCAGAAACCTTGGAAGTCTGACAGAAGACAAGAAAATCTTCTGTTCAGTGCCATCGTCTTTTTGTACAATCATGGCATCAGACATGACAATTTCAGTAACTTTAGCAGTGAAAGCTTTCTTGTCAGCAGAAAGTCCACCTGTTGGAGATGTGTATGATCGCCAAAGACGAACTCTTTTTTCTTTCGCTTGTCTGAAAGACACATGTGAGGTAGAGTAAAATTAACTTCGATCACCTCTCGGCAGTTCTCAATTTTTCAGCTCCACCAGTGCAAAGTCCAATGCTCCAGTCAACACACTTGGCGAATCCTTCTCTGAGAAGAGACTCGGCAATATTACCTCTTGGGTGAACAACGGATCCAACAATGTTTTGGTTGGAGACAGACTCGAGAATGACCTAAAAATTTATTCTTCTCTGAAAAAATTGTAAATTTACCTGAAGGTCTTGTTGAAGAAGTCTAGTTTCGGCGAAATGCTTAGCTTCCTCGGCGAAAGGTTCAGTTTTTCCATCAGCTCCTGATCTGGTAACTGGAGCCCTTACTCCGGAAAGTTGAAGAGTGATATATTCGAAGTTAGGAAGGAGAAGGACACGGAAGGTAGATCCATCACGAACCTGAATAAACTTTTGACATAGCATGTATTTTCAAGAACAGTACCATCTCGACAACGGCATCAACTGGCTTCTGCTTGTATTGATCAACAAGAGCACGAGGGTTATCAATAACCCACTTCACTTCTCTGACTGGTTTAGGATTAGGACTCCATTTGCCTTTTCCAGAAACCTTAGCTTGATCTTGAAGCTCATTAAGCTTGATGGAATATTCACTTGAAAATCAAAGGCAAGAGTTAATGAAAAAATTGAAATGAACTTACTCCGGAATTTTCGATTGACGAACTTCAAGTAATCCTTCAGAAACTGCACTTTCGGTGACATTTTCCGCGTTTTCAGGATCTAGGATTAGAACTGTTTATACATACAGTTGCTGAAACATACTAGTTCCCCCAAGATAAATTCTTCCATGGTCACGTCCAGAAGTGGCTGTATAATCTTTCACAAAGGTAACAACTTGTCCGACAAGCTTCTTGCGAAGGAACTCACGAGATTCCCAGGCATAAGGCTTGAAGACGATTGATGAAACTGATGATGCAAATATAATCAGACCTCATCGGGAGTAGCAGGAGTAGTTTCTGTAGGTCTCTTTCCCAAACGTGGAGCCGTAACATTGCTCAAATAAACGGTGGTCTCTGGTGGTGGTCCTCCTTGAGCAGGTCCTTGTAAAACGATAGCATCACCAGAAATCACCTGTGAATAAAAGTACAGTTACAATTTGATAAATGATGACTTACTTGCTTGACAAGCCCTCTTCTGAAAGATCCTTGTGCAGACTCAGCCATTTTGTGTTGAAGGGAAGTACTTCAGTGTAAAATTTACCCTATAAGTTACGATATTGATTTAGAAAGAACATAATAACAGAAGAAAATTATGTAGAATTGGCTAAGTCTGCAAAGCAACCCAAATAAAAAAGAAACAGTAATCGAGCTGCATGCGAAAAATTGGTCCTGGCGCGAATTATACTAGTGTCATAGAGAGAGACTTGCCCGCTTGAGACTTGTTCTAAAGAGAGAACTTCGTAACAAGAACTATATTATAATTCTTAATAAGTTTCAATCAAGAATCTTCTCTTCTGGATGAAAAATTGAACATCGTATATTCTAAATGATTTTGTTTGGTATGCAAGATCATTCCATGTTTGTAGCATTGGAAGACGGAGTCAAGTAGTTAAAACACTTTATTGTTCGCAAAGTTGCTCAATACTTAATTTGATTGATAGTTTAACTGTGAGTAACAGAATAGAGAAGCACCAGAAGAAAACAAATCATAAACTTTATTTAACCCGCTATTCAATGAAATTGATCATGATGTTTCAACATTTTTTTTCCTCTCCGTCAGGTATTGTCTTATCTCTTTCCTTAATTTTGGATTGCATTTACAATATATGATAAGACGGGCTGCTGATGATACCATATAGCATATACTAACTGTGTCAGATAGGGCTGAATAGAGTATTATAGATATAGGTTGAAAGAGATGCCGTACCGATATAGAAGTTACTTGATTGATTTGGATCATCAGAGTCATATAGAATTGATGAATCGAATCTTTCCAAAACCGTTAGAAATAAATGAACTCCATTACAAACCAAATATGACATAACAATAGCCAGCATAGTATATATAGCATTACGAAGTTGTGACTGTTTGTCTCTTGACGATCTGGAAGAAAATCAAAAATGCTGAGGGGGAAACAAAGGATAAAAAATAAAATGTTGAGAGAAGATGAGGCTTTTACGTCACGAAATAAAATCTGATCTATGTTGTACATAAAATCTATCTTTGTATATCTTTGTCTAGCTAACGCCATGCTCATTGCCTAACTAGAACCAATTTGGAAATTTTGCTATCCAGCTAGTAACTGTTTGCAACAACTTACTTATGTATCTTTATAACTTTTCCCATCGTACGGGGTGGTTTGGTTGATCTAAGGAATTAACCAATCTCATTGTTATTTCAAGAAAAATGTCTCTCTCACTAAGGATTATTCCTTTGTATGTGAATAATCAATTATTACCTGTGAATAAGAGATTCTTTCATAACTTCTGTAGCAACTTCCAGGAGAACATAGTTTTCTGACATAGTTGGTGGAGCCCCTCCTCCGTTCTCTACTTGATGCGGAGATTTATAACCCGCAAAATTAGATAGCCGCGGTTTGATAGAAGCATACATCTATAACCAAGATATTACAAATCTCAAATATTGCTTTCTGGACTTACATGTTCTCTCTTCTCTGCTAAAAGTCTCTTTATGATTATAATATTAAGAATAAGTAGTACAATGAAAGGAAAGCACATCTGCACAGCGGTTATTACATGGAAATCAAAAAAGTAATACGCTTAAAATAGGTTTAAATCATTAGAACCAAAGAGGATGGTCATACCGTAACTTTCTGAAGCCCATTCTGCTTGTGAAACAGACTCACTTCTGAAGTAATCTGTACATCCAGGATATTGTTGAACCTGTAAACATACAAAGTAAGAACAGAAGACATTCATTTTTTGAACACAACCGCACATTCAGATACATATCTTAAAAATGAATTTGAAATGCCGCACGTGTAAAACGTGGACTGTCACCGCGCACTAAAGTATTCAGATTGCGTTGGAATCGGAAAACTTAATTGAAAAGCTTTTATGCTACTCAGTAATGGCCATTTTTGATCAAGAAGGATGATGATAAATGTATGGAATGAAAAGCTTTTGAACGAAAAAATAGAAGTTTGTGCGTGACATCTTGCATAGATTCCACACATATTTCTATTGCGAAATCGAACTAACGCAGCAAAGATTTATTTTAGCTTTATCCATTAGAGGAGGATACAATGAAGGTGGTGTTGAACGTTCATTTACCTGTGTCGATAGTAGAACAGGCATTCGTAGTAACATGCTTACAAAGATAATGAATGCAGCTGTAAAGCATCGCCCTTTGTCACTAAACACTGGAGCAAAGAAGAGTCTAAAAACGAGGATATAAACAGTAAAGATATATGATATTATATGCCTTGTTTTTTCTTTCGTTGTCCATAAGTATCTTTCTAATGTTATCAATATAAGGCTGAATGGTATGGCAAACTGTACGACCTTGGCAACAAAGAAAACGGGAATTATATAACGATGATAAAAGAAAAAAAGCGTCTGAAATAGGCATATATGTTATTAGGGGAATGTATCAGATGTTCAAACTTTATCTTTCAAATAAACAAAACCAGCATCGACACCAAAAAGTAGTAAATATGTTAAACATATGAGCATATCCAGAGTAGATAATGTGGCTAAGTATACAGAAGACGGCAGTGTTTTCCAGAAAACTGCCATTAATAACTGAAAATTTAATTTTTTATTATAGCTTCTTTTTTCTCTCTTCTTCGGTATACTTTGTACTTTGTAACAGATAGAAAGAGAGAGGGAGAGAGAAAGAGAGAGAAAGAGAGAGGTGATATACAAAAGGCTGGTGTGAATGAGAGGGAATTTGGTTGTTTTCGTTTTTTTCTTCAAATTCGATACAAAAAAGTTTGTCCAATGAACTGAAGATCACTTCCAAGCCTTCAACAACATCTCATACAAGTGTATTCAAACGAAACATATTGGGTCGTTAAATTAGCATAAGATTGTATGTACCAGTGGCATACAGCTTCCAACTTCAACTCTCGCTTGTGACGCACACGGACACACAACCACTCGAGGTGACGCCTTTCATTCATATAAAGGAAGTACGAATTGGATTAAATGTTACTCACCGCATTTCCAGCTATTCCAAATACAGAAATTACAGAAAAGAAAGTAATGATGATGAAACGCTGCATAGTATATCCTTCATATAAGCCACAAAGATCTTCTACAGCCGTCGACATGTTTGATGAACTTGTGTCTTCTGCATCCAGAAGAGTACCACTGACGTCTAGCAGTGCTAGCACCGCATCCATTTTTGATCAACTAAAAACTTATTTAATTCTAAAAAATTAATTAGAAAATTAAAATCTGTGAAAAGCATCATAAACTAAAATTATAAAGCTGGATTAACTGAAAATGGAACGAGTAAAAATGAGTGAGTGAAAGATATATAATATAGAATGAGAGAGAGATTGAGAGAGAGATTGAGAGAGAGAGAGAGAGAGAGAGAGAGAGAGAGAGAGAGAGAGAGAGAGAGAGAGAGAGAGAGAGAGAGAGAGACATAGTAAGAGGGTTGTAAGAGAAGGAAGGATGGCTGAGAAAAAATGAAGAAAATGAAATAAACTGCCGCAGTATGAGAAGACAAGAGAAGAGCAGATAGAAAAGAGCATGAAACATGAAAATATAAATGTCAAACGGATCCCAAACAAGACTGAATATCTACGGCTTCCAGATGAAGTCGCTGCCCACTTTTTATGGTGGTGAATAAATAGCATGTAATATTGAAATACACCTGTCATTTGGACAAATTTATGATTTGGAAAAAAGATTGTCAAAATGAGAGAGGAAGGTTCATGCGGATCTGGTCAATCATCATCATTAGATATTCAGAATACCATATCGACGTCAATATTCAAATGAAACTGAATCAATAAGCATTTGCGATGATTAACCACAAACTTGTTACAACGAAACCTTCTCATAACATTTATAAGGAAAGTAAAGTGAATGCAAATGTAACATAATAGAATGAAGATGTTCTATATAAGGACAGGGACGTTCACAATTCATGAGAAGCATTTATAGGCTTCGGGAAGGTTTAGATGAGTTTTAATATTTAATGTGAAGCTATAATCTTTCTAAGAAGAGAAGGAGAAGAAGATGACGACGAAGCTGAATGGATAAAAGAGAGAGAGAACGAAAAAAATATGAAAAAGAAGAAATTTGAAGATGAAAGCTTAACTTATTTCATCGACAATTACGGGGAACCAACAAACTCAAAATGATAGTTATGATGAGATCGAAAACGTGGCCGCAAGCTATTTGAAAACGAAGCAAAAAAAGAGAAAATGGTGAAGCATCTTGTATTTGTTTCCATATATGCAACTTCATATGCTGCACATTTGAAAAGACGACAACGATCAGAAAGATGAGGATAGCCATACGTATACGTCTGTGAGTGTGTGAGTCTCTCCATATGGGTGTATGTGTGTGTGAGTATTATTTATGATCCGAAAAACAGGTCAATTAATAGAGAAGAGACTGTTTTGCTCTCTTATAGATCTTCAAATAAGCTAATGTCAAATAAAAAATTATTTCAGAAAGTTCAGTGAAGAAGCTGAAAAAAAATTAATTTGAACGTAAGACAACAGTCGTCGTTGAATATGTTCGAGTCTCAAGTAGGTGTTTTTCTTAAAAATATGCAAATCAATGAACAAATAGTTGGAATAATTAGTTTTCATGTGAATGATAGAAGGAAAAAAGAAGGAAATCTTAACAAATCAACAATTCACTTCTACTCATTCACTCACACACACACACACACAGACCTCTCCTTTCTACCTCACCCTCGCTCAATCTTCCATCCATCCTTTCTCAAACACATATAAGTAGAGACAAGTACATAATCAACCGTTCATTACAGATACTCGCAATATCAAATGAATAACCTCATGTTATATTGCTTTACGTATATGGCTTACGTGGAGGTGAACATGCAAATGGATAGATAATACACCTGGATGTGGTGTAAGACAGAAACAAAAGAAACGAAATAGAAATAAGAAAATATGTTTTTACAGCAATTACCAAGGCTGAGAAGAAAAAAATAATTTTAAGAAACAAGAAAGGCTTTGTTGTGTATGTGGCAATCAGTTCAAAAAAAGGAAAAGCTTTTTCTTTTAAAGAATACAAAAAAAGGATGATTATAAGAAGAAGGCAGGAGGAGAGAAGATGACTGTGAGGTCGAAGAGGAAGGAGGTGAAGGTAGAAAGGTGTTTCGTTTATAAAGACAAAGAGAAAGACAGAGAGAAGGAAAGAAAGAGTTACAATCGGCATCTGAAAACGAGTCCACAAGAGCTGGCCGTCTTGAGTCCGTCTGTGACAACGAATGAAAAGAAAAATTAAGAAATGAAGAGCATGTTAGGAAATTGAAGACAAAAAAAGAGAAGATTCAAATGAAAAACTGAAGACGAAATGATTGTCCTCCTAATTTTGGGTTCAAATTATCTGTGGTTGAGTAAACAAATTGGATTGTCAAGTCAATTTCAAGAACGAAATAACTGCACTTCTTATAGATAGAGATAACATTGTATTATTTTGAAGGAGAATGTTGTAGATGATGAGAATGGACGACAAGGAGGATGAGAACGAAAATGAGAACAAGGCTGAAAAAATAAAATTAGAATGAAAAGAAAGAAGGAATATCATTTGAATTAAGCAGAAACAACTTTTCAATTTCATTTAAAAGCACGAATAACTATTGTTTTAAATAAAATCAGTCATTCATTTAAGACACGTCTCCTCATCCTTCTTCAATCATCCCCACTCCCCCAACCGTTTTTGCGTTTAACCGACCGACTCTCAACCATTCAGCCCGATCATTCATCTCATTAGTCTGATACCTTAAATGGAACTAAATGTTTATGTGTATCTATAGATATCCAACAACAAAATACTAAAACAAGATCAAAATAACTATTTGTTATGTTACAATTGAACATAAAGTAGTTACTTCAAAAAGCCATCTTCGTACTTCGTCTAACACACACACTCACTATCTATTTCAATCTTCCTCGTTCAGCTGCGCATCGCTAAAAGATAGCCACAAGAGCTTCTCTGATTTAATTTTAAAAAAATTCTGTAAACAATTCAATAATAAGGTCAACATCTTCATATGTATCTTCGTAGCTTTCGTTTTCTCTGCCTCTCTCTATATCAAAGCTTTTCCTCCTTCCTCACAATGCTCCCAAACACACATCTACACCGTTTGGAATACGTTACCTTGAATAAGGGGGGATGACATCCTGTTTATAGAAATTCAATCTTTCCATTTCCCTTCTCTTACCGCTCATTCTTTATCTTAAGTATTTTCATTTTCTTTCATAATATGCATATATATATATATATCTGAACATTCTCTATTTCATTCTGCTTCTGCATAGAAATAAAAGTTTTAGCAACCGTTCGATTGAATCTCTCCAATGATAATGAGTTCATTAACGTGAACTTTCACGCTTTCTACATAATTAGCATAAAAGCGATGTGATTAAAGACACTGTGCCTACAACAATAATATTTGGGGGAAAGATAAAGATGAAACAGGGCAGAGAGGAAGAGAGAGAGAGAGAAGAATCATACAAATTACACAATCGTTTTAAAAAGCAGGAAGGAATATGAAATAGAAAATCGAATGGTAATCATCTTTCATAATATTCCTTCATGAAGGAATAAAGGAAAGTGTCAACAGAATGATGTCAAATCATGAATTTATGAGCAAAGAGTGACTGAATGGAAAACGCAAGTCCATTTAATAATAATTACAGATTTTCTCTTTTCATTCACAGCTTATTCAGTACTCGTAGGTGAAGTAGGTGGGCTATGAGCGGTAGTGGAGATGGAAGTAGCAGAAAAGGCACGAGATAGAGAACAAGGAGGTACGAGCGGAGGAAGGGTGAACAGTGGTGTTGGTGTGTGAAGAACCAACTGAAACATTCCGTAACATATTCTCTTCATAATTAAGGAGATGATTGTTATCGTTTGTTTTTCTTTTACTGTCAACTTCAACGTATCCATGGATACACAACAATCACTCAATTGATACTATCCAGAAGCTATTCAATTTGTATCAGCTGAATATATAATAAAAGAGAAAACAAATTGCAAACAATATTAGAGATGATTCTATGACAATTGGAGAATACTGAGGTATCGAGCTATCTATTTAACTTTCCAATAATCTCTGATGTCTTTGACGTGTTTAGATTTACATTTTTTGTTCTCTTTCTCACACAAATCTCCTAAAACTGATTAAGTTGATTGATTATCTGATATCCCAAATACTTAAGAGCATGCTCTTCTTCTCCCTCCCTCTATCTCTATCCCTCTTCATTACTATCGCTCTTTCTATATCTTTCATACTCCACCTTCTCTCACTCTCTTTTACTACAAGTCTAAGAGGTTTGTAACTCAAGTACATGTTCAGAGTAACACCAACTGAATTGATTTCGTTTTACAACCTTCCTTCATCAGCGGCTCTTCTGAATCTAATTGATCATCAGATGCGCATAGGTGAGAGCTAGATGAATAGCACTTGGTGTTGGAAGACGAGTGAGATAAATGATTTTTGCGTACTTAATATCAAAGAATATTCCCTGAGGGCACTACTAGCTTTAAAGGAGAAGAGAGAAAACGTTAAATGTATTTTTTTTTTTTTTGAAAAGAAAAAAGTAAGTTTTGTGAGAAATTTCGAGAGTATAGAAAAACACTCGTAAGACAAGACCTCTCCCTGTCTTTCTCATTCTTTCTCTCTCGCAGTAACTGAAGAGTGAGAAGTTTTGAAAACTTGAGACCAGTTATGGAACGATTCGTAGTAGAATAGAAAGTATAAAGATTTTGTGATAAAAAGGAAATTGGACTTATTAAAAGCCGAATAGTTATAAAGAGATGCAAACGGAGAGAGCACGTGTGTCCATGTTTGAAGTTAAAACTGAATTATCTATCTCAGTCTACATATCAAAGCTTTTTTTTTTCTTTGCTTTGATCCAAGACGACATCTATCTTGACATCTCCTAGTTGTCGTCGACGTTGCCGTTCATCATAGTAGTCTCCAGAAATAACTAGTGAATAACGAAAGAAATGCCAAGGAAAAGTTCATTATAAAATATCTAATGTTTCGTCTTTTTCCAAAAAGAAAAAGAATATACCAGCTGTAAAGAGTCTTTCCTCTTTATTTTCTCTTTTTCAGTTGTGAATCCTTGTTGCAACCCGCACTTTTTACTCTTGCTCTTCCTCTCCCCCCCCCTCCCCCTTATCTCTTTTTTTCTCCCTCAATCACACTCCAAACGGAGACACATAAACTGAAAGCAAAAAACGTTATTCAATAAGAAAAAACATATTGATAAGAACAGGAAAAAAAAGGAATTAAAAAGGTAAATAATTCGAGGTAACACACAGAATGAACGATGCCTTTCTAAACGAATATTATAATATGATTATAACTAAATGTATTAGTTTCAGTTCGTTTTGGAATAGAAAAATATAATTAGCTATATGAAGATAGTGAAGGATTAGAGAGATAACAGGGAGAGAGAGATGAAAGAGACTGAAATTAAAGAACAACCTGTGGCTACTTTAAAGCTCAACTGTGATTGTATCTACAACGGCTATGTATTATTTATATATCCATAACATTCTAAAACTTTTTTATCAGGAAGTAGCAGAAAACAAGTAGCTGCAGTAAGCAGAAAGAAGAACAGAAAGAGACAGAGAGTATCCGAGTAAGAAGTATGTGTGTGTGTGTGTGTGTGTGTGTGCAAAGGAGGCAATATGAGAATGAAACTCAAAAATGTTAAACAGAGTTCATCAAAAGAAATGAAAACATTTCAAAGTTTGACAACAAATTGTTTGTTTGCTTACATATAACAGAATAAAACTTTTTTCTTATTTATATCTTTATATCTGTATAAAATGGCGTGCAGTCAGATAGACATACATATCTATCAATCTAGTGCTTCTATTTGGAGTTTGATCAGAGACAATTTCATTTTTGAACAAGTTGCCACGGTTTGAGCGGTTGTTCTCAAAGGTAACAATATGTGACGAAGAAGCTTTCTATTTTTTATTGTGCTAAACTGCCCAAACAGAGGCTGTGGAATAGGATGAAGGAAAGGGAAGTGGTCTCTAGCAAGGGTTCATTGAAAGGGAAGATATTCATTTATTTAACTTTTGAATTTCTATGATCTTTTTTGAAAAGCATCATGTGAATGATTTAAGTTGGATTTTCAAGAGTAAGTAGCAGATGTATGAAACGAGATGAAGATGATGAGAGTGAGTGGAAGGCCAATGGGGAAGCTTTGGTTGAGATTTAAAAAAGGAGAATAACAGAGAGAGAGAGAGATGCTCGTGACTTCTGATGAAAGTCATCAAATGCACATATAGTTTATGAAAACGATTTTATATCTTCCATGTCATATCATGGTTGAAGGAAGTGAAATCAAAGAGGGAAAGGAGGGGGGGGGGTAGGAAGAGGAAGGAGAAGAAGGCGAAGACGAGAAAGAAAATAAGAATTTCGTAAAAAATCTAAAAGGATACTTGAAGAAATTAAATTTTTGTTCTTTTTCCTCCGAAAACTTACTTTTTGTTTACATGTTTGATGATAAACTTCTTAGCATACTTGAAATCGGTCTTGTTTTGAAACAAATTTGCAAAAAGAACTTTCAAATTTCTGTTCGCGTTGTGATCGTTGACAAGTTTTCTGTTCTTTCATTGTTGAGAGGGAGATGAAAGAAGACAAAACTCTCGTATTGGTATAGGATAAAAAGAATTATGCGATGTTTGATAATCATGTCAAATCATATCATCCCATATCAACCTTCTTAATACATGCTTAGAGTACCTGAAGCAACGAGAAATATAAAATTGATGAAACAAACACAATAAAGTAGTTCGTCGACGAAGCTTTGTTTCAATGCAACGACCACAATGCCGACGAGAACGACGACGACACTGTGAATATGATTCTATATCTCTCTCTCTCTCTCTCTCACCTTCGTTTTTTCTTGTTCTCTTTCTCTTTATATCTTACGTGTTGAAAAAAAAGCAGAATAGTTTGAACAAAATAAAAACTAAAAAAGAAAAGGAAAAGAAGAAAAAACCCAACATGGAATAGATGAAAAGAGAAATCAGGATGAGGGTTTTGTGAAGGAGATGAGAGGAGGATCTATAGCTACATGAGTAAGCTATATAGATGAGTGAAAAGAGCATTACAAAAGATGAGAGGGGGCTAGCTCTCTAGGTTACTTCTTCTTCCAATTTGGACTTTTTTCTTCTTCCTTCTGTTTCTCAGCTTTTCCTATCCATTCTCAACGAAACCTTTAACCTCTTCCTTTATCTCTTACCCTCATTCACTCTAACATTCTCTCTTTCAAGTCTCGAATTCTATCTCACCCTCTATCTCTTTCTCTCTATATATATTACACTCTCTCTCTCTATATCAAACAGTAGCAAAGTTTAACAGAGATACCATAATAAGATTATATGGAGATACATCAGTTGCTTCTTGTGCCAAGAATGAAAAGGCATGAGATGTGAGAAGAAAACAGATCCAAACACTCACAGACATGCACACATACACAAAGAGAGACATGCCAGCCACATGTCCAGCTTTACAAGAATTTTGTTTTCATTTGTGCTTGTTTGGATCTTCCACCTTTCTCATCATCAACTACTAAAATCCATTTGTATCACAAAGTGAACTATTATTGAATTAAGGAAAAGCTTTGGACAAAATACCAAGTTCTTAACGTTTTTCGTTAGAAAGGAGAGTGGAAAACCTTAAAAAGAAGAAAAAAAGAAATTCTTTTTATTCCTTTTTGTTACAAAATACTCGAAATAAGACTGGAGACATATGTGAATGAAACTGATACAACTATTCTGTGAAGATGAGGAGAACAGCGATAGACGGCAGCACCGCGGCTTATTCAGATCAGTATTAACTCAAATGAACTGCACTACGTTCACGTACGTGGAGAATAGAAATAAAATAAATTTAAATGAAAAAGCTTAATTTGTAATTTGTAATGAGGAACGAAAGTAAGGATATTCAATTGAAACACATCAAATCCCGGAGGAGTAACAGAGTGGAAAATAGGCCATCTTATAACAAAATATGTAATAGAATGAATCAAATAAATGAAGAAGCGAAAACGAATTTGATGGAGAGTTTTACTATTGAAAGTTCTCTATATCCATTCTCTCTTCATTTCATTCCTCTACCTCATTCCTTTACGTCCCCCCCCCCCCCACTCTCTCTCTCTCTCTCAGTACCTTTACTTCTTCATTTCATTTAAAGGAAAGGGATTCCAATCCACTTTGATGGTGTACTACAATCAAGGAGTTCTCTTAATACCCTTCAAATCACTTTACTAATATCACAGATGTCAAAAAGAAAATATCCTATGTTCATGTATGTTTTGTTACTAATCATACGATAGAGATATAATAGCTTATGAAGCTTCCTTACTGCCAACGATTGACAGTTACAACGTTTCTCAAACAAAACTGTAACTGATTAGAAGATTGCTTGCATATGACAATCAATCTCATCTTTTGTTGTTATTTTGTTTGACTAACTGTCATGTAATTGACACTCTTCCAAATACCATAATTGACATCTTTCCACTCATCTTGTTACTACCTCAAGCAATGGACGGACATGTCTGTAAGTAAACTTAATGCAAACGAAACATCTATATACCATAAAGTTCTTGTTACTAGCTAACAACTTCTCATATTAGTTATTTTGAAAAACTGAAAATGCAACCGGTTAGCATCAAAATAGTTTTTATAAATGAAATATGCTTATTAGCCATGCAGTATCATCATAACGGCAAAACTCAGTCAATTAGAAGTATAAGGAAGGAGAGGCAATGAAAGAGGTGCAGGGATTCTACAATAACCAGATATTGTCGAGATATATACGCAAGACATTCTGAAAGTTCAACGATGATCATAGATGTTCTTCTTCTCCTTTTTTTTTTCTTCTTCACTTCATCTCACTCATCTCAGCAGGTCATGGGAGACGCTATTCTTGAGATCGAAGCTGAAAAACGATCATTTATCCGTTACCGTACAGGTTCCGGAGAATGAAAAACGAAAAATTCTCAAAAGACTCATGTAAAGCAAGTCAAATTAGACCAATCATCTGTCAGTTGCCATCAGCATACAGCCATTTATGGTTTGACGATTGGATAGTGAATCCGCCCATTTGCGGGCTGAGGGTTAGTACAAAAGGAGCGCGCAAGCCATCGTTACCAGCAGAATGTTTGTTTTTACTTTCTTATCCTTATTCTCTCTCTCTGTCTCTCTAATTTCTTACTCTATGCTCGTCATATTGAAACTTTGTAAAGTGAGCTAGACAAAGTTGTCATTTCTTTACTTTGTTCTGTTTTTCGAATGAGCTTCTCAAACACTTGTAAGCCTGTCCAACAATAAAGCCAAGTTTAGCATGCCTGAGTTAAAGTAACGAGAGGAACTAGACAAGGAAGCTTTAACAAGAAAAAAAGCATATAATGATGATGTTCATGCTATTTGTCTCGAATATACATATGTATTCGAAGTAAAAAAAAGCAGGATGAGACCTTTTTGGTTCTGCTTCTTCTTTTACTGACTTCTTCAGTGCTATTTCTTCTCATCTGAATGCTTCCAGTTAGACTCCGCCCATTCAGTCCCACGAAAATTTTTGCAAAGTTGTTCTCTTCGTACTCACGTCTTAAGAGATTTATAACTTCGTTTCCTTTCTTCATAGCGGAGCTTTTAAAGAAGTAATTATTTAATTAAGTTTTACTAAGTTTCAACGTTTATCTAGTTTGTTTTTTCTTCAATTTTGTTTTGACGTTTAAACAGAAATGTTAAAACTTGACCAAATCCCCCTGAATCTCTCTCTCTCCCTTTATTTTTTTACCTCTCTTCTCCTTTAGCTCTATTTGGATGTATGATATTACCTCAGAAACACAGTATTTACAAATCTCGTCTCCTCAACTTATATATCATCCTATTTGAAGGTGTTCATCCATTCCAGAATGAACGTTCGTGTGCTATCCATATTGGGATTGATTAGTCTGACGAGTGCTCATTCGATTGTTGAAATTGATAATGCTGTCATAGGTAAGTAGCATCTTCAGAATTTTTTCATTCCATTATCTGTTTGTCATTTCGTTTTCTCGATCTCATTCTTATTAATTGCCCGATGCTAGCGGAACCACTTGAGCCATTGGTTACCAGAATATGACCAAAATCTGGAAAAAAAACAAAGCTTCCTAGTGTATTGAGAATATGGGAAGCAGTATAGAGAATATGAGGATCTGAGAGCTGAAGAGACAGAAAGAGAGAAAAAGGAAAGAATAAGATAGTTCAGAAGTCATTTATGAAGTTATCAACCCTGTCCAATGGCTTTTCAATGAGAGTACAAGAGCCTATTCGCTCTTTTTAAAAAGTTAATTGGAAAGTTCAAAAGATAAAATAAGCTTCGAATAGACGATTTGAACTTTTGCATTTAACAAACAGGATATTGCGGGATAATTATATGCTTCATATATGTGTCTTCTTTTAGAGGATTCTTTTGTTATAATTACTGTTTTGCTTATAACAAAATCTGTTTCTTTTCATCCCATTTTTTTATTTTCAAGTGTGACAGACCATTGGAAAGAAGTGAAATAGAAGAAATTCAAATATAAAAGTTTTTTTTTCTCAAAAACGTTTGTCTTTATTCTTATGCGACCTTACAAATGAAGCCATCCGGAATAATAGCCATCTTCTGCCTTGAATGACGGTTGAGCTAAGTTAATTCAGCTTCTTCCTTACCTTCTTTCATTCTCTCAATTTCTCTCTCTTTCGTTATTTTTTTTGTTGGCGCTTTGCCTACCGTCAATTCAAATGAATCCGAGAATGAGTTAAAACAGGTCTCAAGTATAATTGTATTCTTTCATTTATGGCACTAATTCTTTGACAAATTCATTTCTCTTTCTGGCTCAGTTACCTCGATACGAGTTCGAGATTTGTTTGGAGGAACAAGTGAAATGAAAACATCAAAGATTTTTTAATTTCTCCCTTCTGGCAGTTCCAACTGGACAGATGCGCTTTACCTTGAAGAATGTCATTGTAGGTGATCCGGAAGTTCAATGTGAATCAGACTCAATATCCTTGCTCTTTCTCACAAAGAATTCATTCATTGGAAAAATCTTCGTTAAGGTATAAAAGACTGTATCATATTATTTATGCAAAAGCTATTAAGGGTTTCGTTTCGGATGATAATTGTGTTAGTATGGGAGATAACAAAAAAAATCATCGTTTTTCTGTCAAGCATGATTCTTGTGGAGTTCGCCGTCAACGTGAAGTTAATGGAGTTGTCGTCATTACAACAGTCATCGTCTCTTTCCATTCAGTAGGATTGATAGATGAACTTATCTCTCTTCATATAATCATCTGACTCTTTTCAGATTTTTATAACAAAAGTTGATCGAGCTTATCGTCTGAGCTGTTTTTATGTGGAATCAACAAAAAAGGTTCAGCAACAGCTTGATGTGGCGTAAGTTGAAAAGCCAATTAAAAAGAAACATATGAAACCATAGGAAGCCCTAATCAAATTACATTTCATGTTGTTTTTTCTTCTTCTTAAGTATATACTTTGAGAAGCCTTGGGATTTTACTGTTTGTCCTTGCTTCATGCAAATTTCAAAGCAGTTTCATTTCATTGGAACTGTCTCTATTTTCTTTCATCTTTTACAATTTCGTAGTCTTTACGTCATCTGCGTAAATCCTTATTCGGACAGTTTGAAGATGTCTCATACTCTCTCAGCCTGCTTCTATGAACATCATCCATTTATGAAAGCATGAGGTTGCAATGAACGTAGGTGTCATCTTCCTTCTTCAACTAGTTTGCGGGCGCAACAGTTCCAAAGCAAAATCCGATTGACAATTTGAATGAATGAAGACGTCATATAACGGATTGTCGTATAGATTCAGCATCCATTATCCTACTATTCAAACTTTGAAGTTTAATGAAAAAAAACATAAGAAAAGAAAAGCTCTGAGAAAAGAAATTTTGCAAATTAAACAAAACAAGTGCTTGCATGTTGAACAGAGTTTCTCCATTTGAAATCAGGTAGCAACTCTGAAAGCAAATGCCTTGAACTACTGAACTATATCTCAAGTTTATAGTGGAATATTGTAACAATCCCATATCATTTGGTTGGTGAAGTAGCTTAACGTAATGTTGCTAAGTAATGTAAAGAAATGTTCGTGAAAACAAGCTTCTCGCGGTCAATTACAAGGTGTTCGGTTGCATTTAAAGCTAATTGCTCATCTATTTCTCCCAATTGCCTTTTTCCTTCTTCAGAAAAAGAGACTGCAGAAGAATGAATCAAGAAAGCCTTATATAAATGGGTTGAAGAAATAAGCTTTAAAGAAAGACACCGCTCGAGACAGCAACGAGACGAAAAAAAAATGTCTTTCTCTTACTATCGTCTCGTCCTCAAAAGGAATCTCTTAATTGAATTTTTTAGATAACAGACTAATTATATAGTTACAAATGACACAATAATTAGATTTCGAGTGGCTTTTTACTTGTTCGGCTACTAACTTCTTATTCTTCAGAGCTTTGACAACACAAGCATTGGATGGACAAACCCAATTACCTGTGTGCCGGTTACTACATCCTTCCGCCGACATCATTACAGAGTTTTTTAACATTATAGATATGAGATCCTATCTGATGGACCGAACGGTGTTCCAATCAAATATGCTCGTGTTGGAGATACTGTTTACCACAAATGGACTTGTGTATCTGAGCTTGAAGATGTCTATTGTATGAAAGTTCATTCGTGCACTGTTTATGATGGACAAGGAGGACCACCAGTTACAGTTCTTGATGCCAATGGGTTGGTTCTGTGTTTCATTTTACATCAACTTTTGAACAATATCGTACACAGATGCTCAATTGACGGAATCATCTTACAAAACTTAGATTATTTGTCTGATCTGTCAGCCGGAAAGCCAGCTCAGGTAGCATTCATCATACTGATCATCAATTCATTTCACATGTCTAGGTTTTCAAATTTGCTGACAAAACAGGTCTTTACTTTAATTGCCAAATACGCCTCTCCATTAAAGATAAACAGTATGGATGTTCTAGTGCGGTAATTCAAAAATATTCATACGATTTCCATATACTCTGGAGCTTTAAGCGACCTTCATGCGGAGGAGGTCAAACCTACGTAGAACCATCTTCCCGCACCACAGAAATCTCATCAAGTGAAGATAGTGTTGAAGATTATGCTACTAAGCCCGCTGTTTATGCTACCACTCAGGGTATTTTGAAAACTTAAAACTTTCAAATCATCATTACCTTTGCAGACTCATACACCACTGATAGATATGCAACATCTCAGTATGCTTCCTCAACTGATGAGCCTCGAGACAACGCTGCTGCTGTCTATCCTAAAGCATCAAACCAGAAAGTACTTGCCGATCTTCCACGTTTTTTTTTAAACTCATTTTTCTAACAGACAATCATAACCGTTCCAAGAGAAGACAGCAGAATGAGTCATGCTCCAGGAACGAATCCAACCTACGCTGATCTTCAGGCAACTACAAATGAACCTTATGTCGATAGAGAAGAGGCTGTCGTTCCATCTCGTTTGGTAAAGAGAAATGCTTGGTGTAAGTAAAATATCATCAATAAGTACATGTACAAGAATTCTAAGCTTTCAACAAGAGCTTACCAGTTACTGTAGCTGATTTCGATTTACCTGAGAAAGGTCTCATTGTATTTGGACTCGAAGAGAATGGTAACAATCAAGGTTGGAATTTGAGATTAAAAAAAGTTTCATTTTTAAACTCTCTTCAGAAGATATAATGGAAGGAGACACAGCTCGCTTCATAATTGAAGATCGTATGGCTAAAACGTGTTTCACAACAAGTAATATAAATATTACTAAGACATTTAAATTCCGTTAAAATGTATTTTCAGATAAACTAATGGCCTTTATGGTTCTGATCTTCATACTTGCGTTGGCTCTTCTCTTTGTGATGGCTTTTATCGTTTACCGTCAGAGACGACTTATAAGTAGATCATTCTTGAAACATTAGAGAAAGCATTTTTCAAATTTTTACGGTCCCACATTTCCTTTCCTTCATGATATAGCCATACCGATCTCTAGATTAAGAACTTTTTATTTTTTGTTAAAATATGTGCTTAACTTCAACAATTCTACATATGGAATGCTAGTTCTATCTCACTTAAACATTTAGCAAATGAACAACTCTTACTTTGATTTTTCTTAATTAACTGCCCGTGATTGGCTGATTTGCCATCGAAGGAAATCGGACAGTCGATTTCGGCGAAGGATGAAAATTGTCGAAAGTCAGCTCAAAAAAATTAATTTCTTTTAAAATCTCAGGTTAAGCTAATTGGACTGTCCTGAACACGGAAATATAACCAGATTCGCATGAAAGTCACTTATTGTTGAGATATTGAGCTTCGAAGATAATCGATGTTTGAACTCGCGCGCTGTCCTGTGATTGGCTGATTTGCCATCAGAAGAAATCGGATTGTCAAATTTGCCGAAGGATGAAAATTGTCGAAAGTCAGCTCAAAAAATTAAATTCTCTCAAAATCTCAGGTCAAGCGAATTCGCCTTGGGATAACAAGCTCAATCAGTTATTGTTACTATTCGAAAAGTCCAAATTCACAATTCTAATCATTATAATCCACTTCTCTTCAATAATTATAATTCACTTCTCTTGATATGATCTTATTCGGGGAAGTGTCATTTGCCTTTTTTGCCTTTGATTTGCCATCTCTTGAAATCGATTGACCGATTTCCTTAGATGGCAAATCAGCCAATCACAGGGCAGCGCACGTGTTCCGGTTTTGCGAGCTGGATTCCGGTATCTTCTTTTTTATATCGAAATGAATGTTCTTCCTATCCTACTTCAAGGATTAATCATAACGATAATGGCTCAGACATCCAAGGAAGTATATGCCCTCACATCTCAAGATCAGTTAAACTGCGAAGTGGGAAACATCATCATAGCCGGTCAGGTCCCTGACAATCAAATGTCAGTTACAATATTGTCGACACAATTGTAAAGTACAGTATTGAGATTATCCGTATATAATTCAGGATAGATTGTAATGATGCGTTTATCTCTACAGTTCATATCCTTGATAGTTCAGTAAAACGCCAAGATTTTGTAATATAACGACCATATCGTTTATGAAGCATCTTTGAAGGAAATGATGCAGATTGAGTCTCTCATCTTATACTTCTCATCTAATCTCCTATCCATTTCTCAGACTTCAATCAATTTCGTTTCACTTATGATTCTGAAGACATACGTAGTCGCCACAGTTGTATTTGGATTTGATCTGCAACCTTTTATGCGACTTTATGTTCCTATCTTGGTTATGTAATTTTCAAACTAATGATTTCAATCCGTTTTCCTTTAACATAGCTGCACTTCTTGAAACGGCTTCATGGTAGTGTACGGTTTGATGAACGCTCTTGTCATGCCGCTGCACACTTTCTCTATTCTATTTTCAGTTATTCCTGTCACTTGTCATGAGTTGATGAAATGAGTTATGAAAGATGGTTTGTATTGAGACCTGAGCTATGTATGATAAACACAAAGTTAAATTAAATATAGCTCATTATTGAGAACTAACAGTACTGCTTGTTTTTTCGTAATATTCCTGAGATATCAGTGTGATGGTGTATTTAATAGGTATCAATTTTTTCTCGATCAATTGCAAAGAAGTTGAGAATTGTTCATTCTGCGCCGAGTTAAAACATTTTTTGCTCCTGATAATAATGGCTATGCACCACCGCTACACTTTTTGCACGCCGCGGAAGAATGAAACACATGAACAACCGCATCAAGCGCGTCAGTAAGCTGAAAATGAATGTATCGCCGCACTGCTAAGCCTTCCAGTCCAAAATGAATTTCCACCAAGCTTTTCATTTTCCTGAACGCGCAATGCAGTGAGCGGCGTACATGATCAGTTTTCTAACTGCCATAACTTTCTTGCTACCCAAACGAAACAGTTCGTTTCATTCTATTTTGTTGTTATTGTGTAAAATGCGAGACATCATACAGTGTGCGAATGAGTTAGGTTTTAACAAAATATCTATTATGGATAAACTGGAAATATCGAAACTATCTATCTATGAAGCAAAAAATGAAGTTACGAAGATCGATCAACCTCTCATTCAACTGTTCAGACGCCTGAAATGTTTTTACTAATAAATGTTAAAGGTTCAACTCACTTATCGTTAAGTTTATTTATACATAGTGCTCGTAATAAGATCGGACTGTAACTCTCTGGCAACTTTTGAAATATTTTGCTTTTTCTCTCGTAACAATTCCTATAAAAGGTGTTCCGGTCGAAACAGCGAGATGAGAGTCAAAGTCTCTGAAAGTTCCCTTGGAAGATCATCATTAACAATGATGGAATCTAACATATAACTTTTAGAGAGAGACTCAACTTGTATATATAGTAAATGCATAAAAGTATTAACATGATCTGATTCATAACGAGCACGATATCCAGTTACTGATATAGGAGCCACAAAACTCGGAGCACTGTCAATATCGAAAATTATCAGTAAAGTTACCAAGTTTATGTGCTCATATGGTCGTTATATTACAAAATCTTGGCGTTTTACTGAACTATCAAGGATATGAACTGTAGAGATAAACGCATCATTACAATCTATCCTGAATTATATACGGATAATCTCAATACTGTACTTTACAATTGTGTCGACAATATTGTAACTGACATTTGATTGTCAGGGACCTGACCGGCTATGATGATGTTTCCCACTTCGCAGTTTAACTGATCTTGAGATGTGAGGGCATATACTTCCTTGGATGTCTGAGCCATTATCGTTATGATTAATCCTTGAAGTAGGATAGGAAGAACATTCATTTCGATATAAAAAAGAAGATACCGGAATCCAGCTCGCAAAACCGGAACACGTGCGCTGCCCTGTGATTGGCTGATTTGCCATCTAAGGAAATCGGTCAATCGATTTCGGCGAAATACTGAAAATCAGTTTTAAAAATCGACTTTTTTTAAATTTACAGTATAGGATAATTTGATTCTCCTTAAGAAAATTAGCCAAAGCCGAGCTCAGCAGAATAAACGCGGTGTATGTTTCTATCCCGTTTTCAGCTTATATTCTCAGTTCAGTCAGTTAGTATATATCGAACCAACTCGTATATAGAGAAGGGTCTTGCTATTAGAGTTTAGATTACTGCCTGAAATTTCAAGATCAACACCTCTGCGAGTAGAACTGAAAGATAATCCTTTCAGCTGTAAGCCTAATTTCATGAGCTGATGAAACGCATTTGTCCTCTCATACTCTCAAAAAGAATAGGTGTTGAGAAGCGAAAAGACAAAACTCAATTGTGTCAATCATATGTCAAGTAATAAAAACGTTCATAAAAAAAATATAGGTGGGATAGAGAGGAATATGATGATCAGAAGGTTTTCTGTTAGAAGTTATAGGAGTACCACAAAGCTCAGCTGTCATCATCGTTACAACGCTTACTACCCATAGTCTGGCTGCTGTCGCCAGCAGTGTTTCCTTTCTTTCTATCTCCTCTATCTCCAGGACACTCCTATTCCTCGAAGTCATTGTGGCCGTTTGGTCGTGAGTTCAGAATTGATTATTCGCATTAACTATTTTCATGTTTGGATCTGTTCATAACTATATTCGGTATCATACTCTACTATACAATCTGTATTTCAAAACGTTGTCTCATCTCTTGTGCACAATTGCTTTCAATATTCTCACAACATTCCAACTTACCATAAGACTTTAGAACATCTTGACTGGTCAAAGAGATGAAGGAAAACCATTTCCTTTCTGTTTCTTCTTATACTTTTTCTTTTCTCTTACACTTCTGTTTTCTTGATTAATATTTCCATATGTTCAATAGTTCTCTGATTTTCACAGGTATTTGAATCAAAAGGAAAACTCACCATAACATGATGATTAGAGTTCAAAAACATCTCTCCCTTAGAAATAACTCAACGACGCAAATTATTTTTCATCTCTCTGATTAATTTCTGTTCATAGTATTAAGTGATTAATCTTATCTCTGTCCATACTGCAACATCTGAAATAGTTTTTTCAGTTTTGTTCGTTTATCTTCTTCCTCATAGTCCTAGAAATCACATATGCTATCGCTCATTTGACAGTACTCATAGTTCATTTGTTTCAGAATATATCTACGCTAGAATAAACTGAAGAAAAGAAAGTTAATTTTCAAGCACAAGTTTCAGTAACGATGTCAATGTCACAAGGATTGGTGATCCTTTTGACAATATTATCACCGTTTGCTTCCTCTATTCCCACATTATGTTCACCAGGATCACGTATCTACATTAAAGGAACGGATATTATTCAGCAGAATCGAGGATATCTTCTGCTTCTTGTTTACATGCCGTTACAATGTTCTCATTGTCATCGGCAATTACGAGAGTTAGTTAATTACCTTCTTCTTTTCAACAGCAAAAAAAAAAGTTTTTCTACCAATTCATCTCTCTTTCTCCCTCTCTCTCTCTCTCTATCTCAAGCTTTTCCTTTTCTCTCTCTTATCGCTGTTTTCAAGCAGTTTCAAATATCTTAAAACATATCCAATTACCTTTTTGATGATTGACGCTCTCAACATCCGTACACACACAAACACAAATTCCTTATATCTTTTTTTTTTAAACCTTGCTCCTCTTTTCGAAAAAGATAAATATGATTTTGAGATAAACTGTTCCTCATGTCTTTTCTCAGATTAAATTTATTAGCGGAATCCGTGTCAGAGCTTCGTGTAGTTGTCATAGCTCCAGGATTTGAAGCTCCATCGTTTGTTCATAGGCTTAGGCAAGAGGTTAATATATACTGTTTCTATAATATATATTCCCAACATTCTCAGTTCAAACAGTTATCAGTGGAGAGAGATGAAGATGGATTGTTTGTATCCACTGGACATCAGCCTCATGACATAACTCTTTATGACAGGTAAGCATTGTGGATGATTTGATTGGTTTTCGGAAATGCTTGATGGTTATCATTCATTTTCGAAAATGATTCATGATTGTTGGAATAAATGTATGCGAACAGATGTGGCCGTGTATCACATATTCTTCCTCATCGACAAGATTATGTTACTTCCTATCGTATTATTCTGAATGTTGTGGAAGAAGCATTGAAACAAGCCAAATGCGGTTGGTGCCAGTATGATAGCCGTGGAAGTCGAGACTTATCCAAACATAACCAGGAATTTCGTGCAAAGGTAAAAAATATAAAAAATGAAAGTATTTACGTGATTGTCTTAGATTACTTGAAAATAATATTTCATAAACATCTCACGTTGACTGTTCATCCTTACCCTTTCTCATACCTGTCCTCTCTTTCTGTCCTCTGATCTAAAACATAATGATTTAACACCTTTGTTAGTTTTTTGGTGGGTGTAGTGAGTTGCATTATAGAGTGTCAACGCCTACTTTAAGCCGTCATCATCTTCATATGGCCAACAACGTGATGAATCTGCTTATTATCGTCAAACCACTCCATCATATCAGCAGCAAATTTGGTTAAGACAAAGAGAACAACAATCGCGGTATGCTCAACAAGCTTATGCATCATACCAAACAACATATCCTCCAACAAATCAACAGGTTTACTCAGAGTATGAAAATTTGTAGACCATTTATTCTTTGCAGGATCGCACACAACAACGTTATCAGCAAAACTATCAACATCAGACCGCACAAATCTATAATTCTGATCGTTCACGTTCGCAATACCCATCCAATAATCAGAATAGCTATAACCAAGATCAAGCTCTTCAACACCATCATCAGCAAACTGCGAATCAAAATCAAAGAAACCCAATCAATTACTACAATCATTTGATTCATCCGACTATTCCCACAACACCAGGTTCCTTTTCCCAGAGCACGTTTGAAACACAGTATTTTTCTCTGAAGAAACAACAAAAAACCCGTACGGACCAGATGAAGACTACGATGATTTGGTTTCAAAAGCACCCACGACACCCAAAGTACAGGTATTTCGGGGTTTGAACAGGGGTGTCAGTAGTTTCAACTCAAAACCTGAGACCAGAAAACGATCAGACAGTCAAGAAATGAGAATAAATTCTGAAAAAACCTTGAAATGAAAGAAATCTAATACTTTATCGCTTTTTCTGTAGAAATTCAATAGCCTCCTTCTCAACCTTTTGTAATTTTTTGTGTTTTTCTGTGCCATACAGTCTAAGTAGACGGCTGATCAGCTCGTGGAAAAACAATGTTTAACAGCTTATATGATCTTCCCCCCAGCAATAGTCTTCGGTGAAAAATTTCTGTTTTCATCTTTTTTTCAGACAAAAAAAGATAAGAAAGAAAAGAATAAGCTGTCGATTGTACATGAAGTACTTGAGCCTGTGCCTAGCTTGTAAGCTAAGAAGCAAAGTGCAAGTTCCGATGATGAAGCGATTCGAAAAGAAAGAGCGAGAAAACATTATTCTGATTCTTCAAATAGATAAATCAAACATTGGATTTATTTCTATTAATGTTTATTTGTTAAATGAAATAATTGCAGACACAAATACCTCAACCAACATCTCCATGGTTTCCAACACTAGTAACGCCGCATATAGCTACAGGAATTAAAAACTATCAAGTAACTTAACTTTATACATCATGACGCATACAAAACATTATAGATCAACAAGCCATTTGGACCGATTGTATCAGAGAACAATATTCCATGTTCGGCATATACTGATGATATATGCTTTCAACAGGTAAAAAGCTTAATAACATACGCTGCTTACGTACACATTTGAGTACGGCAGACAGCCAGTTGACGCATTCATTTTTTGTTTTGACACTCGCCTTCTATCGGCTGTACCCATGTATAATATTAAAATCTAATTACATTCAAGCTCAATTCATTTTATATTTTTGCTTTAAGCAAGAGAAGCTAGGACGATATGGGCTGTCGAAGTGTTGCTCCAAAGGTATATACATCACCGATGTTTGTATTCCGGGCAAATGTACGAATAGTACTGTACAATTGTGTTGTTTTCAAAAGTTCTTACAAGTAAAACAAAGAGATTGTTTATTTGAATATCATATATGTGTGATTTGAGTCGAAATACAGTTGTTGTGAGGATTCTGGACAAAGCGAAGGAACAACAAGCACCAACAAGTTCAATAGATGCTGCTATGATAAGTTCATAGATGATGTATGTGATTAACTATTAGCAAGATTGTATTAGTTCTGTTTAGGATTCATGCTGCACAAAGGAATCTGCTTCACAGTACTGGCCATCAGTACATGAGCTCTGTTATCCAAATACGAATGTAGATTATTCGAGTGTTAAGATGGAAGTATGTTTCGCTTTTTCCTTCTTGTTCCTCACTCTAATTTTTTTTTCTCATCTCGTTTCGGCCTCTCATTGACCACTTTTGCTTGAAAGAAAGAAAGTTTGTGTGGTTGAGCCCAATTCACTATTTGTTCAGCTACCGTACAAACTTAACCTAACCCTCTTCTGATGAGCTGCTCCAACAAACCTCACTTGCACTTTACATCCATTGCTCGAATAAAGAAAACGAGAGAAAAAGAGAGAAAGAGAGAGAGAAAAAGAGAGAGAGAGAGAGAGAGAGAGAGAGAGAGAGAGAAAGAGAGGTAGATGAAATTCAGAAAAAGATTCCAACTTTCGATTTTTCCACCCTGTGCAAGTACAAAAGTGCAAATGAATTTCGTCTAAGGTATTTTGACGTTTGAAAGCCTTACGTTCCATATAACGCCGATCAAAGAGGAATTCTACGGGAGAAACGAAAATTTTTGAAGATTGACATTGAGAGAGAAAGGAGAGGAAAGGGGAAGAAGAAGAGAGCAAAAGAAAAGATGACGTTGAGTTAACCGAAGAACCTCAGCACGAATCGGAGGATCGTCGTGGTCTGTTTGATGAATGACTCCTCCACTAGTTAAATATTGAAATTTGTGTGATAAGACAGAAATATCTCATTTAAAAAACAAAATATTTCATACCTCGTTTTCATTGAATTTCAAATCAACAGATCGACGCATCAGATTTGATAAAACGAGGGTTGCAGGAAAGAGAGAGAAGGTTATGAAGATATATAAAGAGAGAGAGTGGGCATGTTCAAATGATTTCTTTTTCAGTTTTTGTTCCAAATGAAATAAATCCTAAAATGGGTTATTCGATATTATATAAATTTGTGTAAAATAGGCTTCAACTAGATGTTTCAAATTTCATCTGCAGGTTCGATTTGCTGAAGGTCTAAGAGTAATAGATTTGAATGAAAATCGTTTATGGGATCATGAATGTCGTTATGGAGGAAACCGTATCCAATATGCATATCTTCCTTGAACATGGAAACAACATGTGGTTCCTGATTGTCATGTGTATTTATACGTAGAATTCCATATATACTATATGTATATTCTGTTCTATTCATTGTTTTTTTTTTTCTCATAATGGTTTGCAAAGGTAACTCAGCTTCAAGGTGTTCATTGTCGTTTTGAGATCTGAAAGCGAGAGTTGGCTCATGGAAATAAGAATAGTCCAACTTGTAGTTAATAATCTGTGATTCAATAAACAATATGAATGTAAATCTAGTATGAGAATATTTTATAGTTGTTGTGTTCTTCTTATTTCTTTGAAGCTCAATGTGTGTCTCGTTTCTGCGCTTGGCCCTATGTGGCATCGCTGAGGAATTCATAAGCTCAGCTATGCCAACATCTTGCCTAGCTCAGGACGATTGTCGATTGAGTGAAAGAAAAATATTAAATATATATATATATATATATATATATGATAATTATATTTATCACACTTGTCCATTTCATATAATAAACAAGCTTTATCAGATAAAAGAGGGACCAACCGAGGGAAATAGAGAGAGAGAGAGAGAGAGAGTGGGGGGGGGAGGGGGGAGATGGTTAAAGTATTCAAAGAGAACTTTCTCATAACATCTAACGAAAAATTCTCTTTTTGGGTGACGGAAAAAAACGAAAAGAAAGTTTAGAAGTGCTTATGAGAAGATAAATGAGGAATGAGAAGAAATTAGAAAAAGTTTCAAAGGAAGAGACTGAAAAAACGGATTAAAGAAGTTGGAGAGTATGTAGAAAGAAAGAGATGGTAGAAAGGAATGGGGAAACAGGAGAGGGGGGTATAAGAGAGAGAGAGAGAGAGGTTGAGGGAGAAAGAGATGAATGAAAAGAGAATTTTATTGAATATTAGAACGACAAATAAAAAACATAACAGGATTATAAAAATATAAGAATTCCTATATTTATACAGATAATGACGTAGGCAGAGGCTATATGATCTCCTGAATAAACTAAATGAATGAGATCTATAGGCTTATTTCATTCTATTATTCATTTCCATATCTTCTTCTCGGTTGTTCTCAAGGTAGCAGAAAGTATATGACAATGACTAACATGTGCACAGACTTAAGGTGCAACAGAAAAAAAGAGAGAAAGAATGTATGAGATATAGGGAATAGGTGCTATGCCTGTAGGAATGTCCATTCACATATATTAGAAGCTGTTTCGGTAGAGCAACCGTCCAACGACTCCGTAAAGGACAACATACAGAAGAAGTGAACCCGCTCCCGATGATGGCAAACTCTGAGCTCCGCCTACAAACGGTGGGTGGGGACGACACGGCTCAGAGGTCGGCCACGCCTACTGCGTGGCTCTTGACACAAGTGTACCGGACGTTAAAGAAATGAAATGATGAAAAAAAGGAAGAATTAACGAAATGAATTTGAAAACAAGACAATAGCTCATTTAAGATTTATAAGCTCAGGAAATCAGCTTTACGGCTGATCGGAAGCTCGAGATGGTCCCAAGATACATCTCTTTCCGTGAGCTAGAAATAGAATTTTTCAGAAAAATGATATTATGCAAAGATTTCGACTGGAACTGAGCATTTCTACACAGCTCATTTTGAACAGAATTCTCAAATGTTGTTCTATATGTGAATTGAGAAAGAAGGAGAGTTTGACAGTTCCAAATATCATATAGCCGTTATGCAACTTGAGTAAACACATCCTCTAATCCTTATTTAGGTTGAAAGTTTAGCTAGTCTAAGCAAATTAATTCTTTTCTCTCACTTGATCCTTTCTTCATCTATCTGTCTTCTCTCTCAGTTTTTTTTTGTGTTTCTCTAGTTCCTCTTTTCAGTGATTTCATCCGGAATTGACATCACTTCTTGAATCTCTGGAGAATAATGTTTGTAATTCTTTTTCTTACCAAAATGTTTAATAATATCAAAATGGTTTCTACAAAGATGCTACTGCAGTATTCCATATAAGGCACATAGTCATTTATTGGGCTCAAAAGCAACCGTCATAGAGCTATGATCTTGTTTCTCGGAGATGTCGTCGGCGACGTCGTCGGCGGTTTCGTGTTGATTCAGGCCTCTACTTCATCACACAGTAAAACAGATAAAGGGAGAAAAAGAGAGATATTAGTCTAACATTGGAATGAAAGAGAAAATTTAAGAGAGAAAAAGAAGAAAACGAAAGAAGGGAATCGTACACACAATCGTAGAAATGTACGAAAGGCTTTGCATCATTATGCAAACAGTACGACGATGGTTGGCGATGAATTCAACGCTTCACGACGAAGACGATGGAATAGACGACAGCTCAGTTTACGGTTACGATGGTTGCAGAAAGAAAAGCTTTTTTTCAGCGCCCTAAAGTACTGGGAAAACCCGAGAGAGAAAGGGATGGAGAGACTTGTGAGACACCAGTTATTAGAGAGTAAGTAACAAGAGAATTCAAAAAACAACATAGATCATCGAGTTTGAAAGAATCCAATGCTCCGGTTTAAGATAATTAAATGAGAAGAGATGTTTGAAAATGAAACATTATAAGAATGAAAGTGTACACGGCGATACAAGTGCTAGGAGTGTATGAGTCAGAGAGTGGAAGTATGAATTGCCATTTTCGCATAGTCGTCTGGACGAGAAAGAATATAGTGAAGGGGAAGGGAGACGGATTTGAAACAGGGAGAATGAAGAAAACGGAGAGGTAGAGGGGTAGTTAGAAAGAGAGAATTAAAAAGGTTTAGAGAGAGAGAGAGATAGAGAAAGTTTCTCTCTCTCTCTCCCTCTCTGGATATTCGTTTTCATATCAATATAGCTGTACAGATGGTGACAGTTTTCGAATTACAATTTAATGTAAGCGGCTGTATAAACAGATCAAAAACATTCTTTTTTTTTTACAAAAAAAAAAAAAAAGAAAAAAAACCATTTTGTGATTCTTGAAATTGGAGAGATCAGAGACAGGAAGAAAGCAGTCAGGTAAAACACCTGCTGTGATGTCGAGTATTTGTACAAAAGTACCTTATGTCATGACCAGTAGTATTAACACTTCTCATTAAGGTGTTCGAATGCCAATAGCAAATTCAAGCAATTGTTCTCTTTTTGCACTAACCTGTCAGCTCTTCCTTTAAGCAATAGCTTCGTCTTTTTCAAATATTTTTGTTTCACATCTATCTATCAAAGCTGTGTATGTATCTTTACCAAAAGGTAATATGATTAGGAAAATCTTTTAATGGAAACAAAAAGTCTCAAAATACGCGTTCGATGTTGCCGTGTGAAGGAAGTGAATCACTGCCGACAGATACAGACAATCGAACTGTGAACGCTATATGAAGTCAAATGAAAGAACAAAAACGATATTTAATTAGAAAATTAACAGAAAATCCATATGAGGATAGAAATAGAAGAAAATAAATGAAAAATACTCGTACACAAGGTCTCTGCAAGAGCTCTGCTTCGAAACAAAAGAAGAGGATGGTATAGGGGGGGAGGGAAGGAAAATACGTGAGGATGGTGGCAAAAATACAATCTAATTGATAATTGATTCTAATCACAACTCAATTCAAATCACATAATCATCTAATACTGCTTATAATTATTATAATTTTGTTATTGTTAACATCTAAAAAGGTAAAAGTGTTATGGCATACAAGTAGATTGGCATTTGGAAATGGAGGTTATGATCGAACCGGCCGATTGGTAAGGCATATAGAATTGCTTCAAACATACTTAATTGGTCCAGTTATCAGAAATAACATATTGAGCACATCAATAATAAGAATTATATAATTAACATATAAATTATGATTTTGGAAAGAAATATTGGCAATGAGGGAGGATATTATAAAGGAGATGAATTCTTGTCATATTTACAGATCTTGAAATTCTTCAGCTATATTATAATTTATGTGGGCATAGATAAGTACACCAATATCACGATGGCCATTTTCAACAGCTATTGATAAAGCTGTTGAACTATCCTATAACATCATTCATTATTCATTAATTTAATGATGATTAACTTACACAATCAGCTAATTTGGCATTGGTTGTTGGTTGAGCTAGAAGAAGCTTTACCAACTCTTTATGACCATGTTCTGCAGCACACATCAAAGCTGTTGATCCTTCCTCATCCTGAATTCATAGAAAATGATTATATATATTGTGTTTCTTTATTCTAAACAATTTTTCTTTGCTCAATAATAATAAATATAATAACAATGATTGATTGTCCAAAAATCACAGTATGATTTCATGCTCCCTCACACTCCATCTCCCTTCTCTTTCTCACCCTTTTTCTATCTTTCTTTTTCTTCCTCTCTCTCTTCTCTCTCTCTTCTTTTCTCTTCACGTTCATTGTGTGAAATGATCTCATTTGTATTTTCTCTTTCATTCTTCTAAGCACTCGTCATGTTTTTCATAAACCTGACATCGGAACACTCTTCAATTGAACTGTGAAGAAACGAATCCAATTAGGCACTTGTAGCTCGACGAACAAACAACATTCACCATTTTCTCATATTCTGTCAGTTCGGTCCGATGAGCATATTAGAAATGAAGAGAAGAACTCTAAACTCAGCCCCGTCAGTAGTAAGACGGAAGCTCCAAGTCTCCTTTTTCTGTATTTGCGCTGACACAGTGGGATACCGCCATATACACTTATGAAATCCAAATATAGTTCGTCACGCTATTTGCCAATCAAATCTTTTCTCTCAATCATTTGTAAGTTTTGTCAATTTGCATAGATCAGTTAAGCGTTCAAAGCTCACTCCATTAACGTAGACATTATCAGCACTGCACGTGAATATCACGTAAACACCGAGTATATTCTATAACTCTGTGGAGCTGTCGCATTCTCTCTATGATCGCCTTTTTCCATTCTTCCACAAAATTCAAAGAATCAATATCAAATCTTTCTCTTTTTCATTGTAAGCACAAGGGGAGAATATTCTCTTGTTTCTAACTACCTGGATGTTGACATCAGCTCCACAAACCAATAGAAGTTCAGTAGTAGCTTTCTTTCCATGACTGACAGCCAACATCAAAGCTGTTTGACCATGTTGTGTTGCTTTAGCATTCACATTTCCCATTTCAAATACTCTATAAATAGAAATATTGATTTGGAATGATAAGGTATAATAGAATACCTCTGAACAACAGTTTTTTCTACATCATTTTCTAAATTACTTAAGGCAGCTAACATAACAGGTGAATAGCCAGCACGATTAGCCATATTAAGTTGGCTCTCTTGAGTATCCAGCAGTGAGGATACAATTCCAAAATTACCATGACTAACAGAATAGTGAAGAGCTGTATTTCCCTGCAACAATAAGATGAAGAGATTTAATGAAATGTTAAAGCAATACATTTTGATCGGATATATTGATAACTGTCTTCAATAATAATGGCGATAATTCCTTCAGCTGCTCTATAAACACCTATAAAAATATTTTTTTTTATTGTAATAAGCTCCTCCTTATTTAAGCTTACATCCACATGATCTGTTTTACTGCATTTTCGTGCACTTGTCTTTAACCATTCGTGTTGTACATACTTTAATGCCCAATCCTACAACATATCAGAGTATGTACATTCCATCAACATCAACATACCGCCGTTTCACTAGTAACACTGCCTGGTTGCAACAGATGTGAATTGAGACTTTCTAATGCCTCACGCAAAGGAGCTGTTATTTCAAATGGCGTGCCTTCAGCGTGCTGATCTTCGTTAGTATCGTAACTTCCTTCAGAATTATCAGACTCAATAGCGGCAGCTTCATCATCTTCATCATCGGTTTCACTGTAATTTCATTGATTGTTCTGTTGATCTTTTTATATTCAAATATTTTTTTTTTTTGGTCAACTAATTGTTTGATTAATCAACTGGGAAAAGAGCAATGTAATTTGATCTTCTCTCCTTGTCTCTCGTTTACTCTTTCACTCTTTATACGGTTGCCTCTGAAGAGTCGGCAGCATCTCTGATTTTGCTTTTAGCAATATCTCGATGGATTATATTAGGTTGATCTTATTCCTTATTTGCGCTCGCGTGGAGCGGAAAGTTGACTGACAACGTTAAGTAGAATCCGAATGACAAATAATGTCTGTGTGACCTACTGAGCTGATGAGAAATTCTCTCACAGGAACAGTACAAGAAGGGGAGGAAATTAACCTTTTTGCAAGGCTTTCGTTCATTTCTATCTTCATCCACTCTCTTCTTCTCGTTTTATCTTTTTTTCTATCAAAAATGTGCGATGTACAGATGAAGTGTAACTCACTTTTCTTCTAGTCGAGGTGGTGTTCCATATATTACTTGTGGACTTCGTGGCCATCTGAAAACTTCTCTAGAGAAACTAATTTGCATAACTCAATGTTCACGCAGACACGTTCACGTGCGCCATTTGCATTCTTCAAGATACCAGCTAATGAACGGTTGCTCATTGTTTTTGAGAAGAAAAAAAGTTTAAAGCCATGTTTACCTTCCTAATGATCGTAGTTCACTTCTCAATGGTGTTAGACGATCAGTGGCTTCGTCTGCCTCATCTGGTGTTTCGGCGCTTTCATCAGGAACTGCATATCTACTTAGGATGTTCGATAATTCAAACTGTTTTGTTGTCCTTACTTGCTTATTTTGGGTCTTGGAATTCTGGCTGGAACTGGTTCAGGAACAACTGATGGTGGTAGTGGAATATCTTTCTTTAAAATAACTTTATTTTTCAAAGCTTCTGATGTTTTTTCTGTTGGAGTAGATGAAGCACTTCCACTGACATCCTGAATCAATATATTCATAAAGATGTTAGAGAAATGAAAAAAAAAATTTCACTTTATTTTGTTGTTCCGCATATTCCAGCTCATCCGTTTTCTTCCGTTCCATACGAGCACTCCGGCTTGCAACGGTTCCTTGAATGTCGAACGTTAATTACAACTTTTCTATTCGAGAACGAACCGCGAACAAAGTTTTGCTTTTGTTCAGAAGTCAACAATTTCTTTAATGAAGCAGCCTGTTCTGAGCCAATCTGTTTAGGCTTATCGTTCACGTTATCAATCTGTAATTAAAAAAAAGGTTCAAAAAAAACAAAATTAAAAAAATATTACATCAGAAATATCATTCTCGTTAACCTCATCACTAGAGTTATCACACGTGACGCAGACCTGCAATAAGATAATTTCATAAGATGGCCATGTTATTATGTCATGATGATGTATGTATATTATGGAGTTTTTTATTGTCACTCTCACTCAGACCTACAAGGGAGTCAAGGACTCGATCAAAAAAGGATCGACGACGTCTTGGCAGCAGCATGAACCCTTCAAAGATAAATTGATAGAAGCACAATAATGAAGAAGTGTGTGTGTGTGTATGTGAGTGTGTTGATAAAAATGGAAACAAGGACTTAGGCAGCTATACTAACAAACAGAGCACACGAAGACGGTTTGTTATTGATGAATGAAAATGAAAAAAAGTTATTTGATAAAGAGCACAACATCAAGATTTGTGAAGACCGGTCGTTGTTCTTTTAGGAAAGCAGGAAGAAGAAGCGGGATAGAAGAAGAAGAAAAAAAAACGAAAAGATTATGATGTCAGTTAGATGAACTAGAACACAAAACAACATTGTTTCCTTTTTTTTTGTCGCTTCATCAGATGAGGAAGAAAAAGATATGAAGAGTTTGATCATAATGTTTGAGAAGTGTAAAAGCTATTTTGGATTGTTGTATAATTCTTTTGACATTCTTCTCCATATGTATAAATGCTATTGCCGATCAGAAAAGCTTTAAGGCTTATACACCTCCCGACAATGATGACAACAGAATGGTTAAAGATTCATTGTCATCTCAGACTATTGAGGTCGTTATGAGTATAGAAAAAACGTTATAAAAAGTTCAAAAATGTCAAATTATGTTTCCATGCGAAGAGAAATAGGTGCAAGAGGTTGGAGGACACGAAAATATAAGATATAGAAAGCAAGAGAAAGAGAGAGAGAGAGAGAGAGAGAGAGAGAAAGATAAAAAGGAGCAGAATAAGATAACAGAATGCGAATCGAAATAAAAATGAAAATGAGGAGATTTTTCAAAGAAAGAGAGAAAACGAAATAAAAAGTAGATGAATTTCTATATTCAATATTGCAATTTATATACTCTTGAGGTAAAAAAAAAAAGGTTAACGTCAGAAGGATTCTGATGAGCTGACGATGATGACATCAAACTAGACCGAAACGACTATTAAAATTCTCATTTCATTAAAATGCCTTTACTGAATATATTAGGGTAGAATGAGATATATAGAAAAGGAAAAGAGCATAACGATAAAAGGCGAGGACAAAGATTGAAACAAAGCTAACTAGCCATTGGAAACAGAGAGAGAAAGACCGGTCGTCATCATCTGAAGAAGACGACGACGGAATCATCATTCAACAGCTATATGGCCGTTTTCAAAGTATTCATCAAACGTCTTCATAATCATGACGTCATCAAACATTGAAAGAATGTGGACGATGTCGAGAAAAAGAAAATCTCCTCTGAATACATATAACATACGATTCAATTAAATGTTATCAGCATCTTTTTATCATTTATCTATTCAATTATATCTTTTTTCTCTGAATCCTTCACAGCACATGACTATAGAGCACAAGAATACTCAAACTTCTAATTCTCTCTCTCTTTTTTTTTTGAAACTCTTTCTGCGTTTCTTACCTTGTCAATCACTGAGCAGTTACCAACCCCAACATTGCGGGAAAAGACTTGATCCCTTTTTAAGCATTCAATACAATCTTGTGGCATCTGAAGAGTTCCGCTTGTTCTTTTTTCTTATCGCAATCCTATTTTGAGCTTTTACCTTCACTTCGTCTTCGTAAGCCTCGTCTGGGCCAACAGCAATCTCATTCGTTTCTTTTGATGACATCAGCCAGATTGATTCAGTCATCTCTGCTTCTTCCAATGCTCGGGCTTCTGAAGAATCTTGATCTGCAAAATAAATGAACATGTTACAATCCGCAATGATAATTTGTTTTTACCGCAATCAGTCTGACTAGCAGTCTCACTTGATGAAGACGGCGAACTCTGGCTACTGGTCAACTTAAAGTAAAACATTACGTTTTCATTTTTTTTCATAAATATAATGCACAGCTAGTCACGATACACCAACTCTCTGTCTTCGTACATCTTCATTCAAACTAACCTCCTTAGCCAAGAGTACAGCTTCTGGTAACGAGTCATCTGTTTGACTATGAAAGTTACGATAGTAAACTCTTGTAGTCATGGTCTCCTTCTCAATTCCTTCCTTCAATTCGGGACTCGATTCAAATGCTTTAAAAGTTATTGTTTTGTTAGTAAATGCAATCAAATATTAACACAAACCATCTGTGTTCGTTGCTGAATGGCTTAAATTATCCAGAAAATCTGTTTGCATTCCGAGTTCGATGGATGACGGAATAACATGAATTCCAACATCAGCAGATTCTTTACAATCAGTTTGAGTGTTCTGAAGATTTAAAAAATAATATTTCAAATATAATAAACATTCGCGTACAATCGATGAAGTTTCGAAGATTATTGGGCTGCAAGCTGTCGAACGAGTTTCAACTTTTTCCGAATTTGTTCCGATGGAGAGGACAGAAATTGTCATGCCAGTGCATTTCTACAATTCATAATATCTTCGAAAAACTCCTACATGACTTACATCAACTGTAACCACTTTAGGCTCTGCCTCTGTTTCTGTACATACGTGGAGAGCAAGAGGCTTTGGTGGCGCAACTCTATGAAAAACAATTGATATCATATTTGTGAAGAACTAATAACCTGGATAATGCATCTTTAAGCTCAGCTCTAATAACTGGACACTCAGAACATGGCTTTGCTGGCGGTAATGGCCCAGTAGAAGTAGCAATTGAACGATAATCAGGTAGCTTCTTGAAATGAATCGCTTCGAAATTAATCAAAAACGATATTATAATTACCTTGATGGCAGGTCTCTCTACAATGTTCTGTTCTTCGTCTAGTATTGGCGAAGTACACGTTCCTTGAGATTTTGCAAGAATTGTGTGTCCATTCTGTTGAGCATAAGTAAATTGAGATGGGTTGTTATTGGGTACAGGCAACAACTTCTGCAATTTGTAAGTTTAAAGAAAATATGTATTTGAACAAAAGCTAGATCTTGGCGTTTACTTAATTATATAGTTTATGATGAATTAATTGGTTGAGTCATTTGAGCAGTTACGTTATGTTTTCAATGATTCCGCACAAACGTGTTTGAAACTAATTATTACTTTGTATAATCCATTATTTAACCTACTGGACATGAGTGTTGGAAAACATTTCAGATTGTTATCCTTTCAAACTCTTTCAAACTTTGGTTATTATATCTTCATAGGTTCCATTTTACCAATCGACAGCTCAAAATATGCTAACTATTCTCGTATTCTCTCCTTTTTTTGCCAGAAGTTAGAGAGTAGTAGTGTTTATGACATATGGAATGATGGATTCATAAACCACCTGTTGGTCATTTATTTCAAAACGTCTTTTAATAATATTTTCTTCTTTAAATCTTGTGAAACAGAGCAATGAAATTAGAGGAAGAAAGCACACATTCTTATATTTGAGTTCTCAATAGGAAAGTCACAGCAAGTTCAACTTGTTTTTGCTTAACACAGAACGCCTTTACTGTTTGTAAGTATAGATTAGAACAACTGACGCTCACATAAAGAGAGTAAAGTATCTAAGATGCTTTACCACCGAATGTCATCTAATTTCGAATTCAATGCACTCCAGTCATTGTCGACAATGCTCGATGAAAACAAGCTTTCTCATGAATTAAAATGTCTCAATATCTGTTCATAGGCTATTTGAATTGGCTGTCGATTATTCAGTCGATTGAGCTTGTCCTATCATACATATCGTCATGAATCATGTAGTCAACAAACAGACCGGACTGTTTTTTTTTTGCAAAGCTCATTATTTTGTTTTTATCTGCTCTCTCCCTTTCTCAATCTGCATCACCTCTACTTCAAACAACTTCACTCTTATCCCTTGTATTTAGCGGCTTCTTATCATCTTCTATTATTCAAAGCTTTTGCTCGCTTTATTTTTATGTTTTTATTTTCATTCACTTCCTATTCACTTTCTAAGCCCCTATCGTTTTAATTTTAAATGAACTAACCCTTGACAACTTCGGTGAAGCTGAATAATAACGAATTCGATTTGGAGTTGAAGGTTCGCTGTCAGGAATCTGATGTTCGCGACCGCGTCGCAAACTGGCAAAATCCATGACAGAAGATTTTTCTGAAAAGAATAAATTAAATAAAGAGAAATTGAGTGTTCATATTAACCAGAATCGGTTGTTAATGTTTCCGAGTGTACTGGTCTCCGCCATGCAGGACTTGAGGCTGCATTGCAAAGAGTTGATGGACGATCAACATGAACTTCATAAGACATCTAGAATGAAAAAAAGAAAATGAATAATATATGATGAGATAATAGAATACCTTATACTCTAAGTCGTTCCGTCTAACTGGCGGTGTTTGACGACCATTTTGTATGGTTGGAATACCAAGATCTATTGGAGTCCCAACGCGAGAGCCCATCGTTCTATCAGGTATGGGAGATTCTGTGTTTCTCGCTTTTATCTCGGAAATTGTTCGACCGAGAGCAGTAGCATAACCTGAAGTGCTTTGACTATTTGAAAAACAAAAGAGTGAAAACGTTTTGAAGTTTTTCATAACAATCCGCCAGCTTTAGTCATCAGCTACACGTCACGTAACACTTGCTGGTTTATGCAAATTAAATAAGCATCTTCTCACACTACGCATTCCGCACGTATGCAAATTATTTCAGAAAGTTAAATGATCGGAGAAAATCATTTAGTGTTGATAGATGATCTTTGTGTACAAAAATGATCAAAAGCATTTCATTTCTCTTAACCTCTTCATTCCTCTCTCTCTCTCAATATCATAAATAAAACGCTTAATTGACAACGACAAAGTATGAATTAATAGCTCAGAACAGATTAATAACTATTAGAAAAACAGTTTATATACGCATAGTTAAGCGCTAAACTCTATTCAAATGTTTAACTAACCAGATGGTGTTGAACGACCATTTGTAACAGAACTTATTGGAGTAGCTCCCCTGTGCGGAGGTTTGGGAGGTGCAGAAGCTTAAAGTTCATCGATAGGTATTCAGATAACTAATTTTAAAAAACTTACAAAAGTCTAAAGCAAACGTTTTGTTGGAATTGTTGGAATATGTAGGTGTTATAGAAGGTTTAGATCTATAAACAGTGTAGTCTGAGACATAGCCATTTTGAAGACGATCTTTAATAATCTCCAACTGTGCTTTTGGCTGCAAGTATAAGAATTATAAGCAGCATTGAAAAGTAAGAATTACCTTATCAGGTCTCTCATTCAGGACTTCCTCTAAATCACTAACCAAGTTTTCCATTGAATCACTAAAGTTCATTGTTAATCCAGATGTTCTTTTTGAACTAAGTTCAAATTTTATTATTTCTTCAATAGCTATTGGGTGAGAGGACAAATGAAAAGAAGGAAAAAAGAGAATTTAACATAAAATGTCTGTGGGTCAGCTGGTACATTCTGTGAAACTGTTAGGAGGGGGGGGGGGGGTGTTCAAAGTCGAAAGATAGATATATGACAATAAGAACTATGTGATTTATGGTCATAAAAAGAAATATACCTGAATAAGCTATCTAATGGGCTCATTAAGCTTCGGTCACCGCTATGTCCTCGTCTAGATAATGTTGGTGTTCGTTTAACGGAGTTGCCTTTTGCTACTTCTTCTGCAAACTGTACAAAACCCAGGTCGATATGAAATCCATATGGGCAGCAACGACATCGTGCAGCTGATGATTTCGATGACGCCTGTGACGATGTCGTTGTTGTTGCTGCCATACCTTTCACGTAAACCTTATATTATATGTCCTTGTTATAATATAAAGGTAGTTAAGGTACGAATCTTAAAGTAAAAGGCTTAAATAGGTTGTAAATCAGATGTAAAGGATAGATAGGTGAAAGAAGAGAGAAAGAAATAAAAAAAAAACATAAATAAAACGACAACAAGAAGTTGAAGAATAGTCATTCACTATATCTAAGTGTCTTATAATTACAAAATAGAAAAAGAAAGGAAAATACTATATTATGCTTCACATGAGAAAACTTGCTATAAGAGGACTGTGTACGCAAGAGTATAAAAGGTAATTGAAGTTAAGAGAGTCATAACTGAGATGCATGGTAAGATGGTAATGTTCGGAAATGGTAAATAATAGAAAACGATGCTTGCAAAATCAATCAGTTATGCTTCCTTTTTGTCTTAGCTTTGAAGAACAGTATGATGTTCATAAAGAAACTTTTGTATGTAAATAAAAGATATAAAAACAGTGAGAGATAGAGAGGGATGCTAGAAGAGTATAAAAGAAGACCATAAAGAGCATGAGAAGAAGCTTATCGAATAGTTTCCACCTGGCATTATTATGATAAAGCTTATTAGTCATGCATTTGATGTTGGAAGTTTTTATGGAAATGTTTGAACAAATAATTGAAAATTCAAAAAAAAAAAAACCGAAAAAAGAGAAAAAATAAAGCAACAAAGGCACATATGAACCTTGGAATAGATGAGAGAAAGCTGATAAAGAGATTGTTGATAGTTGTGGGTTTGTATTGCAGAAGTAATTGATTAAATTTCTCAGTATTAAGGGAGGATTACTGGGTGTTGGTTAAGGGAGAAATGTGTGGTTACCAATATGTACACATGTATACAGTTTGTGTCATCAATTTCGAATAAACAAAGTTCTAATAATCAATATTGAAGAGCTTTTAATAAACGATCAGACGATGCAAAAGGATCAAAACGGGGCGTGTCGTCTTGAAACGATCTATCTCCTTCAACGATACCACCTTCAATGTCCTTCCGTCATCAACGGGCATTGAAAGTAGGCGGAGACCGGTCGTTGTGCTGTGTTGATGGCCTGTTTGAATGAGCAGAACCTCGAGAAGAGAACAAAATGACATCTTTCAACGAAAGAACAATATAATGTTGATAAATGAATGAAGAAACAAACAAATACAGAATATATTTTTTCAAAAAGAAGATGTTCATCAAGGTAAGAAATAGTGATAAAGAGGAAGTTGGTCAGAGAATGATAAAGTGATAAAGACAAAAACAGAGAAGGAGAGTATTTGAGAGCGGAAGTAAGAACTTTCTCTGAGAGAGGACAAGTGAAGAAAAAAAACGATAAATAAGAGGAAAACTAAGAATAAAAAAAAACAACCGCTCAACGCATCATCGCACGTGTAAATGATACAGCCCTAACCCACGCAACTAGCTGCACAAGTGAATATTCGTGTTTATGTTAATGATATTCAAGGACAGTGTGAGCGCTAAGGTTGTCATCATTTCAAGAAATATCTAATTCTAATCTATCTATCTCATTTTTTTTTATCAAAATCGGAAGTGAACTAGTAGCTTTTCATATGGTCGTCTATCAAATATTCCATCCTTTTGCACCCGCTCCTATCTCCAATATCACTGAATGTTGAAAAATCAAATATTATTATACAAATGTATTTGAGGAATTTTCTCAAAAATGTATGTTTAAGATTGACTTTAGAAGATGATAATTGTAGTCTCAGCAAGTCATCTACATACGAGGGTCACAACTACTTTGACCATAACTGATTTGTCTCCATTACGAGATGTAAACATGGACTATTTATGAATAGTAACTAGTTTTTATGGAATAATTGGTTGTGTTGTGTAAAATTTTTTTTTTCTTTCGTCTCCGTCTTCATCTTTGTATTTATTCATTAGGCAACAAGGTCTCTAGCAATTCCATCAGCTGGTTCAGCATTCCCAAGACGACAACTGATAGTGGATACTTTGAATACAGAGTGATATGAGTTGAAGAAAGTTAAATATGAAGCTGGAAAAACATAGAGGGAAAACAATGAAGTGTTGAGACAAGTCGGATGATATGGTCTTACCCGAAACAAAGGATTAGACTATTTGATACATCGGAAAAAAAACCGAAAAAAGGAGACATTAAATGAAAAAAGAAGAGAAGAAAATGTGGAAAATGGATCGAATTGTTTGAAATGATTTTATTTATATTATGAAGAAAAGGAATCTGGATAGAACTCTTTAAAGAGTTTCATAGATGAAACAAGATGAAGCATTCAATTAACACACAATTGGCCAGAAGACTAACGAGACAACAAAACAAAAAACGGATTACACATAAGAATCGTAGAGGAAAGTTAACACGAGCAGCCACTTTAGAAATGTTCATAATGATGATAAGCAGAGATGAAACGGAATCTTTTGCAAAAGATTTGCGTCTTATTAGAATATTAAGAAACGATTGAGAAAGAAAGAGAAAGAGGAAGACCAAATGAGTTAAAATGAAAATGAAGCCGGATTCAAGCGAGATGAATTGACGCCTTTTTGGAAGTAAAAAAAATGTACAACAGGTTGTCCACGTCACATCGAAAGGGTTTCAAAATAAAAGGAGACGATGTTGAAGCGATTGAGAATATCTGAAGCGGCTTGTCAGATATGTCTCTTATCCTCTTAGACCTTCTTCAAGATAAAAGGCCTGTGGAACTGGTATGATAACTATGAATAGAATGAAATAGAAGTTAACGTATATTCAATAAATCCGCTAATAACAATGTTAACGACAGTGAGGTTTTGAAATCAGATAGAGGCTATAGAATATAAAGTTGAAAAACGAACTAAGAAGAAGTGAAACTTGCGAGAGACATCAAAAAAAGAAAGATATAAACTATTGTTTTTGAATATAAAACATTTAAAAATCAAAGAATTTTAGTTTCGGAATAGAAGGGAGGGAGATGAGAGAGAATAAACGGAGAAATCATGAGATGGCATAATCTATTGATCTTCGTTTTCTGAGATCTTTTGAGCAAAATCACCTTTCAACCACAAACTGTTCATTCATTCTCTTCATCCCTCTTTCTCTGTATTACTCTTTATCTTTTTTACTCTATATATCCCACTCTCTCAATCATTTTCCTTTCCATTTCTCCTTCTCGTCTATCTTTAAAAGATGGTTAAGACGGATAATATGAGGTAAAAGGTCAAGAAAGTAATGATGAAAGAAGATTTTATTACGACTTACGAATTGGCAGACAAAAGTTTTTGGAATTAACTCATTGGTCCAGCAATATTCGATAACAGATGTGTGGAAAAGCCTTTTTTGATTTAACTTTTGAATTGATCTCATTGAGCACCTGGCATGCTTTTTTGATTTAAAAATTGATAGAACAAGTCAGAATGAAGGAACAATAAGAAAACCTTGACGAGATTTATAATACGAAAGGAATTTGTTATGAATGATTATTGATCTGATTATGATATGAAGAAACAATAATCAATACAAGAAAATATAGAACTGGGATTGAGTTTCAAGGCAGACAAAATGTGGGAATATGAGAGAAATTGCTCAAACATCAGAGTTGAGAAGAAAGTGAATGAAATGAGAAGAGAAAGTGTAGCAATGAGGTATATTGTATCAGTAGCTGATAAGTAAAATAAACATAATTTCAAATATAAAAAAATAAGATGAAAATCTCATATGAAATATGAGGAATGTGAAGTGAGAACGTGAGAAAGAAAGAGAAGCTAGGAATGATGGTGATGGAGCAAGAAAAATTGATAAAAATAGTTTTCTGTTATCATGCAATTGTAGAAAGTCTTTTGAGAAAGGTGGTATGTAAGACTGAAGTCTGAAAATTGAATGAAAAAATGATTTTATGAGCTGATAAATCGATTGATAAGAAAACATGATGATTACTAAAGAAACAAAAAGATAATCATGTTCTATTGAGAGACAGTTCTGGCCAAACAACAAGTTATCGCAAGAGCAAGAAAACGGAACGACAACCTTCTCAAGTCAATGGCTTTCACTGACAAGCGCGACTGAAGAAAAAAATTTAGTTGAAGAGGAGGAAAGGCAACCTTTACCAAACAAAGAGATGTGCATTGCTTGCTTGATGGTTAGTACTAAGGCTTCCGTAATTTGAATCAGAAAGCTTATGAATCCGGAATGAATTTGTGACAATAATATTAATGTGAATGCGAACGATGCATGAAGCATCGAAGACAGCGACAACGACGACGAAAATGTTGAGAGTGTTGATGATGATGATGATAAAGATGATGTCAGATATGAGTTTGTTATAGATAATAGAAGAAGAAAATAATGTCGTCAAATGATTGTATCCAATTGACCCTATGAGAAATATGAAGACAGTTTGAATGCTTACTTACGTATATGGACACGGAGGTGCACAAGGCTCAACACAAACAAAGCGAAGGAGAGAAGGAGCAGCTTTTATAGAAGAAAGACTGTAAACGAGAAGATGATCGGAAATGATCAAAGAAATATTTCATCGTACGCTACAAGCAAAATCAATTTCTTTTTTGACTTTTCTCATTTTATTTTTCTGAAAATGTTTTAGAAAGCATCTATTTGACTATATAGTGAGAGGTGTGTATGTATGCAAGGTGTGTGTGTGTGTGTGATGTCTTTAACTGATTTTTGCCTCACTAAAAAAAAGGTCAAAAAGTGATGATGTGGTTGTTGTGAAAGCTGAGTAATATTGTCAGATAGAAAAGAAGAATTCAAAACAGACTGTTATGACGTTGTTTAGATAAGAATAGACTTCTAAGGAAAACGAAATACATAAACATACGCTGTTAGTTGATAAGCATAGAACATCTGGAAGTTGTTGAACACTTTTAAAGATTCATTATTTTACAAACATTTGTACTGATGAAACTCAAGATTTAAGGTAAGATTCTGCTGCTCTGGGACCAAAGAATGTATATATTTGTACAGTTTTCGAAGATGGGTGCAATGAGGAGAAAGACGAAACGACCTTGGAACGGTCTACCAGTCACTTTCTCCCTCTCTCTCTCGCTCTCTTCCTCTGTTTCTCTCTTCTTTTCTATCTCTCTTTATCTGCTATCTTTTCTCTTCAACTTCTATGCGGTACTCGTACCTTTATAGTCTATTCCTACCATTATCAGCCTCACATTCCTCCGGAATTTATCTAAGAGAGCGCAACTAAGAGATATGAACGTTTGAACACAATTCGAGACTGTTCAGTTAATTCCCGTAAATGGTCCATAAACATTCTTTTATTATTAATCTTCTATAGAAACGAATCTCTCTGATAATCTGTATTTCATTTAAATCTATCGTTAAAGAATTTTCAATCTATAGTTCATATTAAATCCCAAATTTATCATTTTGTTTTAGAAAAACCGGAAACGCCACGCCTTTTCCACTTTGACTTAAATTTATGGTGACATCTATCTGAAGAACATCACTTAGGAAAATGCCATCAAGCTTTAAGTTGATTGTAAAACGATGATATGCCATTAAAATCATTGAAATGACAACTTTGGTTTATCCTTATCCTTAAACCTCTACAAACTGGATGTAACAAGGACTTCAGAAGTTTATTAGAACAACAATAAAAATCAACAGAAAACAAAATGAGTAAAAATGTATCAAAACTTAACAGTTTTTGCCTTTTTTTTGCGAGGTGCTTGTACTCGTGTGTCGACAAAGTCATCTTCCAAGTTTGTCATAGAATCCATGGGATTAGGTGCGAACACTGAGCAGTTTGAAGGTTAGAAGCAGTCAATGGAACAAAACTAACCTGTTTTAACTTCTACCTCCGTCTTTGGTCTTAAATCTGGACAATCCTTCTTCAAATGTTTGATTGAGCCACATAAATCGCAACTTCCTCCTGGAAAGAGTTTACTCAGAGATTTCCTTCCAACATTATGTTACCATTCGGATAAACTCCTTGATTATTCTGCTCGCAATCGCGAGAAAGATGACCATCCATGTTACAAATGAAACATACAGCAAACGGGAAGCCTGACAATATAATTAATACTTTTATAGCCTTTTCGTATACCTTTTATATATTTTTTGGGGCAGCTGTATATGTTATGATCCAATGCACCACATTTGAAACAATGGTCCGAATCAGTGACATCAGCTGATTTTTTTTCTGGACAGTCAGCAATTTTGTGTCCTTTCTTTCTGCAGAGCAAGCAAGCTATATTACTAAAAATAAAAAAATATAGTAGATCTCCCAAAGCTTTGACTACTTTATTTTTTCATTCTTCCTGCCTGTACGTCTTCTTTCACGAGATTTCCACTTTATAATAATATCAGAAGCCTGCTCACGTTTAATCTTTCTTTTTTTGACGAGTTCGTTAACCATTCCCTAAAATTAGAGAATGAACAAGGATGGGTAAAAAAAAATACTTTAAGCTCCTCTAACGTTCCATCGTACACGATAAGCTTACGTAAATGAGCAGCATCAGCCTGTAATAATAGCCTTAGGAAAAATAAAACATCTCACTAATTGTCCAAACGGTAAAAGCTCTTGTTTTCTGAATCCAAACGATAATGTTATGATTCAACTAACCATACGTCTCCTCATTGCTTTATAACGCTGAATTACAATCTCTATCTCGGACTTCTCTATTCTGCCCGTTTTAGCTTCATCACGAATGATGGGAACAGCCTAAACATAACAATTCACATTTCATGATTATCATACCAACAAACATCAGACTCTATATCCACTCTGACTAGTTTATCCAGTATATCTTTGTATTTTCGATCTAATTCACGGTAATAGTTCACATCTGAATGTAAAGAAATCGGTAAAATATAGAGCACGTAGACTAACCTTGTTTATTATTGTTTCTTTTCCTTTTTCTGTTCTTCTCACGGACCTCTCCTTTGTTACTTGGTACATCAATTTTTTCTTCGGTGTCCGCCATTTCAATATGTAGTATACAAGTAGAGTTGAATAACAACAGCTTCTCCTGAATCGAAGACGTCTGAACGAAAATGGCAGAACTACATACGTAATGTTTAATTTGTCTTCACATCAAGTCCCTGCATAAACTTTTTTCATGAATATGAACTAGTGCAGCTTATTGAAGTCTACGTGGGCTTTTTTCTAAGAATCTCTTATCAACTACTCCGATTGATTATTATCTAATCCCTAAAGGAATATTAACTTTCTTATCATGACCACTTTGGACATATCGAGTAGACTCTTAGGCGAGGGACAGTATGAAGATTTGAAGCAAACTAAGACTCCTCCTGCCTCTCCCATTTACGCTGGTTTAACAGAATTGAACTCACGAAGAAGTGTTAATACAAAGTGACAATTGCATTTGACTTTAAAGAATATTTTCATTGTTTTTAGTGGTTGTGAATGCAGATCTGTCCTAGAGGAAGAAGCTGCTAATGCAGTTATTGAATTTTCCTTCGCTGTTCAATCAATTTGCATATCAGAGATGCTTCCTCGAACTTCGCAGTTGTTATTCTTAAATATTAATACTTTAGAAAAAGCGACGTACTGCATAGAGTTGACAGGTTTTAACTAACTGATTGAGATTCAATTTTGCAAATTCTTAAGAAAAAGGTTGGAGAATTGCCAGTAATCGAGCTGATTGCATGTATGGAGATTTCCGGCAGCTGAATATACATACCCAGTATTTTGAACAGTTATATCAATTACTCGACACGATTTCACCGAAGTATCGGGAGCGATTCGCTCATGCTCTTTCCGAGAAGCTGAGTGCTGTAACTATGGAGAAAGAATCAGAAGAGAACCCTACTCTCGATGGTTGATTACTTTGCCAGCATCATGTATCTCATGTTAAATCTTTCATGTGATTATCTAGGAAGATAGTTTATTATTTTCATACTTGCCCGTTGTATGTACATAACGATTTCAATAAAACTTTGAAACAATTCATTCCATACTGAGTTATTATTTAACATCACACTCTTGATAAATATGAAACATTATGTTAATACTAACTAGCGACCAATGTTTTGAATGATACTTATGAACGCGCAATTCATTCTGGTGAGCTAGGTTTATACAAACATGAAAGCAAGCCATCGTTCATAATGTAGAATCCAGTTAAAGGTCTGTAGGTACTGTGGTCCCGCAGGGACGAAGCTACGTTGTCAAAACTGTTGAGATTAGTACACGCAGACTAAGGTTATTCCGTTATGAGGGTATCTATAGGGTCTTCCGTATTATTAATATTATTAGGTCTTTTTGGGTATGCCACACGTACAGGTAAGCTTAACTATTTTTTTATGTTGATGAAGTATTTGAATAGAATGTGCGTTGGCAGCTATGTCGGTCGATCTGGGAAGCCAGTTCATCAAGGTAAGCCATTTGCAGTAGAAAGCCAACGTTTTTACTTCAGGTTGGTTTGGTGAAGCCTGGAGTTCCAATGGAAATAGTTTTGAATAAAGAGTCACGAAGAAAAACACCTAATGTTCTTTCTATCCGCAACGGGGAACGGTATTTGGGAATCACTCAATATTTAAATGGGTTTTTGTATAGACTTTTTGGAGATCCTGCTCTTGGTCTCAATGTACGTTACCCAAAAACAGTATACCCTAACTTGTTGGATCTTCTTGGTAAAAATATCGATCATCCTTCAGTAGAGCTATACCGTAAGAGGTACGTCTTCTTCACCAGTGTCCATGAACAACCGCTTTATCAACTTGCTCAAATTTTATTTTATTTTTCTCAAAAAAATATTTTCGGTCGTGTTCCAGAGATTTTTATGCTCTTTTCAAAAAAATATTTTTTCAGGCATCCACATCTCGTAATTGAAAAAAGTCAAAACTCTTCTAGCATCGTAGTTCCATTCGGGTATCGCAAAATGATCAGCAATGAAATTCTTGTTATTTTTCTTCAGAGAGGAAGTTTATACCATCGAAAGTTTGCTAGCCATGATCTTTTCCAACTTGAAAGAATTCACCGAGGCTTATGCTGAACAAACTGTTAAAGATGTTGTAATCACCGTTCCCGTCTATTTCACTCAAGCTGAACGTCTTGCAATAGAGAAGGCTACTCAAATTGCCAGAATGAACCTTCTTCAAGTTATTTTTCTAATTCTCCAGTTTTTAATTTAAAACTTCCAGTTGATCAATGATGGAACTGCGGTTGCCTTGAACTATGGAGTTTTCAGAAGAAAGGAAATCACTGAAAAGCCTTTAAGAATGATGATTTACGATATGGGCTCCTCCAAAACAACTGTTACTGTTGTTGAGTACAAAGTTGTGAAGGAGAAATATGGAAAAGAACCGAAGGTCTGTTGCCCTACTGCTGTTTCCAGGTTCCAGCCTTCTACTTTTAGCTTTCCGTACTTGGTGTTGGATATGATCGTAATTTGGGAGGTCTGGAAATGACTTTACGTCTACAGGAGCATTTAGTAAAACGCTTCCAAGAGAATTACAAGTGATAGAGTTTAGAGTTTGGTCTAGCTGAGTTTGATTTTTTAAGAACTAATAAGGACATCACTACCAACGATAGAGCCATGGGTAAAATGCTCAAGGAAAGTGAACGTTTGAAACAAGTTCTTAGTGCCAATGCTGACCATTTCGCTCAGATCGAAAGTGTTCATGAAGATATTGATATGAAGATCAGAGTACTATTTTCTCAATGTATCAAAATGATACTTCTACTTAGGTTTCTCGTGATGAATTCAGTGCTCTCATTGCGGATTACGAAACCAAAATTCATAAGCCCATAGAAGATGCTCTCAAAATGGCGGAGCTGAAAATATCTGATGTATTAAACGTGTCTTTGTGCTTCCTCTCATGGTTCTGTTCCAGATTGATCAAGTCGCTCTTTTCGGAGCTGGTACCAGAGTTCCCAAAGTTCAAGAAGCTATTCAAGCTGCTGTTGGTGGAAAAGAATTGGGGAAATTCCTGAACACTGACGAAGCTGCTGCAATGGGAGCTGTGTTTTTAGTAAGCTGGAAGTTTTTTTTTCGTTCTCGAAGCTTTCTGTTTCGTAGGCTGCACATTTGAGCAGTGGTTTCAAAGTTAAGCCTTTCAATGTCGAGGACTTGGTCGTTTACCCAATTCAGGTTAGCAATGACACGTTTCTCACCTGCCCCATTCTTTTTAGGTCAAGTTTACCGTTAATCAACAGCAAGAAAATGGAGAGACCATCCAAAAAGACCTTACTAGACAAATCTTCCAGTATAAGACAAAATACCCAACAAATAAGAAGGTAGAATAAAGAGGGAGCTTGATTGATTAATACAATATTTCCAGACAATTGGTTTCACCTCGTTCCTCACCGATTTTAACTTCGAACTTAACTACGGGGATCTTTCCCATTTCAATGCTGAACAACGCAGGTAAAAATATTATACATTGTCAAAAAAATCCGTGGAATTTTCAAGATTATTGGATCCTTTGACTGGAAAATTAGCAACGATTTCCGTCGATGGACTAACTCAGGTTATTGAAGAGAAAGTAAAAGCAGAAGAAACTGAGTTCAAAGGAGTGAAAGTTCCTTTCATTCTTGATGGGTCGGGAATAGTTCGTGTAGGAAAAGCTGAAGCTACCATCCAAAGAAAGTCTCAAGGTGTTGTAGAATGTGAGTTTTTGATACAAGTAGAATATCTTTTTTATCTTTCTTTCTGTTCTTCAACGTATTATTCAGCTATCAAAATCAAGCCCTATAGGCTTGGTAAACCAAAAAAAGGTTTATTTGGTTGTGAGTTTTACTTTCGGGCTTCTGGATTCACTTGTGTTTCATTCCAATACCTGTTTTGTTTCTTGGGATTTATTCCAATTACGCTTTTCAGCTATCACCAATACGATCAGTGGATTCTTTACTGGAAACGCTGAAGAGGGTGCACCGACTGAAGATAAGAAGGGAGAAGCTGATGCCGCTCCCGAATCCCTTGAAGCCGGAGGATTGCCTGATGCAGCACCATCTACCGATGAAGAGAAGAAGGACGAAGAACCGAAACCAGAAGAATCATCCCAGCCAGAAAGCCAAGAAAATACAGCCAAAGAGTCTGATATCAAACTCAATGCTACTGAATCTGCCTCCAAGGTATTCTTTCCCATTCAATTATGCTCACGCTTCATACATTGCAGAATGAAACAGAGAAAGCCGAGAAAAAAGTACCTGAAGTTGAAAAAGTTGTATTGGGGACTCAAGAGCTCTACTCAGGAGTTCATATTCTGACCCCTGAAGAAATCGAAGAATACAAAACCAGACTTGAGGCTTTTGAAAGGACTGAGAAACTTGCGGCTGAAAGAGCGGCTGCAGAGAATGAGCTTGAGTCTTTCGCCTTTGAGGCTAGTCTCTTGCCTGAAGAGGAAGAGTTTGTAAAGTTCTCTTCCGAAGAAGAAAAGAAACAACTAGCTAAAGAGGTTTTTCGAATTGTGATCTCTTAGTAACATTATGATATGCTTAGGTCTCCCGTATCCGCGCCTGGTTGGAAGATGATACTTCCCCAGAAACCAAAACTGGTGAATTCAAAGAGAATTTGACGATTCTCAAGGATATTCTCGAGCCTATTAAAAGAAGAATTTCGGAATCCAACGTGAGCAGCAACACGTCGGCTTTTAATTAAACTTTCTACAGACGCTTCCCGAAGCTATAATCAATTTGGAAAACATGTTGAACTCCTCTAGAATAATGGTTGGCATGGGTGGAGATGATGAAAAATCTTTATTTAATAAGGTGGTTTCAATATTATGATGTTCACAACTCATTGTAATCTAGAATGACACGGAAGCTTTTGCTAAAAAACTCGACAAATTGCAAGAGTGGATCGAAACTAAGAAGTCAGCTCAGGCTGAGAAGAAATTGTTCGACGAACCTGCTGTTCTTACCACTGAAGTAGCACAAAAGGTAAGGTTCAACTCCGAGTTCAGCCTAACTTTTCTCTTAAGATCAAAGCTTTGGATCGTGAGTTGAACAGGTTTATGAAGAAGATGAAGGCTGAAAGAACTGTTAATATGGATAAGAGTCAGAATAAGACTGATACTGACGAAGCAACTAAGAAAACTGAAAAGTCTGAAGAAGCTCAAGAACAAAAGTCTGGAAATGAAGAGGCCGAAAAGCCCGAGGATAATAAAGAAGCAAAGGAAACCGAAAAAGTCGAGCTTTAACCGGTTATTCATTTATTTATTTTTCATATTTTTTCGATACTTACTTCATTCATTTATAATTAGTAATTATGAATTCTCCCAATCTAGTTGTGGTCCCATTTGGTTTTGGAATAGTTTGTCTTCAAACATAATTGTATTAGCGCCAAAGTGTATTTCTCTCATAGGATCAGTAACCAATCAGTGGGGAGTACCTGCGCAATGCTTTTTCCTGTCTCGAATGGGACATCTAATCTCTTATGCTCTATCACTATGTCTCATGCTCTGTGATTTTGTTTCAAATGTTCTTCCTTTTATTTACTAGTACTGGTTTTTGTTGCGAATAAATATCCTACTCATTAACTACTCAAATTTAATTGATTTGAATAGAACCACGTCACGGTCTGCCACGTATTTTCATTTTCATAAACTTTTAACGAGCACCGGCTGTATTATGCCACGGTATGAAAAAGAGCCGTTGATTAGTAAACGTAAATTTCTTCTTCGTTTTGTATTATTAAACTTGGTTCAGCCATCAATGTTTCCATAGATACCAGCTATAAAAAAGGGAAAGTATTATCATGGCATCATTTATATGCCTCAGTACCTTTACAAAACCAACATCGAGGGCATACTCGAAAACAAGTCATAGAAAACGGTCAATAGAAGATAATTTGTATTATTTATACTCATCTTATATTCGTTACAGTCTCTGGAATTGCGTTGCCTGGAGAAGTTTTAGCAATAATGGGAGGTAGTGGAGCTGGAAAAACAACATTAATGAATATACTTGCTCACTTACCAACAAAGGGCGTCGAGGTTTTTATTTTAATCTTCAGTTTACCATTGAAATTTTACAGAAACAGGGCAACGTATTAGTTAATGGTAAAACTTTAACAAAAACTCAAATGCGAACAATATCCGCTTACGTTCAACAGGAAGATGTTTTTTGTGGGACCTTATCGGTTAAGGAACAGTTAACATACTCGGTATTTTGTTTTATTCAGGAATATCACGAGTTCCAATGTTAAAGGCTTTACTCAGAATGGGTAGACAATACACCACATTGGAGAAAAAAGAAAAAGTTGAACAACTTTTAGCCGAAATGAATCTAGTAGAATGCCGGGTAACTTTGAAAAGCTACGGTTTTATTTCTGATTGCTGTAGAATACGCTGATAGGCATACCTAATCGAACGAAAGGTATATCAATTGGAGAGAAGAAGAGACTTTCGTTTGCCTGTGAAGTATTATACGACAGTTCTATTTTTTTATATCGTGCTCAGTCATTAACAGATCCCGCAATTATGTATTGTGATGAGCCGACCAGTGGATTGGATGCTTTCATGGCGGCACAGGTTCATTTTTGGCCTTAGGAAAACATCATACTGTTTTGTAGGTTGTAAGTGCACTCAAGTTGATGGCTGAAAAAGGAAAAACGATCGTTACCGTCATACATCAACCCAGTAGCACTGTTTTCAAAATGTTCAATAAGTTCTTACTGTTAATCCTCTTCATCTTTCGAATTTAACTCTATATCCAGAGTTTGCTTCATGGCGAATGGAAAAACAGCTTATCATGGTCCTGTTTCTCAAATTTGTTCTTTTTTCGATAGGTGATTAGTATTCATATATCTAATTCGAGTTTTATATCAGTTTGAACGTTAACCACCTCCTAGTGCCTGAGTCTTATAACCCAGCTGATCATTTCATTGCTAAACTTTCTATATCTGGAGAAACGGCTGACAAAGATTTGAAGCAAATTGAGGTAACTAAATTTGTACTCTCTCAGTTTCTATACTCTCATTAAGCTCATACGTAGTCACTATGAAAATAGTGAGCTAGGACAAAAGATGCTGAAAGCAGTTGAAGAGCAACGCAGTATGGGGTCCGGTGAAAAAGCAGTGACTGATTTTTCTATAAGGTTCTTAAGAAAATTTCTACAAATCTTCATTAATACTATCCAGATATTTTGCTTCATTCTGGATACAGTTTGCTGTTCTTTTTCAAAGATCATTCTTGACAACTCTCAGAGATCCCTTACTATTAAAAGTTCGACTCATTCAAGTTGTTGTAAGTGTCTCTTATGTGCCTTATTTTGACTACATGCTATTCAGCTTACGGCTCTCGTTATAAGTACTGTAAATTTTCAAACTCCAGTCTATGGACCTACTGTGAAGAATATGGAGGGAGTATTATATAATGCAGCTAGAGATATGAATTTCTTATTTCTTTTCCCATCAATCAATGTTTGCAGTTTAGTTATTATTTGTCAATTTTTATTGTTTTCTAGGTTATTACTTGTGAGCTACCAATTTTCTTACGTGAACACAAGAGTAGAATTTACTCGGTTGGAAGCTACTATTTAGCTAAATCTTTGGCAGAGGTAATTATTGTAGTTCCATATTTCAAAGAAAATAGCTTTAGTTACCTCAATATGCCATATTGCCTCTGATTTATTCTGTCATTGTATACTGGACAACAGGTATAGTTGATACAGTTTAGTGTGTGTATTCTCAAATTTCAAAAGGTCTTGTGCAGTCATGTAGCAAGTTTCTGATTTTTTCGTTGGTTTGTATGCTTCTCACGCAGAACGCTGTATCAGTCGGTAGGTAGAACACTCATACTGATATCTAGATGTTTTCAGCCTATGCTGGAGCGGCAATTTTTGGAGAAGAGGCGACTGCCGTTACTTACTTACCCATGTTGATCTTACCGATGTTAACTTTTGGAGGATACTATATCAACTTCAATAGTATTCCTTACTATCTTCAGCCGTTTTCTTACTTGTCATGGTTTCGGTATGGCTTCGAAGCTCTCGAAATCAATCAATGGAAAGAAGTATAATATATATTTTCTATTGTTTGGTTCTATTTTGCTGTGTTAAGATATCGTATATAGAGGGATGTACAGGTCTCTTGTCGGAAGGAAACAACACAGTATTCTGCCCAGGCGAAACTGGAAAAGGTAAAAGTTTAAGTTTGTTAATGTCTCATAACTTCTCATCTTTTCGTCTCAGATATACTGTATAGAAGAGGAATGGATGGAGAAATTGCCCCAAACTTGCTACTTCTATCCATGTTTAGTGTTTTTTTCCGGTTGATTGGATTTATAGCACTGTGCTTAAGAGCCAAGTATTCCAAATGAATCATTAAATGAACAATCTTCTTACACATGGATCCATTTTTTTTTCTGTTTGAAACATGGTAATAACATTTTATTTTCAAAAGGGCTCAATATCGCCTGAGGTACATTGCGTTTTAAAAGAGGTAACTGCTGTTATTCGAATGGAAGCAGTCTGATTTCTCCCTGAAATAATCAATCAATTTAACATTGAGCACCGGATGAGATTCTAAATTGAAAAGACTATATTCAGAAAAAACTGCGGTTAGATTGATGTTCTGGAGTTCGAGCCACCTTAGGGCGTGCTCCAAATATGACTGAATAATCCTCCTCTCCTGTACTGAATAAGGTTGTTATATGATAACTTTCGAGTAAGAACTTGGTATATACTTACAGATTATCTATTGGTGATGCCATTTCATTCTCCTGTTGGGGAGATGTTTCATGTGGGATCGTTGAAGATCGTTTGGACATTTCCATTATTGAAGGAGCTAGAATCATTAATCAACGATGTCAAACTGAGTTTAACTGTTACTTCTATTCAACTTCTCATTTGATAACTTTGTTTGTTTATGCGATACTAGCGGAGACTTTTTGTCTGAAGTTATAGAATCTTTCCTGAAAAGAGTTTGTTCGATATGGAAGTAATGTAATGACAATACTTTGGTAACGGTGGTTTTCGTGATGAAATGGATCGTTTCCTGAAATTACAATTATGGGTTCGATTCAACTATTTCAGAAACCTACTTCAGTTTTTCTTTTTCAGATGCTTCTTTCTCTGCCTTTTCCTTCTCCAGTCTTTTGGCTTCTTCTTCTTGTTGCTTGTGTGCGGCATCTTGTGTTTTTTTGTATTCTACAGCGCCTAAAACATTGTATTTTCACATTCTCGTAGTGGTAGAAGATGACGTTGAAAGCAATGATAGGAAGGAGGTTATTAATAAACATGTATATAGGTGAGTTCATTTCTATAATTTTACCATCAGTTAGCAATACTGGTAATAATGGTGGACGTCGTCGTTCAGTTTCGATTATGAATGTGTGGCAAGAAGCTGCTGTTCCTAATCTCGGGGGCTGCTGCTCTTGGCTTTGACTTAAAGTACTATTATTTTGAGTTTCTGGCTAGCTAATTACTTTTTTGTTTTAGAAGATGTTGTTGTTCTGCTCACTGAGCTGTATCGTGGAACCTGACCTGGTACATTACTTTGCTCTTCCGGTGGGCACTGTGGAAGTATCATTATTCTTGGTTATCGAGATGTTTGTACCTCTTTAAGAGCTCTTCTCAACAAAAGTCTTGCTCCAGATAATTCATTTGATGTAGGTCTCAGAGGATCGGTTGAGTCAACTTCTCTCTCGCAACAGTCTCCTGCCTGGAAAAATGCTTTATATCAACAAGTACGCTTTAACAATTTTTTTTGTATCACTGGGTTTTCTGATAAGCATAATCGCACTGTCAACGTAATGCACAATCCAGTGATAATTCATCTTTTTATGTGCCTTTTGCAAAACTTCCTTTTTACATTCGTCTTTCCCTCTGTATCCCTATTTTTTTTAAAAATTAGTTGTTTCTGTATCAACAGAACGGTTGCTTTCAACTTTGTTAGTTTCACTCCCTTGCTTGTGAAACGAGTGATAACAGGATGAAACATGTATTGCAAACCAAAAAATTTTTGATTTTTCATCGTTAAGCATATGTTACATCTGTTTCTTCTCTTGTCCACTTAATCATTTCACTCTTTCTCTTCCCACCTCAATGTTAACACGTAGTGGTGGTGCTGGGAATGTAAGCGGTAGAGCCAGGCACTGCCCCTAGTGCTTTGTCGAATTGAGCCTAAATGGTCCTTCTCTTTAGTGCTTCTTCGTCCACTCTCTCTCATCAAGTTACTGTACTTTTCCCTCTTTCTCTTCGTACAATCTTTTCGCCATTTGACTCTATATTTTGGTGAATTCTTTTCGTTTTGTTTTGTTGCAAAGTTTCTAACACCGGTTATGTCATCCAGGAATGGCTAGAAAGAAGCTTGATTGACTATCTCTACCCCCTCCTCTCTCAAAATGTTTGCATTATTCACCGACATTTTTTTGTTTTTGGTTTCTCCAACAAGAACTTGCATTTGCAAGATTTCTAAGAGGATCACGGAACTGAGAACCAAGCGAAACACTGAAAAGCTAGTTTTCTCTATTGGGAACTGTTATATGCTGGAGAGGTAAAATCAGTCTTATCAAATTGACTATTTGAGAAAGATCCCCTCTTTTCTGCTTTTGAGTACTTTCAGTTCAAGTTCATATCTGCAATGGAAACAAAAAGATTTTTTTTCCTACTGGTCACTGGGTCGACGTAATATGCTAAGAATTAGGTCAAAATTTAAAATTTCTTTGCTACAATTGGGCATTTATTTATTTGATTGAGAGCCAGGCACAAAAAGACAGAGAAGTGAAAAAGACATAAGCCGTGTCTGCTAACTGTCTGTTTTGTTTTATTCTTCTCGCAAGTGTTAAAGAGAGAAAGAGGAATAGGCAGTTCTACTGAAAAGGATAATTGGTTCCTTGTTTGAAACTGCTTTTTGGCTCAAGGAATAGTTTTTGGTTTTTTTTTTGAACTTCATTCTGTTCTGAGATGATACACCTCATTCCTTGAATGATGATGGTCGTTAGATATGTAATTTGGAATAAAAACAATATTATTCAAGACGTTGTAGTAATTTACAGTTTCCCTTTAATGTGGCTGCACTTGTTCAAATGGTTCTTTCCCATTTCAAAGAATAGAAAAATGAAAAATGTGTGTTAGGAGACATCTGAAAACGGGGTCAATCGGACAATTTGATTTTTTTGTTGAAATGAAGGACAGTTCTGCCTTTATGTATCAACTATTCGCCGCTTTTCCCTCTAAATTCTCTTCTCTTTTTTTTCTTCCTCTTCTTCATCTGCATCACATACAGTTTAGTAACACAGACGTAAGAGGATAAGATTTTTGCGAAAAAGGGGCCTATGAACGATAAAACATCCGAAACAGATTTGAGTCAAAGATACATTGAAATTGGTTGAAAGGACAAATTAATAACGTGTTCTTACAAATTATGAAGAGAAAGAGAGAGAGAGAGAGAGAGAGAGAGAGAGAGAGAGAGAGAGAGAGAGAGAGAGAGAGAGAGAAAGAGAGAGAGAGAGAGAGGTAATCTAAGCTGTTTGCCTCTCATAAGAGCGAAGCGCAACGATGTACAAGATATCATATAGTTATATAAATAGTTAACTTTACATATAAATATATATTTTAATAACTATTTCTATATCTCTTTCATGAGTTTGATGTCACAAACTATATTAATCCCTTTTACAAAAAGAGTTAATCTTTCAGCATATAAACATCTATATCTATATCATATAATTAACATTTCATTTTTAACAAAATTGAGTTTCCTCTCAAAATGCGGAAAAAGGAAATACAATGTGCCAAAAGGGTAATTGTTGCCATATAAGCTGACTTCTTTTTTTGTTTGTAATATTCATTTGTCTATCGTCATTACTTCTCAGCAAGGAATTTGAATGAACTTATCAATCTTAGTTCCTTGTTTTCCCACACACACACACACACACACACATTCAATTCTTTTTCAAACACATTGGTCAGCTAACTACTCTTCGCAAAAATTTGTTTTTTGATTGTTTGCTCGCCTAGTCAAACGTCAGTGTTTAGACAATTGTCATTCTTGACAATTTCGGTGCACTGATAAGGAATTGAAATTAATTTTTCCTTTCTTTTCCCTCGTATGTGTCTGTGTTTCTGAAAGCAATGGGAATGATGTTATACGAAAGAATCGAGGAGGTTTAGCATACTGAGAAATGATGCTTCAAGCTACTGGTTGTTTTATCTTAAAATGTGAACATAACAAGCTTATTTTACATAATTATGTTCATAAAAAAGGTGTAAGCTAAGGATAACATAATGTATTTGATCCTCAAATCAATCATTCTCATCGAATACTCTTGGTGTATCATTCGGTATTGGAGAAATAACACAATGACTTATGAAATCATAGTTTGATGTTTAGCAACACAAACATTCCTATTGATAGATCAAAAGAGGAAGTGAAAAATGGTGGTTTTTGTGAGAAAAAAAAAAGAAGAAAAAACGCTTGGATGCTGGTAATGATTGGATAGAATTGAGGGAAGAGGATGGATGATATTTGAGTTCAACCAATTCATTGCGTCTACGACACTCGTACATGTGTTTGTTCACGTAAATTCACGTTATCAAGCATTTATATGAAATATGCTAATGACCTCAAACCGTTGTGACACGGTTATTAAGAAAATGAATTGGTTTCTTAATGTTATGTATTACTTTGCCATATTTTCAAATTCAGTTCATGTCTTAATAAGATAAATGGTTTAATGACATTGACTTTGTCACGAAACCTGGCTTTTCAGGTTTGCAACCCAAATTGAAGCTTCAAGATTGATTTTTTCGCAGTTGAAACGGTATGAACACTATCTTGAACAAATCAAGTAGGATAGGTATGTGAGTAGGGAAGAACCAAAGAGAAAGCAACAAGTTGAACGACTGCATAAGCACAGCGATTCTTGCACCGTGTGCAGCTAGCTTGAAATGCTGAGAATAGGCTTTATAATCTTGAAACTTTTCAAATTTGCTCTGATAATAGTTACATATAATGTCTGCTTTGATAAATATACGGTATTTCATAATAAACTTCTGGTTAGCGTTTCCGAATCAACTACAAGCATTTCATTTGTTCTCTCACTCTATAGTCTATGGAAGGGAATCGAATGCAATAGCTATTTCCTCTTCCTTTTTATAACATAATGCTCTGCTCTTTTTTTGCTTTTCTTTTCATTAACCTCCTTATTTTTTCATCATTTTTTTGTTTATTTCTGTTAGAGCTTGCCAGCCTAACCATAAGAGGCACAGTGAAACGTCGACAAGTCCGTGTGGGCAACAAGCCGGCACAACCGGGTACCGCGATTGGACGTGCTGTCGTCCAAGGAAGCGAGAAGGAGAGTGCCAGCTGGGAAAAAAAGAAGAGAGTGAGGGCTGATGTAGTTTCACTGGCAGACACCACTCCCCTCCGGCCACAGCCACGCTTCATATTGAGGAAGGGAAAGAGAAAGATTGGGACGAAATTCCAAATCGAAAGGCCTTACCGTATCCAGCTCATGTTCATTAGGCGATTGAGGAACTTTGCTGATTTCTGCATCTGAAAATAATAAATTCTTACATTTAGCACAAGTTGATGATAAGTAACTGTTTTGTTCGATTTCTGACACTTATCATTCTCTCTAAACGGTTAACTTTAAAAACTTGATACCAAATGGATCACCAAGGTTGAGAGAGAGCAACAAGTGAATTAAACAAATTTCGTTAATGTGATTACGGTAAAATATTTTTCAAACTGAATATATTAGTGAATGCTCTTATAAATTCTTTACCATACTCATTACGTGTATTGAAGTTGTAAAAACGAAAAGATCATTTGAACCATTTGCTGATCATCAAGCCTGGGCCCCGAGCGCACAAATACGATCAACTGCACGTCGTATTTGAGGTCTCAGGGAAGAGGCTAGACGATAAAAAAAAGAATTTTTCCTCACTTATTCCTTATTTAGAAAGAATATTGATAACCAAAGAGGATAGTATGATTAAATCGAGACTGATTAACAATCCACGAGTTTCTATGAAATGCTGGTCGGATAGCATACATGTAATCCGCTACCATGAATTTGATGTTTTGAGATATTTTTATAGAATAAGAAAGGGGATGATAGAAGAAAAAGAGGAAAGAGGAATCAAATAATTCCTCCATAATCAAATAAGATTAATAGCTTGTTCAAAAAGTTTTGAAAATATATTTTTTGAACAAAAAACATAAACGGACATTCATTCTGGACTTGGGATGGGTACGGTAGTTGAGAAATGATTCAAAGGTTTTAATGGTAGAATAACTAGTAGATAATACGAGAATTCTAATAATTCTATGAATTATGGAAATGAACATTCTCAGTTTCCATTTTAGAATGGAGATCTGATTACTTTTGCGGGATTTTATCATAAAATCTTTGTTAAGTGGCATGGAAATGCTCGTCCGCAGTTGAATGTGAAGAAACAGCAATAGAGCTACTGGAAGGGAAGACCCATATGTAGCTGTGTCCAGCATATTCGACTGAATTAAACGTAGACGAATGTAGAAGCGACCGTCAAACAGGCGGTCAACGCAAAAAATGACGAGCGGTGAGCGCTGAGCGCTGTCCGAAGCTGACTGGCACGACGGAGTACGGGAGGCCGGCCGTCGCCGGACGGCGTGTGTCCGCTCGGTTTGCTGTCGTGGCGCCGCCCAGCACGGCCCCATACTCGCCGCTTTCTCGCACTCTCTCACATACTAGCTGTGTATATGTCATTTCTCTGCTTTTCAACACCAACTAACCCCAGCATCTCTTATTTTCTTTTTTTCTCTTCTGCACACGTTTTAGCCCTGAGGGGGTCGAGGTGTCTCACAAAAAAACTACCAGACGAAGCAACAAATGTTCTTATTGTTTTTCCATTCTTCTAAGAGAATCTCTCACACAAGTAAGGATGCTACCTTCTAATGAGGTTATTTGTCAGAGTTTTTTTTTTGAAAATAAATAAACATGGATGGAAGAGAAGACGAAAAAATGCTGTTTTGTGGGGCTAATCAGTAACAAAAAAGGACTAGAGAGAAATCGAAAAATAAAGTTTTTAAGAGAATTGGTCGAACTATTGAAGAATGAAATAAGAAATAAAGAACTTTTGGATTTTAAAAGTAATTACGAAACAGTCAGTTTTGAGTGAAAAATTATAAATTGGAGATGTCAACAAGCAGAAAATGAGGCAAAACATAAACGGGCGTAATTGGAGATAATAAAACTGCAAATGACCAAAAATAGCTTTGAGATTTGAGTGGTGTTGGTCTTCTTTTCGTTTCATTCATCTATTTTCCTGTTACTTCTTATAGCTCGCAGGCATTAGCATGTTCATTTCTGCTTTCGATCCATCTTTCTTATTATCGCAAGCTTGACGATCATTGGCCGAGCCCAAAGTATTGTGTGCCAATCGAGAAGCAAACTCAATTGCAACTTACTAATCGACATTATCTTTGCCCAATATTACCTTGAGGCGCTTCATTAAAAGCTTCCAAAAAGTACATCAAAAGGTTATGATGGATGAACCAACTTTGAGAAACTTGAACGATGTCATGACAAACAGTTCTCCAGACTCGTATGAGGCTGTTAGAAGAAGAATAAAGAATTGAATGAGATGATGAAATGAAAAAAAAAGAAAAAGTCGAGCCAGCAGATGCATTGTCTCTGCTCAAATATGGATAGGTAAATGAGCTAAATGAAAATCGAATAACCAACTGGCATATACTGTTGGTGGAAAAATAAAATGAGAATAACATGAAGGACAGGCAAAAGACAACAATCGAATGATTAGCCATGAGACTCTGACAGTCAGTTGCAATGCTTCACAAATTGAAATTATGAAGATTCATGAAGCCATCTGTTCAGACAAGGAAAAAAAAAAAGATAAATTCTGTCAGATTTTGACTGCAACTCATTGAGCGTCACATTAAAATATGCAAATTCAACTGAACGCAAGAAATTTAATGAAATATTTCAAACAAAAACCAATTATCAATTCAAAGAGAAAATGACAATAGAGAGAGAGTGAGAGACGAATGAGAATGAATACTAGAAGAGAGGAAGAAAAGAATATGAGAGGAATAGTAGTAAGATACTCTCATCAAGTTGAAGTGTTAAAATGATTTTTCCTTATCAGATTGTTATCTTTTCAACGAATATACATTGTAAGGTAATACAGTATGCAAGTCACAACTTCTTTCTCTTCTTCCAACAAACAACTTTCACATCATATGATCGTGTTTTTGATGTTTTTTGTTTTATAAAATGTAAAAAAAAGGATTATTGATTGATTAACAACCAACTGTTCATTCAATGTACTTTCTTCAAGCATGCAAGTTTGTCATTTCACGTTATTCACGTGAAGTCATCTATAGAGAGCTTTGAAATTATTGATTGATTGCTACTTGTTTGAGATCTCGAACATCAGTTTCAATCTTTTTTTTTTTTTTTTTTTTTTCTGATTTTCAAAAAAAGAATTTGTTCAAAAGATATTTGGGTCAAAAAAAAAGGAAAAATAGGCCAAACGGATTCAGACGATCGACCCCCTTTCTCTCTGACTCATTGCCTCTCTCTTACCCTTGTACCATTAACAATCTCAATTTGGACATGAAAACGAAGAAAGTTAACGACAAATGGTTCAAATTATCTTTTTGTTGTTGTTGTAGTTTGGATGATATTGAAATAGTAGAATACCTCCACTTATGATGGCTAACAGATATGGAACATGTAACGCACACAACGAACAGTTCTTCTTTGTCAATCGATTTCTATAAGTGATTGGATGGTATGTGGTTGAGACATGTGCAAGTCATATACTACCTTAGTGTTTCGCTTAATTTTGTTTCTTTTGCTCGATAACGTACTTTGCTACATCCAAGCCACATGAAGACGAGACTGTTGAATAAGGAACAGCATGGCTGAAAATTAATTTTAATTTCTTCAATATCATCTGTCTTTGTGTAAATGAAATGGTTGTGTGTGAGGCTGTGTATGCGTGTGTGAATGCGTGTGAGTGCCTTCTCTGTTTCCCAAAAAAACATACCCCGTGTATTTCCTTATTCAATACATTAACAATGGCTAATGACAACGAATCGGCAAAACGAATCAACAACGATGGGCAGGCTGACTAAAACGGTTTTGCGTTAAACGTGGGAAAGTCAGAAGGTTGCGCACATTGAATGTTAAGTTGATGGCTAATGCACAAGCATATTCAACGGCATATTGTGAAAACTTGCCCTCCAAGAGGTTTACTATCCATTCTAACATTCCACATTGTAATAACTCTCTCTGACATGGAGATCTATAGTCATTTATTATGCAAATTATATATCATATTGAGCAATACCTTAAACTCATTTTTTCAATGGCACTTATAAGCTGTTCATGTGTCGTTGTGGGTATACGACGACCACGTAGTACTGCCACTACAGTCGGAAGGAATGTCTTTAAATGCTCTATAATTATGTTATTTGCATATTATGTATTTTAAAATTGATATCTTTTCATCGTTGCTTACCTATGAAATACTGTCTTCCTCGTGGAAAGCTGCATATGGTGTTGATCAAACGAGCCATTTGTTCTCGCGAATCAACGGCATCAGATTGAAGCACACGACAGAGGACAGACTGAAAATAGTAATCAAGAATAGATATTCAATTGATTATTAAATTATATAGTTTACTTACATGCTTTCTCATTTTGAGCATTAAAACATCATTTTCAGCAATCCATTCAACTGCTTGATGAGTATACGCAGATGAAGCTGCTACAGAAACTTGCTTTAATGAACTCGATGTTCGAATTTATATTTGTTTTAAGAAAATACTTGTCGCAAAGCTTGAAGTAATAAGGCTGTCCCTCTAGCTGCCGGTTGGCTGGTTATGATAGTCGCAAGCTTTACACTGTCTATTTCAGAAAGCATGCAACGCGATGAACGATCAACTAAGCACCTAGAAATCAGAATTTTTGATGTCAACAAGAAAGTGAGAAGAAAGCTGATGTTCGATTCACATGAGAATGCTAATTGAATTTATAAAGTGCAACGCTAATGAAACGAATGTCTTTCAAAAAACCAGAACAAACGAGAATGATGATGCTTACTGAGGTCTCTCCTTTGCAGGACTCGTCGAAGGATCGGGAGGAATATCATGATCATCTGAGATTACTATAAAGCATTCTATAGGTAAATTGATAACCTTTTTTGAATGATAATACCTTTATCGCTAGCAATAGTTCGACATCTTCGAGGTGGCTTTCGTACTCGATTCATCAATGAAAACCTTTGAACAATGAAAGTATGTGAAAGGACACAAATAGAATAACAATCAAATGTAAGAGCTTTATGCTATTTATGAGTTTATGCTTTGTATACAGATGTTCAACTTGAGAATGAAAAAAATGTCTTGTTTGGTCTTATAGCAGGAGATGAAAATGAGCATTTACCAAGTGTTCAGCTCAAGGACATGCAGTTCGAGGTATTGAACATGTGCTTAACTATACGTTGGAGAATTGAATGGTATGTGAAAGATGGTTATATATATATATATATATGCTATAGTTAGTAATTGTAAGTAAGATGTTTTGAAGAATATAAGGTACTGAAAGTTGAAAGTGTCTGAAAGACCAGAAATTCTTGAGAAAGGTGAGCAGTGGATGAAAGGAAACTACTTGGTCGATACAGAGTCTGTGAAACGGAAAGAAAAATTGAAAGCAGGTGATTTGAAGAAGCAGAGAACTAGAAATAGTATGATCTACCAATTTTTTTTGCATAAAAAGGGAGGAATAAATATTATAATTAAGGAAAGACAAATTTCTCGGAGAATGATAAATAAAGAGAGAATGAGAGACGATAGTGAAACAGAGAGAAAGAGAATGAGAAAGGCAATGGAAGAAAGAGAATGTCGTCTGATATGGAAATGGTTGTCATGGAAACGACACATAGCCATAGGTAAGGAAATATTGGAATATAATGGAAATACTATGGCATATGAAGAGAATCAGAATAACATATGTAGTTAAGAAATATGTTGAAGTAAGATTTTGGGATAGGATGCAGTTGAACAACTAGAAGACGATGGAGAAAAATTAAAATTTTTGTTGTTTCAGAGAGAAGAAAGTCGAAGACAAGAGGGAATTATGAATAATTGGTGGACTTTGAATATGAGAATAAGGATATTTAAGGAAAAAATACTTTTTCTCTCTTTCTCTCTCTCTCTCTCTCTCTCTCTTTGAAATCTTTAAAGAGGAAAAGGAGGGGGAGTCTGGCAGGTAACCATATTGAGATAGAGAAGAATATAGATGAGAAACAGATTGTGTCTTCGAGGGTTCTGGGAACAAAATTAGAAAGAGAAAGAAGAACGAGAATAAGGTATGGAGGGACAGAGGGAAAGAATGAGAAAGATAGTATCTTGAAAGTATAGGTGAGAGAGAAAGAGATTTGTGAAAAGGAGTAGAAAGACAATTACTATGGTGATGATAATGTAGTTTGTGATAAACAGAGTATTCTTCGATTAAGTAAACAAATAGAAATTATTTTTTGTGTGTATGTGACGTTGTTCTCAAAATTCCTTTGTTGCTCCCCTGCTTGCAAAGCTTTCTAAGGATGATGATGTTGAAGATGATGGTCGAGATGATCATCTCAAATGCATGATTTCTCTCTTGTATGTATGCATGTTCATCCTTTTCCCTTAGAATCATGTTAAGAAACAAAAAAAAAAAGGAAAATTAAAAGTCTTTTTTTTAAAATTTAATTCAATTTGAATGACGGGAAGCTGATTTCGGATAGAGAGAGAGAGAGGAGAGGTGAAGATTGGTAAAGTGGATATTTTGTGAGAGAGATAAACAGAGAGACAGGGATACTTCCATATAGATTTGATGTTTTTTTTTCTTTCAACTTAATGATCTCAGATCTTCATGTACTTGGATGACGTTCAAATCCTTCTTTAAGAGTCTGATTAATGGATGAGGCCTGTTTTCGATTCTGTTCATTCGATTATTCTGTAAACCCTCACTTGGTAGATAGTAAGATCCAGGCATATGTCTGATCTGTTGTGATTCCTAGTGAAATCAGCTTGCTCTGAATCATTCAACAGTACCAAAAGTGACTAGAGAATAGTGTGGTGATGAATATGAGGGGAAAGGGTTTCCTCCACATACGAAGAGAGAAGGTGAAGTGTGACAATAACTTGTGACGCAGAAAGAAAAAGATAAAATATGGAATGATGTCAGATATGACGCATAAATGGGTAAATATTCATTTTTCCTTATCTTCATGTATTATATAAGCACGGTAGACCATCTGCTTTAATATCCAGTCAATGCCGGCAATCTCACTAAAGAAAGCTAAACTGCCTTCGGAAGATATTGGAACATCGGTAGTTTTATTCTGATCTCATTGAACTTATCTTCTGAATGTTCAGGATGGTAAGTACTATGATGGAGTTCAACTCAATGCATCACATCTCGTATCTGAAACAGACGAGCCAAAAGCGTAAGCTTTGATTCTATTTGTACATGTTGTTGTTTATTATAGTATATGCTCACAACCAACCGAAGATACATTAACAGTTTCTATTCCATCAGGATCTCCTGATACATGTAAAGACTATATGAAGCAGGGTGCTGCCTGTTGTTTTGGTATCTCATGTATTGTTATATGGATTGGAGCAGAGATCCTAGCAAATATACCAATCAACCTACTCTGCTAAAGGTTATCTCCACAACTGGCATAAACGAATTCTATTAAGTATTATTGCTCTTATTTACATGATAGTAGTTGATAGAACAACCAATTTGTGCATTATATTAAAGTCATGTGCCTCATAGGTATCAGGCTTGACGTAAGAGAGACTCTCTAACGCTCTAACTCTCTAATAGGGAGCTGTTTTTTTAATAAATTAGTTAGTTTACGTGTTCTTAATAGTGAGAGAGCGAGCGGGACAGAGAGAGAGCGCGGAGAAGCACCTGGCTAGGAACTGTCTGTCGTGCGCGTAATTTTCGCGCATTGTGAGGTCTGACTGTCTGGGTAGAACCAGACCAGAGCTAAAAGAACAGGAGTTCTTGCTCTGATCTGATTGGGAGAAAACGGAGAAAGACATTACATTAGTAGTATAGACAGAATTGTCACAGATAACGAAACCTCCTGTAGATTATAAAACTTTTCTGTTTTGATGCGGGGAAGTAATGATCCGACCACTCCAATGGTTGATATGGTGTGTTTCAATACTTTTAAAAATATATTTTTCGAATCTTTCTAAATTTCACTTTTGGATTGATGACCTTCCTTTTAGACCCACCAGCGAATGATGATGAGGCTGAAGTCCTATCGAGGGTTAAGCAGGTGCTGAATCTCTTGTACAACACGATTACACCAATGTCTGATTCGGATACACATACTGACTCCGATTAAGGAGTCATGCTCGTTATTATTTTAAAAGCTTGTATTTCTTTCATATTACTCCTCTTTTAGTTTTATTCCAAAGATAACAGTTCTAATGCTGGATCTAGTTCGATCAAAGATATAACATTCCTTTTTCATTGTAGAGTAATAGACCCAATGAGTTCCACTACCTGAATTAGAATCAATTCCTACTTCCATTTACTTTCGGCTTCGCTGGTGTCTCGCATACAAACTTCACGAAATTTTTTTATTTTCAGTAACTTCACAAGCTCTTCGAGGTCTACGTTTGTTAATGATTTCAAGTTTTCGTTGAATCTCAGATTCGTCATTTAATATAAAAACATTGGAAAGTGTCAAAAATCGCATTTGGGCAAAAAGGTGCGCCAGACATTCTTTGATGTAACACATTTTGAGGAAATTATGTATGGTTTTGATTAAGCTTTAAAATGATTTTCATAAGTGGGCACAATGGCTAAGTAGTGCGTCAGCCCGAAATGTCATTTTCGTTCAAAAAATACAAGATTTTCAAGGATTTTACACATTATTTTTGTTGATTTTATGCATTAAATAGTCAAAAAGGAGTGCGCAAAAAGGCATTTGGGCACTAATCATATTACTATAAATCTGATATTTCTCTGTCCTTAGCTGACCATCCTTTAGCTAGCACTTCTTCATCTGTTAACGGCCTCGATGGTCCATTACCAATTGTGTATTGATTGGGAGCAGCATACACAAGTACAACCTTAAATGATATTCAGTCACTTCTCTTAATATCTGTTATTATCTTTTCTCTTTCTATTAATTGCGATAGAGATCATAAAGTTCAAATGACAAAAAAAAAAAAACATTCAAGAGAGAGAGAGAGAGACTAATTCAAGTTAAGAATAGCAACCTTTCCATCAGGAGAACGAGATTTACACATAAAATCTCCCATGTATCGGCTCTTATTGGCGATCTCAGTAGGCGAAATGACTGCTTCAAATGATCTTCCAAATATAGCTTCCAGTGAATTCTATATTCGTCTTTATGAATGTGATTGGTTATAGACATACTTTCATATCCGTTGCCTGTTTCATCATATTACAATTTCTCCATTTTTGTTGGTTCGTTGGAGTACTCATAAGCTGGTGTAAAGCTGACATCAAGGCTGGGGAGCAGCATTTGTAGCCTGAAAGCATTTGTTATTTGTTTTTATTACTATGAAATGTAAATATTGAATACAAGTAGGAGAAAAACGTTGACAGTACCATATTGGTTTATGAAACACTTGGGTGGTGGAGGAGTTGTTGTTGGAGGTGGAGTTGGATAGGTGGGAGGAGGAGTTGGATATGTTGGTGGCGGTGTTGCATATACTGGAGGAGGAGTAGCATATACTGGAGGAGGAGTTGCATAAGCTTGTGGCGGCGTTACATAAAGCTGAGGAGCCATTGGTCCAGGTTGAAAAAAGAGTTGTTGTTGAGAATATGCGTTTGGCATAGCGTAAGCCTGTTGACGATAAGGCTGTTGTGGATGTCCAAATACATATCGTTCAGATGGAAGAGGAAAAGCTCCTGAAGGTTGCCTATAAGCTAATGGAGTGGCATAAGGACAACTAGCGCAGTTCTGAAATGAAAATAAAAGATAAAAAAAACTGAGAGAAAGCTTTGCAAGCATGAATTAGCCATGAAGTAACTGCAGCAGCTATCCCCGAAATCAAAGAACTAATTTTAGATTTTCATCATCACTCTCTGTATTTCATGGAATGCATGACAATTTCCAGATGATTTACAGTGAAAAACTAGAAGTGATTGCAAAATTCAGTTTAGGAACGAGATGATTTCATCCGTTCACTTTTAGATGAAGAATTTGAGTCTGGGATAGAGGCTGATGCATCGAGATGCAGGTGGCGGGGGGATCGGAGCGTCTATGAGAGGTGATGAGATTTAAAATGGGACTGTTGAAATGAGAATATAAGGTATATGAGTATATGATTACGTTTATCTTATATTAATATAGCATAAAGATAAATTACCTGAAGTTCATTGAGCAACGTTGATTGACACATTGCAATGAATACAAAGTTTAATATTAATTTCATTATTTGACAATGAAAAAACTGTAGTCGTCGTCAGACAGAATGATGTCTGACAAATGAGATGAATTTAATGAATCTGCGGGCAATAAGTGAAAAAATAGAAGAAGAGAATATTGCGATAATGCTCCTATCAGAATACGGATGAGTGGATGTCCTTATATGCTTTACCTGTAGACGGCAACGTCTCCGCCTTTTTGGAAGTTGAAAACCGGACTACCGAAGTCAGAAGCAAGTTGAAGAAGACGATCATCTTGTTAGCAAAGCTTAAAGAAAATGAAAATGTGAATTTGATGGAGGAATTTTAGGAAGATGGAAATGAATAAGAAGAAGAAACAATAATGTTGCAAAGAAAGGAATGCATTTAAGAGAGAGCCGTGTATAGCTTATCACTAACGGATCTCTCAAAGTCCACAAATGTGTGCATACTATGTAGTATATAGTATGTACTACATAGTATTGAGTAATATAAATAGAAAAAGTCAAATTGAAGGAAAAAATAGCTTTTTTGTGCTCTCTCTCTCTCTCTCTCTCTCTCTCTCTCATTCCTCTTCCTCTCTCTTTCTCTTATCAGTTTCATTGAATTCTTTTATTCCTATCAGCTCCTTATCCTCAAATCCGTCAGTTGCATCGTCTTTATGTTCATCCGAATATGGAAGATTATCTCACTATACTGATATTTCATATATTATATATAACATAACTATAACATATAGTTATTTCATTTTTCTCATTTTCGAAAGCTCAAACCACCTGGCAACTTCTTGAAGAAGAAAATTAATTGTTCGACACAGCTGCAAAAGAATACGAGAGACATGTTAGAAAAAGTAAGTTATTATCCATATAGTTATTGATCTCCTTCCTTGTTATTTTCATATATTTCATACAAATTCCCCCTCCTTGTGTGTGTACCTCTCTGTTCTGCTCTAAACCATACGATGAGTTGCGAGAGCTGCTGCTCTCTTTATGCTTAACCCATCCTATTCGCCTAAAGCAGTCACTGCAAAATACATTTTTATCATTGGACTCTCTCTCTCTCTCTCTCTCTCTCTCTCTCTGTTTCAATCACATGCTACCGTTTTTAGTCTTTTCCTTGAGACAACTGTTCGCTGCCGAAGCCCATCTACTCATTCATCTTCTTTTTGTACTGTCATTTACGTGTGATATATACGTACATACGTGCAAATAAAAATTTCAAAAAAGGGCTTTCGTCGCATTTATCTCTTTCTCTCTCTCTCTCTCTCTCACTCCCTCTCTCTCTCTCTCTTTCTCTCTCTCTCTCTCTCTCTCACTCCCTCTCTCTCTCTCTCTTTCTCTCTCTCTCTCTCTCTCTCTCTCTCTGTACGAGTTTCAATCTGTCTACCACACATCTCATTTGCTTATTTCGGCTGATTTCTGAACGAACAAACTGAACGAAAAAAATCGGTTTTTGTTATATTCTTTCTCTCTGTATATGGATGTGTGTGGATGTGTTTGATGTGAATTTCAATGAATCAAACGATTTCACACAAAAATCTCAGAAAAGAAACTGAGATTGTTGGATTGGCTTAGAGGCTGTTGGTCTTAAATTCCCAAAGGAATGTTCATTTGTCTTCGCATTCAGCCCCCTCATGACACTGCTTCTAAGTTGCTCATTTTCCTTTCATGGTAAATTCAGAATTTGTCAGATAGGCCCTCAATAAGCATTTTTCTCGTTTTTTTTCTGTTATTTTCTCTTATGACACCTCTCTCTCTCTCTCTCTCTCTTTCTTACTTCCTCTCCCCCCCCCCATATATTTCTCACACTTATTATATAAATCTCTTTATCTCTCTCTCTCTCTCTTATTGTTTTAGAAAGTTGCCTTTATTCGTTCATTTTCAAATATAGCAATCTATGCGAGCATATCTATGTAACTGGGCTATACCCATATCCATAGTCACACACATACACATGCTTAAACACATTCTCTCAGAGATATAGATTGATAGATACATATAGTTAACAGCATTTATCTTCAAATCATTTGTATAATTTAATTGAATTTTGATTGAATGGGAGGGAATATGAAACGTTTAAAACCTTCTGCAGCTTTTTTATATTTATCTCTCTTTGTTTGTCTGTGCTTACTCTCCCTCTACCTTTTTTGTCTTTCCCCCTTTTAACTCTCTCTATCTCCAATATAATATAAAATGAATTTACTTTTCCAGTTAAATAACCGGATTTCATTTGACTTTATACCGGAAATTCGAGTCTTGCTTAAGTCATTTCCGCAACGTTTTCGTCTTCAAGAAAGCTTTGCAAAAAGTAATTTTGGGTTCTGATCATTTCGTCAGTCTGACATCTCCTCTCTTTTACTCAGTTTTTGAAAAGAAAGAGAAACGCAACGTTTTTGAAAGTTTAACTGTCCTTTTGTCTTCATACTTCACTACTTGTGAAACATTTAATTAAATGCTCTTTAATCTTCCAATGGGGGGGGGATCGAAGAGAAAGATGAGAAAGAGAGAAAGAAAGATACCAAAAGAGAATGAGAGGAAATGAAAAATTGCCTTAAAAGTGAATAGAAAAGTTTTAGGAGGAAAATGGAGTATCTGATACAATAGCTCATGAATGAATAGAAAAGAAAAAGCAAGATATCCATATGAGGATGTTGAGACACGATTGAAAGAGAGAGAGAGAGAGAGAGAGAGAGAGAGAGAGAGAAGAAGGCATTCTATAACAGAGAAATGAAGAGACGAAGAGGAATGAGTGGGTAGAGAGAGGGAATGACAGGAAATTCAATGAGACTCAATTCAAACTGGATGATATTCGTGTTCAAAAATCATATAAGTTAGCATAATTATCAATAAAAGCAATTTCATTGAAATATTCTTTTTAAAACGGACTTTTTCCACCTCATAGCTTCTCTACAACCTTACTACAACCTTGCTACAACTTTTCTCTCTCTCTCTCTCTCTTACTCTCTCTCTCTTTCTTCATTTCTCTTCATCTGATTCTCTCTATCTCTCACTCCTCATATACTCTATCTTGCTCACAACATTCATCAAACTAATTTTCAAATGTTTATGCTTCCCAAAAAAGAAGTTTTCGAGAAGCATTTAATCATTCTTGTTAAGCATGCAGTCAAGCTTTTCCTCGTACAAGAGAGAGCATTGCTCAGAGCTGGTTGCGACTAGTCATCGGCTGGCAGCTCGTTGCCGTATTCCTAATTGAAAAAAATTAATTTGAAAAGGCTATTGATTCAGATGACAGATGTTGTGAAAGTTGAATTCCTTTTTCTTTATATTCTGATTTTTTTTATTTTTTATACAAAAACTTTTATAATTTAAAGAACTGGCTGAACGTAAAACTCTGATGACGTAATGAGGTTACTTCAGGACGTTAACGTACGAAAAGCATCAGAAGCGTTCA